>WFKH01011925.1:21523220-21536614 GCA_016163765.1 Magallana hongkongensis | reverse complement strand
TTTTTTGTGAAAAAACGTCATTTTTTACCAATTATTTGACCCCCAGGACTACCAGAGAATTTTTGAAACCATTTAACAAAACAACATGACACTCCCAATCAAACTCCAAGAGTTCAGATTGCTAGTTTATACGATGTAAGAGCAGTTACAGAAAGTAAAACGTGACAGACGGACGGACAGACGGACGGACGGACGGACGGAACAGGACAACAACAATATACCCGAACTTTCTTTAGAAAGTGCGGGTATAACTAAATCTATCCGACATAAACTTTCTATGCTCAATATATAGACTTTCATTAAAAGATAATCTTTGAAATTTGAATCTAAGTAATGCCAGCTATAGATTATAGTACTTCTCAATTCACCGTTTAATATGTGTTAGTTTTATCTATAGTCTTATCTTATCTTATTCTATCAATTAAAATTGTCTTAAAGGATGGGTCTGCAAATCTTAGTTACATACACATGAGGAAATTAGCACCATTGTTTTTGGGGTTTTTTTTATATAAAGCACATGCCTCAGTAATATCCGTTTAATACTTTTTAATATTTTTCATGTGGCTTTTTTGACATGATTGGCGAAGATAGACACATTGGCGTTCAATATTTATCCTTGTATTAATTGGAAACTATTGTTCTGTAGGAAATGGTTATATTTTGTAAAACTACGTGTGTCAAAATAAGGTCAGAGCTTGGTGTGTTGCTCAGATCAAAAATGTGCAACATTGACCTTTTTAACAGTTTTCCTTTAAAACAAAAGTATCAACATAGTGGTTGATCAAATACTTACTTTTATATACCTATCTCCATCGATTTGGGGCAGAGCATCCCACACAGCATTACTCCACTTAGATTCAATATTCATCTCTCCCCAGAAAAACTGACCCACTTTCTGAAATCTGTTAAAACAGTTCATGACTTGAACCGTGAATAAAACTAGATCTTTCTCTATTTCATTTCAATAGCAATACATTTGTTCGAGAATATTGTTTTGTTCAAGCGTATTTATTAAAATTGTTGTTCCACTCAGTAAAAAAAATATTCTTTTAAGACGTACATGGCTGTATGCGTGAACATAGTATAGTTCTATTGCACACTAAGCTCCGCCATATTGAATTGCCTAATTCAATTAGCGTGTCAAAGGCCATAGGGGAAAAACCAACGTTAACAATATGGACACTGCTCGCTGACATGTAGGGCTTACCGCTACCTTTTAAGACCCGTTTGTGTTATTTCGATATTTTTTTACTCAAATTTTGATATACCGTGTTAACATTTTGAATACAGAAGACCAAATATTAACTTTAGAAGATTTTACACAATGAAAAGTTCCAGCTTTGAATTTAGTTATCATGTCGTGGATTGTCGTCTGTAGGATATAAACAAGAGATGTTTGCACTAGCATATTCTGCGCATGTAATGAAGATTCCACCAAAGAAAACAGCAAATTTTAAACAAAAAGTTTTACAGTTTAATGTTAGTTCAGAGATGTAATTCTACCAGACCCATTCCCATAATATGAAAACTGGCAGGATGAAAAACACGAAATGAAAAACTTGCCGCCACGTTGTGTCACCGAATTACCAACTTTTTTAATGAGGTATGTATTATGATGGGTTTTTGTTGTTGTAGAAATTGATATGATTCTAAAGCTCAACAACCTATTGAAAGTTACATATATACATTTTTGAAAGCAATCTATGAACACTGATGGTTAACACATTAATGTTTTAAAATAGGACCAGTTAGTTATGTATTAAATTATATGTATGTTGATTGACAGTTTAAAATATTTCATATCTTATCAGTTTAATCAATTTAGGTTAATGATAATTGACTATATTATTATAGAGTCTCTCTTTGTGTTAATTATTATATATGGGACAGAGAAAGTTGCCAAAAACACCTGAATCAGTATAAGATTGGGTAGGCCTACCAATACTTCCAAGGTGAATGGCTTAAAAAGTGTTTTAACACCCTGTTGACAGAACCACCCCATATTGCTTCCTCCATTCGGAATGTACCCTCTCAAAGCCTGCGTTCAGAGCAACAGAAACTGTGATTGTGCTGTGTCAAAGACTCTGTGGAAGTCAAAGCTGCCTTCCTCACGCGCTCAGCAGGGTAAGCATTACGTTTTAGACATATCTGACACAACATTGCATACATCTCTCTACAAATTAAACATAACTTATACGTCGTGTGATAGATTACAGTTGATGTCATTTGCATATAACAATATATATTATTCGTCTGATTACCAACTGTATCACACTGATTTTTTAATCTGACTGCCTTACACAAGTCAACTTTAGTGTATTTATATATTATACAATTTTAGCCTTTTGATGAGGTCAATACATGGTTTTATAGACCTGATGAGAGTATATCGACAGAGGACGGAGACCGAGGTTGACATACTCTCATCAGGTCTATAAAACCATGCGTTGACCGATAACAAAAGGCCATTACTGTTTTATTATAATAAATCATAAACTAATTCTCTTCATTCTCTTAAACGTCAAGAGTATAACAGTAGAATATTTTGTCATAAATTATAAGCTTTGATTTTGCTATTATGACGTCACAATGTCGCACGTGCCAAAATCAGTATTTTGTCATGAAAATCTATTTTTAGTATAGTGGGGTTTATATATTTTCTATTTTTAGTATAGTTAGATCTATAACAGAATTTACAGCACAATCATGTGAGAGCAATCGACCATTTATCTGCTTTGGAAAAATATGATATAATAATAAACTAATTAATATTGTACCATAGCTTGTCGTGTGTTTCCTATTGATAAAAGTTTGGTTTATCTGTACATACCCGAATCTATTTTTGAACTCCGCCCATTATCTCAGGTAAAAACAACATCAACAAAGTTTTTTTTTTAACACTGTCCATCATACTGTCCACAGTAAGAGATTCCTCCAGATCAAAAATGCCAAAACTCAACACGGATAACTGACTCAAACTAAGTTCAAATCTCTTTGAAGCTGGAGACAAAACAATATCAGCAAAGATTTTGTCAGAAAGACTCTATTTTAATATTTTCCTCCATGACTGCGAACAAACAGAGAAATACGTGTTTATGTAGATGAAATAAGGGCTGTAAAAAGGTTTTAAAAAATGCAATCACGTAAGAGAAACGCATTTGAATAGTAAACTTGTTTCGTTGACAGAGTGAATAGTGGCGGCTAATCGGATTTGACAGTATCATTCACGGTTTTGCGATGTGCATTTCTCAATACTTTTTGCTTGTTGATAAATTGATTGATTTAAGTCTATATACGTACATGGGTTTTTTTCAGCCATTTAAAAAAAATTCATACATGTATACTTTTGATACAAAGCATCAAATAGAATTTTAAAAAGAGTAACTTCCTACACCAGTTTAAATCTTATTTCGATTGTTTAAACAGAAGGATTGCACAACTTAGGGTTCGTAAACTTGAATTTGTGTTAATAAGTTTCTTTAAAGCAAATATCGATACTTGAAATCGGAAAATGAATATATATGTGAAATAAAGATATGTGAAATAAACAGTCAGTTTATTTCTGATATTAATAAATTTAAAAACAAAAAGAATAAATGATGTTTGTGGGGGATAGAAAGTCATTTCAGAAATTCATTGAGTACAATGTACTTATATAAATAACAACACATTCACACCGTGTTATTTAGAGGCAGGTGAACTCATGATAACTATAATAAGATATACTGAATAATTGTAAACTATGGTACAAGTAACTTACCCCATATAATATTGTTAATTATGTGCAGATACCCGATGGGCGTGGTCATAGCGACACTCGGCAGTTACGCTCCACCGTGTCGATATGACCACGCCCATCAGGTATCTGCACATAATCAACAGCATTATATTGGGTAACTACTACATATCGCTGTTGTAAAGCTTTGATGAATGTTTTTTTCTGCTTTTAATGACAGTTATTGACAAACATGTAATCATATCGCTGGACTACTTTTTCGGGTAATAATGGGGATGACCACACTTCCTGGTAACTTTTGCGGATGCGCTGAAAGAATCGACGCTTGTTTATTTAAAGGTTTACAACCATAAATTTCACTACTGATTAGTGTTCTTTGCAACATTATATTTTTTTTTATTGTGAATGATGATTTCCTTACACACACACACACACACACACACACACACACACACACACACACACATATATATATATATATATATATATATATATATATATATATAACAGAAGGTTTTTTTTCAATGGATAATTAAAAAAAAATTGGTTAGCGAGTCCAGATGTGTTAATTTCTTGTTCATGCTGTGTTGATGGCTGTGTTGAAATCAATTAAATACTTATATGCCTTTTGGTATCAACAAAAGAGAACATTATTGTCTTTAGAATACATAAATACTAGTTTGTAGAGACACTTCCTCTATTTTATGTCCTATAATTTATACATTTTTCATATATTATTTGTTTATGTACTAATTACGGCTATCAATGTGCTTACTTTAGACTCTCACCAATATCTCATATGTTTTTGGCGATATATTGTTGTATGACGTCACTTGCCAGACTGTATTCATATTGTGACGTCATAGTAAATGTTCAACGTTGTGTTGCTATAGACAATAAACACCGACTGATAAAGACCGGTTACACAGTCAAACTATTTTCAAACAGTGTCTTAAAGTGTATATATATAGGATCTCTCATGATTTAATGTTTAATTATGACGTCACGTCGCCTAAGAACACACAGTGTAATATTAAAAATTTATCCCATGAGTGATATCCACTGCATATTGAGATAAACAATTGATATATATATATATATATATATATATATATATATATATATATATAGGGGTTTTGAATGTGAAGGGCAGATTTGCATATACAACTTCTTTTGGAGGAATGAAAACTAGCTTGTCAAGAAATATGCAAAAATCTTTCACCCCAGTAGTAATTATTTTTAAACCATATGAAACAGAAATAGAAAACGTATCTGCTAAATCTTCATATAGGAGCCGAAGACGGATTTTCATCAATGTCAAAAGCAACTCGTCATTAGAAGAAAGCTTTCTAAGAGTCCTGGATTTTTTTTTAAATCTTGTGTTTCCGCGTATTGCAGTGAAACGATGGACCTTTCCAATACCTTTTCTTCCTAGCATGCGTTCAAGAATATTATGTAGAGCATTGAATGAAGTCAGTGAAAAAAACATGTATAAAATCTAACCTTTTTGTAACTTTTCAAAAACTCCGTAGGTTTTACATTGCACTTTTTCCTTTCGAGCATGTGGTTTCCTCTTTTGACTTAGCAAGTGCAAATTCTAGAATTTTGATTTTTGCTTTGAGATTGAAAATTTGGTCACTATTGGTTGTACAAGGGTCACATACATGTACTTCTGAGTAATCGTGATCGAGGGACACTTAATACATCTTTATTAAATTGACAGTCACCTTTTGTTTCATCGAAAACTTTCCTTTTCTTTTTTGCTAAAAAAGGATCTCTCTCCTTTGGTGGAGCTCTTCCTTGTTTCACAACATCAGAATGGCCCATATGTAGAGTGGGGTTGGGGTTCAGTAATGTTGTTTTCCATCTACAAAGTGTCGTGAGCACACCTTACAGTAGTATTAATCTGGTTCCCAGTTACGGTTACCTGATGAACGATTTACATTTTTCTTCCATATGGCTCGTGCATGGTGGTCTTTTGCTGTAGTTGGAAAAGGAATGAGAACAAAATGGAGGTTCACAAATGCATTTCCCTGTTCCTTAATTTGTTTGGTGAGTTGAACACAACTGTTCTCTCCATTTTTGCAGCGTATACCAGCTGTTTGTACACCCATAAACGCAACAACTTCTTAGTATATATGTCATCCCAATTTTATGATTTAACCAACTTAATTAATTATATTTTAGCTCTTTCAAATCCAGATCGAATGATGACATTGCTCGCTTCGTAGGCATGAAGTTCCCGGATGTTGGTTTTTCCCCCTATGACCTTTGACCTAGCATAACGTTTTAAGGTACAATAGAACCATTGACGCATCATAATGCATATTTCAATGATATTCTCAAAATGTAGGGTTCTGATAATTTCAACATTTTCAGTAAAAAGTAAAAACCGTCGACATTTTTTTTTATACTTCTGTCTTCCGTTCCGAGAGAGATAAATTAATGAATATCCAACTTTGCAATACTTTGGAATAAAATCATTGGCATTATTTTTTTACCGAAACTTTTTTTTATCAATTAATTGATAAAAGTGACAATTGAAATGCATTTCTTATGAACAATTTTAAACTAGTTCATGCTGAGAGCAGAATTTTATTTTAAAGAAAAAATTAATTATGCGTTAACGAATTATTTTTAAAAAATTACTTAAAGCTTAAAAACATGCGAATATCTCATGGATGAAAAGCATATAATTCCAAAGATAACATAAAATGAAACAAAACTGAATTGATATAAATAATACTGGCTATAAAAGATACTAAGTTATCTCACTCGTAACCTTTTGATTTCATTGCATACTTGATCATGATATTTAAAATGAGTATGCTTATATTTATTTATTCAGCACTAAAGATTACTTTTTGATAATTATACATAAGGAATCCCAATTAGATTCCATAAACAAACAAATTTTGGAGGAAGTATTTTTAGACGAATTTGACAAAAATCAAGCAATTTTGTGGTATTCTAATATGCTTTTATTTTTATCACACTTTATTCATAACACAAATTTTTAACATTTGATAGGTTTGGAACATATTCTTTAGGTTTTGTGTTACATATACAAAATTAAAAATCTTGAGAGTGTGATTGACTTTTTCTGTAAGATCATGCAAATGTCTAGCAAAAGTCTAAAATCTTTTGCAAGAATTTTACCTTTGAAGCCCTCCATCTAAAATTTAACATCACTAAACCCCATGTTTTATTGTGTCAAAATAATAGTAAATGCTTAATGAGGCAAACTGAATTAGTTTTATAAATTTCTTGACATTAAAAAAGTTTTAATTTAAAATTAAATTGCAATTATTTTAATAAATTGTCTATTTTAAGTGCAAAAAAGTCAGGAAAAATGTAATAAAACAGCTTCATATAGAATTGTTTCGTAATCTCTGTATTAAATATGGTCATTGTGCATAATTGAAAATAACATCATGAAATAGCTTTGCTTCATTAAAAATGCTTGCAACAATTGACAATCGGGCTAAAATTACATTTTAGGTGCAAACAGGTCAAATAAAATATGCCGTTACTCAAAGGAATGAAAACTGACCCCACGATTTCTTAAGTATGTTTTGTCTACATATTTCAATGATATACTTCCCAAGAATTCTTGATACAACAACATTTGGGAGTGGGATACCTTAATTGATTTTGAGAGGCGTTTGAAATCATTCCCTGGAACATTTAGCTTTTTTTAACGTTGGATATGAAATAAAAGGATAGATTGTCGCATTTATATTTGCATAACATCGACTATTTTCTGAGTCGCATGTACGTTATGGAACTAGTACATATTTAAAAGGGCAGAGACAAGTAGATCCCCTATACCCCTATCTTTAAATTCAAATTAAAGAATAAATAATAAACCGTAATTTTTTACTTGATTGTTCAAGCTTCAATCTAATATTGATTCTATTTGTAAAAAAAA
Source organism: Magallana hongkongensis (assembly GCA_016163765.1). Lineage (NCBI taxonomy): Eukaryota > Metazoa > Mollusca > Bivalvia > Ostreida > Ostreidae > Magallana > Magallana hongkongensis. The sequence continues at coordinate 21,528,947 of WFKH01011925.1, read as the reverse complement.
AACAAATATTTGATCACAGACTGTATTTTTTTTAATGAACCAAATATTAATTTTAATTTCTAATCAAAACTCTTCAAACATGCTTTAACATATTCATTTAATTGCTGCAATATCAAAATAACTGATATTATACAGATAAACATGCATTCGTGTAAAGTAATTATAATTTTTTTTTATTTTCACACACTTACCCAATGACAAAGATGTCTGGGTGAACTGGGTTTTTCCCTATTCCTGGAGAACCTCGCTCTTCATTAAACCACTGGTTAAGTAAATTTGTATTTGGGGGATCCTCCCCGCTCACATTCCAGGTTCCGCAAAATACACTTGAAGTAAAAAAAAGTTAATCTTCATTGAACAAGAGATAAATAAAGAGATTTTTTTTTATTCATATTAGTACGAGATTGTAAATGTTACTTTTCGGTTTGTATCATAATAGCCAACAACATTCAAAATAGATATGCCTTTAGCTGTTGCAGAGCTACTCAGCTGAATTTAACGGATTAAACACGGAATGAAAGTTTTAATCAGAATAAGCTGAATTGAAAACAAAGTGGAAATAAATGCGATTGCTTGTAATATTCTTTACTGTGCATCAAGATTCATTACAACTGGTTATAAAGTGAGCTGGATCGTCGGAACATGCAACTGGGCATTAACATGAATTAGTTATATATGGACAAGAAAAGTATCTATGTGCGACTTTTGCAAATGTTGTGGTACAAAGTACTTAGATGGTATAGCTTGAAATAAGCTGTTGCAAGCAGACGAAATCGTAAGAAGACACTTAGTCGTCTATTTCATGATTGAATTAATGTATAATGTTTATTTTTCAAGGTAATACTTTTAATATTTTATATTTATATGCTCTTCGTATGAAGAGTTTCTAAGGCGAGGCAAGCTACTGACAAACCAGTTGATAAAACAGGACTATCAACAGTCTCGTTTGAAGTAATCTTTTCGTAAGTTCTATGGTCGATACAACGACCTTGTCAGCAAATACAATCTTCCACTGGGTCGCATGCTGACTGACGTTTTTTATATACTAAGTGTGACCGGTCAGCAGAGGATGCTCACTCCTCCTAGGCACCTGATCCTACCTCCAATGTAATGGAGGTCCGTGTTGGCTCAAGGTTTGTATTTTGACCATCACAAACAAACCAAATCATCAACATGTCGTTTTTTCCCTATTATGACATTTTCCCGATTTTGACATTTATCTCGATTATGACATGCCCAGTTGTGACAAGGAGCACACGGCGGGTGCGACCAGTCGGCAGAGGATGCTCACTCCTCCTAGGCACCTGATCTTACCTCCAATGTAATGGAGGTCCGTGTTGCTCTGCTTTGAATTTGTGTTTCGTTTTATGGATTTTTGAGATAGTTGACGGTTTGTTATTGTCATTTTGTTTGCTTGCAGTTAAAGAGTCATTACTTTTTATTTTGTTAACAGTGTTTTTAAGGTATATATGCCGTTTGAAATGAAAATTTTAAAAGAAAGAAATAATTGCTTCTTTAAATTAAGGTACAAAAGTTATAAAATTTCTGCAAATTATACAGTTTAAATCAAACGCATTTAAAAGTATTAAATATAAATTCTAATGAATTTAGTTACTGTCCGGGTCGGTCAGTAAACGCCCAACTTTGAAATATTCATGAGCACGTGATGTGATAACTTAATTTTAAAACGTACACAAGATGTCGACGCGAAAACTTGGTCGGTCTGTTGGCAGTGGAATAACGCAATCAGAGAGAAAAGGGGGAAGAACCAGTTGGACAGAAAACATTGTAAAATGAGAATCTATATTGGAGAACATTTTGAGCTCTGGACAAGTGTTAGAAATTTCATGTTTAACTATGAGCTTGTCGGCTTCTTGCTATAGACAGGTTGGGGTCACATAGCGGTCTGTTCTCTTTGTTTAATAAGATGCTCATAAAGGAAAAGAAGCGTATGTCTATGGTACGATATTCATTGTTTGAATATGATAAAATTTGCATATCTTCATGTATCACTCAGTTACTTAAAATCTATACACTGTACTAGACTTTGACCCGTGCGTGCACGGGTTGAAATTGCATATGATATCGGAAATTTACGAAATAGATACATCGACATACCGTATTGTTGACATTTACATCTCTCGGGATTTTTCATATTAAATGCACTGAGTTGGAGTTATCTCCCGTATTTTCTTTGATGAACAGAATATATAGCAAATTTCCAATTAAAATTTACACGTATTTGTATTATCGTTTCTGAGTTTATAATGTAATATTGTGGAAACATGAACTAAAGAGCCTACCGTGATTAAGCGTGAATGTAATGCGCATGCGCAAGATTGTAAAATCCAAAAAATCCAGGTGATTTTCAGACTTTTTAAAGGAATTTTTGTTGATTATTAATTAGCGAAGCTTGATTGAGGAAAAATAAAAACAAATTGGTAATTTTCAAGTACCAATGATGTTTAAAATGTATAAAACAAAAGACAGTACTTCTCCGATTTCTCGGTATTAAAGCCCAAAAATTCAAGTTTATTATTTTAATATAGTAGTATAGATATGTTTTGAGTCGATGGGCCCCAGAAGGAATAACTTTGACGTTCTATGTTATAATAACAGATGTTGTCAAATGTATGGAAATAATGGTCAAAAGAGCTCTCATCGATTGTCATCGGCACCGATACGCAGCCATTCTCATAAAATGCAGATGACAATATCTGATATATTTTTGTCTGTTAAAATCATACAAACCTGTTTTTAAGAATTGAAACAACTGTAAACAATCCTGTCGTATTACCTCGTTCTGCAAGCTGCTTATCTGAATTACTTTCCCCGCGCACATGCGCAAATCCACCTCAAACGTGAATTGTTTATGAATATGCATAGGTAAATCGCAGTTATTCATTTTAACATCATGGCTAGTACTTTGTTATTATTTATCAAACAAGAGGCCCATGGGGCCACATCGCTCACCTGAGCAACAATGACTTTATATGGGCGTTCAAGGGATAATGTGCCATATGGCCCCTCGGTAGAATAACAAAAAATAAATATGGTAAAGTATTCGAATTTTACACTTATTTTTGCATACACTTAATCTTTGACATCGTACCTTTAAGGAATACCATTTTTACCGATAAAAAGAAAATCCTATGCAAGATATAAAACTAAACTTTTGGTAGGGGTACACTGTCAACTTCCAATTCCCTATATTTTCATTCTGACCCCTCTTTCCCCCACTTCATAAAGCGATCAAAATATTTCAGAGCATGTAGGTACATTTTCTCCTCAACTACTTACTAGTTATTGTATTTAAAAAAAAAAAGAATATTATAATAGTTATTATTGTATTTTATTAAAAAAATTCCTATTGGTGTGAAGAATAAAATTGTACCTCAATGCGCTCAATTCCTCAAATTAAAAACATTCAAAATTTAATTGGTAAACGACTGTTGTTTACCTGGCGTAAACTCGTGTGACTTTTATAACCTTACTCACTTGCTTGATGAATACACTCGAATGAAAAATGTTGTCAAGTGACATTTTAAAGAGCTATTATAATCAATGTATTGACAGGCATATAACTCTAATTTACTAAGGCCCACCCATTATTTTCATCTTCATTGAAAAACAACAAATGGCTACAAACCAGGATAATTTTCCGTTGTAATATTTTCTTACGAATAGCGATAATGCCTTTATCCCCGAAACAAAATGTGTCAGAACTAAGGAAACTATTTTAACGGTGTCTTTTTTATTTACTTGTGACTGAAAAACGATCAAAATTGATGTAGAATTCATATAATTCATCTTTTAAAGAGGGGGCCCAGAAAGTAGTTAAGCATATCATCATTTATTATTTTTTTTTTTGTACAGGTATTTAACGTTTAGCCGTTTTAGCAAAAAATTTCTAATAATGAACCAAAATTTCAACGTCAATCGTAGAATTATAAGCAAGATGCAGAGCTCACAATTCTGCTAGGTTTAAGTCATATTTTGTTCACATGATTTTATTACATTCAGCTTAAGATTTTTAACTTGGTATTTCCTATTCAGCATTTAAAATGTAAAAAAAAAAGAAAAATGGCCTCAGATCTGTGTACAAACATAGAGTTGTGAGCAAAGCTCTGTATCTTGCTTAAATTCGAAGCTTAACACTCAAATATGGTTAGTAAATAGAAATTGTAAACAATTAAACAGAAGGAACATGCACTAAAACAAATAAAGAGCACAATTTATTTTTTCAAAATAAATCATATATATACCTACATATTTATGGCTAACACTGTTCTTCCTGAAACGAGCAGCTCACCGCAGCTCGCCTTTTGTCTTTAATTGAAGTACGTGTGAATGAAAAATGTCATCAGAATGAAACCATGCGGTTCTTTATCAGATTTCCATCGGTCAAGGCTACTATCGATGAGGCTAAGATTTTTGAGGCTCAACATGGGGTATCTTACCAGTGTTCAAAAGCAATAACTAATAATACAAAAACAACACTGTCGCCATAAATGCTATTATCTACATAATAGATGTTTTCCGTCAGCGATATTAAACTCTGTTTAAACTGAATAAATTCGAGAAAATGCCGAGCATCTCAACAAAACACGTTGCATTAATAAACCATTACGCAAAAGATCATACCGAATTACCGATAGAATGAATTGTATTTAGTACTTTGTTTATGCATCAGATTTTGCTTAATTTGCGCAGGTAAACAGTCAACTGTCTGATTTACCGAAGTCTACGTTTGATTTGATACTCAAAAATTACAAAATACAGACGATAGTTTCCAAGGTTACAAAACATAAATAATGAAAATGAAACGAAAATCAAAACAAGCTAACAAAACACCACCGTCAAATGTGAAAACCGTCAACGCATTGAAATATTTACCCTCAATTTACTTCACGAAATCGACATCAATATATCTTGCATGTTTCAAAGATTCCCTTCGCACGCGAACTGTTGCACAACAAACAAATTCATCTTTATCAGTTCGACCCGTTTATCATGCCGGCTGCTTTAAACGAAGAACCTCGTTTTAGAAGTATGGAATACCAAACCCGAAATTATAAACTGATTGAAACACGACTTTTCTTTATTATTATTTTCGTAATTAATCAGATTTGAAACAGAATTAGCCCATAATTTTTGCAATTAATATTTTCCTTTACATAATGATTATTTCTGCTAAATTAGGTTGAATTTGACCCAGCAGTTCTTGAGAAGAAGATTTTTAAAAATGCACCCCCTTTTTCTACAATTTCTACAATTTCTAGGTTTTCTCCGCTTTGAATAAAGATCAGTGTTTCGTTTCAATTTATATTCGCCTTTCCATAAGGATGCTTTGTGCCAAATTTGGTTGACATTGGCCAAGCGGTTTTAGAGAAGTTCAAAATGTAAAAAGTTTACGGACAGACATACAGACGGACAGACAGACTTACCAACGTAAGGTACATTGTGGGATTTTTGGTGTCTGTACTTTGTGGGGAATGAATGATTGGTACAAAAAATCAGTATGGGTATTAATTTTTCTGTTGGTATAATTAGTCATTATGAAAATTTCTTGTCTGTTCACAGTGGGTACCACATTCGTAGGTACAAATGAAATGTCCGTCGTTGTGTCTGTACTATGGGGAATTTAAATGAAACTTTCAAGTTAATCAGATTCATAGGCGTCAGAACAGTGGGTGCTAGGGGAGGCTTAGCCCCCCCCCCCCCCCC
>WFKH01011925.1:21480895-21503463 GCA_016163765.1 Magallana hongkongensis | reverse complement strand
AAAGGTCTAATTTTAAGTACATTGAATATTTACCGTGTCGAATACCTTTATTTAATTAAGCACAAGCCTGTCCATCTTCGCTAGCCAAGGGTTTTTGGTCCACTTCGCTCCTTGTTTATGGGGAACGGAGTGGACCGAAAACCCTTGGCTAGCGAAGATGAAGCCTGTCTGAGTTTTTTAATTTATAAATTAAGTGAAAAGCGATATGGTAAAGATCTGCTATATCCAAATATTTAAGGTAAAGTTATCATCATGCAAACATGCACTCTAATTACAGCATTCTACTCTTGTGTACCTTGGGACCCCCGCCCCTTTTAATTGCACTGTTTTACAGTGTATTGTGTGTTGGTCAATACACAATAAGACATTGGAAAATAATAAATAGAAATTCGAAAGAGTGATGTGCAAAACATACACGTGAACATACACGGGACAGAAAATATTCCGAGATTCCTCTGACTCTAACATCCGCTTTAATATTGGGAAGCACGTCAAAAGCGGAGGTTAGGGTCAGAGGAATCTCGGATTAGATTGAAAAGTACAAATACTTTGAAAAGAAAAAGTCAGCACGACATATCCTGTATCGAAACATACCTTTATAATCTCTCATACGATAGTTGAGCTGAATTTCCCACTATCGACGTCTTGCAGGCCATGCTTCTTTTAAAAATGTTGACACACCGCTATCAGCTGTTGTTCGCAGTCAAAACATGGCGAGTTGACATGGTGAATCGTACGATAATTATTTCGATTAAAACTAGAGCACAGATTAGCATGCATTACATTAATGCATTTATTTTTCAAGTAAATAATTACAATAAATATATATTCATATTTGAAATTTTTACAAACTCTATATTCTGTGATCCAATCTACATTGTACGTATTGTTCTATTATTCAACAACTGAAAGATCTTCGACGATTAGGCTAGGCTTAATATTGCGATTTAAATAACACTTTTACCAAATTTTAGAAAAGACTTTCGATCGCTTTTCGCTGTTATAATTGAGATCTGTGCCTCAATTCCAGCTGCTTTGTTTTTGTTATGATCCGTGTTGACAAAATTTTCTCTTTTTCCAAACGAAGTTTACACATTCAACGTAATTATCAAACGAAATCGTTTCAATAAACACTCAGATTAACTATTTAAAAAACAGAGTTCGGTTTTATGACCTGTACGAATTGTTTTCAGCAGGAGTTACTTTCAGTGTGAACTTTGCACTATTTTCTAAATCTTGACTGCGGAATCAAAATTTCCGGAAAAATCAATATTTAAACCCCGATATCTCAGCAATGCATCGTCCGATTTTAAAACGAATTTCAGTTTTGAATTTAGCTTTACAAACTGTACAATATGCATATAAATTTATGTTTTTATATATAGTTTTATGACCAGTACGAATTGTTTTCAGTAGAAGTTACTTTCAGTGTGAATCTTGCACTATTTTCTTAATCTTGACTGAGGAATCAAAATTTCCGGAAAAATCAATTTTTGAACCCAAATATCTCTGATATGCGTGGTCTGATTTTAAAACGGATTTCAGTGTTAGATTCAACTGATTGTGTTCTACAAAACTCGTATACTTTTTTGATTTGATCAAAAAATTCATTTTTTCGAAAAATTTGATTTACTTCCGGTTTCGACCGGAAGTAGCGGATTTCCATTTCCAGCCTTATTGCACATGTAAATTGACAAATTCATAACCACGAAAAATTTCAAGCCTCTCTCTTTGAGCGTTTTTGAGAAACGCCCCGGACAAAATGACTTTTTAAAATTTTTAAAAATGACGTAACGTCAAAACGGAAGTGACGTTGTCATGGAAGCTTTAACATCTTTGAGGGACGCTAACTTGCAATAATCGCTGAAAGTTTCATTGAAATTCGTAGAAGACTCTTTGAGTTATGAAGCCGAAAAGGAGTCAGAAAAAAAAGAAAAAGTATAATAATAATAAAAAGAAACCGAAGAATAACAAAAGGGTCTTCCGTTGGAAACGGAAGACCCTAAAAAAATAATAATAGAAAGAAACCGAAGAATAACAAGAGGGTCTTCCGTTGGAAACGGAAGACCCTAAAAAAGAAAAATAAGAATAATCTTAATCTGCACAATAATATAAAGGTCTTCCGTTGGAAACGGAAGACCTTAATTATATTAGTCGCGCGCAGAAAATTACCAATTTCTATAATTTTGGATAATTGATTTTTCATTTTATCTGTGCTAATAATGAGAAAATATATCAGTTAAGAGTTGTTAAAATATCAGATTTTATGTTGAGCTTTTAAATTTAGTATTTTTAAGCGGGATGGACACTTAGCAGTGTTGACAATTTTGTAGAAATGGCCTAAAACGGATTTCAACAAATTTAGGGGTCTTTGTCATGTTTAAAATGATTTTTTTCACAATATCTCATTTACAGCTGATTAAGGTTAAAGTGTGTAAAAATGGAGAACACAATCTTGATGACCTGTTTAAGATGAAAAGCAAAAATATACCTTGCAAGAATACGACAATTTCCAATTTAAATGTTCATATTCAAGATGAGATACATGTAAGATGATAAATTTTTATTTTTTTGGGTTTGTTTATGACACATGTAATTAAAATGAGAAACATATGTACATTTCACATCAGGCAGATTTTAATCTACAAATACTACTGGATATTGGTATTTTTCTTAATTTTTTAATCAATTCCAACTTTCGTTTGGTATCTGCTGAAGTAAAAGAGTCTACATGTTTCTAATAACTGAAATATTTGACAAACTTCATGTATATCTGAAACGTGTATAAACATAAACTTATACATATTACCTGACATTTTAATATATAGTGAACACGCATGTTATACTTTATAAAAAAGCGATCTTGATAGTTTCATGACTCCTAACGAATGTTAACGACATCGGGAAAAAGCAATACAGTTCTTGAGAAGATTTTAAATATATATATATATAAATATATATATATATATATATATATTCTTGCCCATTGTGGCATGGCGCATTATTGATATATAGATTGTAACCCCTTTGTGTTACACATACTCTCTAGAAATGGAAATGATCAAGTGGGATCACTAATTATAAAAGAAAATATGATAGTGCGTTCTTATTCCAATAATAACTAACTTTTTGCTTAATGACAAAAATACAAAATTCATAAGGACTACTATTTCTTTTTTTTTTTAATTGACATGCATTTTCAAATATTGTTTCATGTAAATATTTGTTGGTGAATTCACCCCTGCAAATGTGTTCAGGATGTTTCCTTTATCGTTGCCAAGTATGTAATAAATCCAGAGGTGCTCGAATGAAAGTTTACGAGACTTCCCCGAGATCTGATCAGTTCCTGTGAAATTTCGAGCGGAAGTATAAGTGTTCGGATTTAATTCTCAAAATACGTAAGTACTGTTGTTTTTCATATCATATCTTACTTTGATATATGTTAAAACACGAAAATCTTTTAAGATATATGTCTTATTTCATCATCTAGCAGTTATTTAAACTAAACGATGATATTCAGAACAGAGTTATCGTTCGTGTTCAACCACTCTACACGTGGTCGAAAATATAAACATTGGGTTGCTTGATAAAATCACAGGCATGTTTGATGCTTTTAGTCTGCAATAGCATGCTTTTTAAAAGAAAAATGGGTGTCTGTTTTGTATAAAAATATAGTATATCGAGCTATTTTCAAGGAACATTCTGTATAAAATAGTATAGTCTGTTTCACTATTGATGCTATCACTAGGTCAGGCGCGGATCGAAAATTAATCCTTTGGGGGAATCGCTACTAAGCATGTTAATTGTTGCAACAGCAGAAAAAGACCCTGTATTTTCTATTGTTACATATATTTCTAGAACTCATTTTATCCACCAATTTAATGAAAAACAAGTTTTAAATTAATAAACCTGTAGCTTTTATATTTGATTACAAGTACCTAGATTCTAGGAAATGGACTATAAACACGAGGCACAATTTTTACTGCGAAACTGAAAGGGTCAAATTAAACCACGTGGTCTAAATTTAAATGACAATAACATTCGCAGGGGTGGTATTGAAATATTGCAATGTTCAGGCCTTTATAAATTGGGTAATGAAAATAGGAAGCCGTAAAATCGCCAACCCCCTTTCCAATGAAAATCAGAGGGGATTTAATATTTCGCGACCATATTTTTTTTTCGTCACCTGAGTCACTCAGGTAACCTATTGCAATTAGTCTTCGTCCGTCGTCGTGCGTCGTTCGTCGTGCTTTGTGCGTTAATTATTTTACATTTTTAACTTCTTCGTGAAAACTACAAAGCCAGTTGTTACCATTTTTGATATGAAGTATCTCTACAGTAAGATGAATCTAAATTGAAAAAATTCATGGCTCTATCACCCCCGGGGCCACAGACGGGGCAAAATATGCAAAAAAAAATCAAATTTTCAAAAATCTTCTTCTCTTCTCCCACACATGTGAGGAAAAAACTGAATGCATTGTTAAAATTTCCATGAAGCCCTCTACCAAAATTGTGAAATTCATGGCCCGAAGGTCAGGGGTTTAGGCTTTAGAATGGGGCCACTTTGGCAATATAGTGAAAATGTATTAAATCTTAGAAAATGTTCTTCCCTACCCCCATATATATTTGAATAAAACTGAATGCATGGCTATGATGTCCACGGACTCCTCTACCTAAATTTTGAAATTCATGACCCCTAGGAAAGGGGGTTTAGGCCCTAGGGCGGGGCCAATTTAGCCATATAGTTAAAATGTATTAAATTTTAGAAAATGTTCTTCTTTACTCCCAAACATGTGGGGAAAAACTGAATGCATGGTTATGATGTCCAAGAACTCCTCTACCTAAATTGTGAAACTTGTGACCCCTGGGTCAAGTATTCAGGTTGTAGGGGTGAAGAAGGCAATATTGCCATATAGTGTTAATGGATATAATGTTTAAAAATCTTCTTCTCTATTCTCACACATCTATAGGAAACACTGACTTAATAATTAAGTTAACCAGGGAGTATTATATTGAAATTGTAAATTTCATGTCACCTTGAATATGGGTTTTGACTCTAGGGTAGGGCAAAAATAGATGTATAGTGTTAATGTATATGTTTTAAAATTATCTTCTCTACTCCCACAGACTTGTAAGGAAAACTGAAATCATAATGTTGTAGACCAGGAAGCCCTCTACTAAAATTATAAATTTTATGTCCCCGGAGGTAGGGGTTCTGAGTCTAGGGCGGGGACAAAAAAGTGAAATAGTGTTCATGCATTTAATGTTCAAAACAATTATCTTCTTTACTTCTTCTGATACTGATTAAAAACTGGCAGCATATAAAGAAAGAAAATAAATCCATCTATCAAAATTTTTAATTTCATGTCTTCCAATTTAGGGATTAGAATCTATGAAGGGGCCAAAACACTCAAATAGTGTATAGGTTAGGAGTTCTTAATGCAGGGCGGGTGTGGCCAAAATGGTCATGTAGTGTTAATGTATATAAAATGTTTTAAAAAACATTTACAGACACAGAATGAAAACTTTTATGTCACCTGCATGTAAGGCAAGGGTTATGGCTGGGAGGGGTGGGGGTGAGTATGTATTTTTTATTATTTTATTCTGCTCAAGAATTTCAATGAAAGAAATGACTTAATTTACATGTTTAGAAAAGAAAAATAATGAAGCTGTCTATCAAAGTTATCGTTAAGATATTGTGAAAGCATTTAAAAAGAGTTCAGGGAAGAGGATTATAACAGTTATTGGAGTTATATGTCCTTGCTTTTTCAAAATGGAGTTATCTTCCCTTGCTTGTTCATATTTAGTAAGTAAACATTAAGTATGATGTAATTAAGAAGTTGTATGATCAAAAGAGTTATGCAAGTATTTTTATCATTTTTTTTTTAGAATAAAGAAGTGGACTTGTTAATGGTAAAGTAATAACTAGTATACTAGTCACCTTGTTTTAGTTTATATATGAAAACCTATAAACATAAAGCCTATCTTAAAAGTTAATATACATGGGAAAAATATATTCTATCAAAGTTGTGCACCTGTTCAATAGTAGGTCATACACTCTATTACGATCTCTAAGTCTTTTGCTAAATTATAGGATTAAGAGTCCTTTATGAAAGATTTTAGGCAAGAAGGTGGTTGTTATTACTATAATAAAATTTTTCCGCACCAAAATGAAACTCAATTTAATGCATTTATGAGACTTCTTGACAATCTTGTGTATGGGTTATGGTACTCAGGTGTCCTTAAATGCCTATTGGCCTCTTGTTTAACACAACACCCCCCCCCCCCCCCCTCTAAAGGAATGATAAATATAGGAGAGGGTTCGATATTACGTGGCCATAATATCTTATATCTAAAAATCCATATCCAATCGCAAAATAAAAATAATAATAAAAATATTTCCCGTTTTGAAGCCGGGCTTCAATATTTTATACAGGTGGATGCCTGTTCAATTCCTCCGCGATATTTAAAATGCGTGTTCGGTATTTTGCTGGGTTCAAAATCGCTGGTTTTATACTAACTAAATAAAAAAAATATTAATTTATCTCCTTCATCTTTTCCTTCTGTTTTGGAATTGGTTGAATATCTTTATCTACTTTATCTTGTATGCAATTCTGACCTGCTATCGGTTATAACTTTATGTTAATTGGAGGTTTTTCTAAATCACTCTTTTAGCATTCGTGGCTGTAGGATACTGTTGGAGCAATCTCTTGAAAAATATTTCTTAATATACCTAAGCATAGAGAAAAAGATGACTTTTTGACATTAGGTCTAATTTAAAACTTCACATAGACATACCAGTCTATATAAAATTGTATAGTCTATAGTACAGTACGCGTATTTCGTTATTAGAAGCTGTTCTATATTACTTTGGAGTCATTTAATCCTAAGTGATGAGTCGCAAAATCCATCTTATGAACTAAAGCTTTCAAAAGAGGTAACAGATAGTTTAAGGTATCTCACTCCTCATGTTTTGATTTCATTGCGCAGATGATCATTATATTTAAATGAATATAAATTTATTTATTTAATCATAACAGAAATATTATTTCATAATTACACATTTTTGAAAAAAATCCATCTGAATTCGAGAAACAAACAAGTTTTCGGTGGAACTATTTTTTCGTGCGGAAGGTTTTTCTTAGACGAAAATGACAGAAAAGAGCAAATTTATGAATTTTCAATATACTTTTCTTTTTTTTTTTTTTAAATTATTCATTATTCATATTTTTAACATTTGATAGGTTTGTAACATATTCTATAGGTTCTGTTTGACATGTACAAAATTAAACCTTGAAAGAGTGATAGATATTGAGCATAAAATAATGCAAACATATAGAAAATGTCAGAATTTTTTAAAGCAAAATTTGGCGAGAATTTTACCTTTGAAGTCATATATCTAAAATTTGACATCACTGACCCCTATGTTTTATTATGTCAAACCATATTTTAATTATATACTTCTCAAGAAATTCTTGATACAAGAACGTTGAGGAGTGGGATACCTTAATTGATTTCTCTATACCGTGCCTAATGATGAAAGAAATCTAACACAGATTCCTTATTCCGACAGGTTTAATTTTTTTGTTAAATCTTCAGTATTTCATTTGTTTCTAAATTAATCCACTTCCGTCAGAATTTTTAGATTGTTTTTGTATTACCAGCTTAATGGTCCTAATTTAGAAATCCGAAAAGTTATGGCTTATTTAGCAATGATATTCAAAGAGCTGATATTTCAAACTGGCTATTGTATAAAGTTAAAGATGAGTTATAGGTACGGAATATTTCAACCACCACTTGACCGCCAATATGAAAAATAATTAAAACATTATTGGTTATCTTCAATACACTACCATATTTCATATTTCAAGGAGACAAATCGATTAATTTGTTAATTGTAAGAAGGGTTTGTGGAATCAGGGCTTCATTTTCAGCCATTATATGACCCAGAATAATGATAAAGGTCATTTTCCTTACTACGTATCTGTAGGACAACCCCAATCGAATTCCAAGAGATGATCATGAGCTGGCAACAATTTAAACTGTAAAAAGGTTATATCGAAAGAGTATATTGGGCAGTAAACTCATTTTTTACAACTTTTTTCTCCCCCGGAATAAGAATAAAAAAATCTGAAACCTTTTTGCGCATTTACAGTGACACCCCTATTGTATTGCAGCGATATGATTTGACTACCATGTAAATACATATAAACTTGATTTTTTAAAACCTTTTTGCGCATCTACAAGACATCTCTATTTATATTCTAAGAAATTATTTTGCTGCTGTGTAAAATGTGGGATGCGTTTTGGAAGCATATAGGAAAAACTGTTTAAATTTTTTTGTATAGAACTACAATGCTACAACGTTTGAAAATACTTAGCAAACAACCTCTAATTACATGTATGTACACGTAGATTCTAATTTGTTCATTTTATTCAACTGCACATGTGACCCAGATCGGTTATGGGTCAAAAAAGGGTTCAACTCGCAAAAACACAAGAAGCAATAATACATATGGTTTTAAAGTTTGAAATTTTGAATGTTACCGAGGAATATATGGGCATAACCTGTTTCAGTGGGGCAAGGGGCTGGAACCACCTTTTACGATCATGACCCACATACCATTTGATTCACCAGTAAACAAGCAAAAAGAGTATATTTTGTTTAGGGATAGGGATCTGAACAATTTTAAGATATTTAATCATTTTTAGTTCCAGGGGCTTCGGTTTACTTATTGTCCATGTCTTAAATGTATCTTGGCATGAACCATCATACATTTACAAGCTATCTGACCAATTAGGAACTGTTAGAAAAGAAGCAGATTGTAATGGTCCCAAAAAATGTACCAAATTGAAACTTTTTTTTTAATTTCCATCTATTACATGTAAACGAGTTTAACAGCCCTAAAAATGAACGACATTTAGTTATAAAAACAGATTATTATGCTCAGTATTTTGATTTTTTTAAAATGTGTAAAATAATGTCATGTTTTTATGCGTTTGGCTGTACGGGGAGTGGGGTTTTCGTTAAATATATATTTTTTTTACAATTCAACACCTTTGTACATGTACATGTATTAAAAAATCACCAATGGCCGATTTTGTTTTACTGTTAACTAGTCTATAAGCTTATGTGCTACAATGCTATGCTCTAAACACTCCTCAGTACGGTTGGAATACTTTGTCACTTAATGTGTAATATCCATCTGCTCATATTTTTCACACATGTTTTTAAAAATACCACAATCTGACATCATATCCTAAGATCTAAGATACATCAACTGAGAAATCTTATTAAGCCTCAACGTACAAAGTATTAAAATTCATTTATTGTATTCAATGTATTAAAGAAAACAAAATTGTAAAATGAAATATCAATAATTCTTAAAGGTGAAAGAAGATCACTACTACCTTCACGATATGAAGATACACTGTGAAGATATGATGAACATGAAATAATAACTTATTGTAGCATTTTATTTCTTGACAAGAAGAACTTGAAACATTATTTCTACATATCAGACTGAGAACTTCTATGTTGAACTTTAACTTAAACCCCTGCTTGGGGACCTAGTGTTAGTCCGGGGGTCACGGGTTTTTCATTTTAGAATCTACACTAACATTAACCCCTCCTGAGGAACCAGAATTGGTCTGGGAGTCACGGTTTTAACAATGTAGAATCTAGATTATTTTAGGATGCTTGCATATTAATCATACACATTGTAGCATTGTAGTCCTTTAAAAGATTTTCAAACATTTCTCTATATATTTTTATACTGAACTTTGAATTCCTCTTGGGACCCAAGTATTAGTCCGGGGGGTCACGATTTTTACAATTTGAAATCTACTGTATCTTAGGATGCATGTGTAGCATTGTAGTTCTTAATGAGAAGATTTTTAAACATTTTCCCTAGATATCTCTATTTTAACCGTTGAACATCTCTTGGGCCCCAGTATTGGCCCGGGGTCATAATATTACCAATTCAAAATCTTCACTATACATCTAAGCTTTGATAAAAATATTGGCATTTCTATGGATTCAGAAGTGATTCTTGAGATTTTACAAGATACACGCCTTATTTTCACTGTTTCGTAATTCTGTTCTATTTAACAAATGTTTTGCCCTTTATTTTAACAATTTAGAATCTCCCTATTATAAGAATGGTTTATACTAATTTTGATTAAAGAGGTCTAGCGCACCGAGTATACGATTTTGCCTCCAATACAGCGCATTTGCAAACATCAGGCATATTTAATATCATACAATAATTAGTTGAAATATATTTGAAGAAACGCAAATTTCTAAACTACCATGTTAAAAAAAGTCTGAATTGTCTTGCATTATCATTAAAATCATTAATATTATTATCATTAAAATAATCAGATTTTGTTAGGGACATATAGTTCATAGTTCATAGAAAATAGTTCATATGCAATAAAAAGTTTGATTTGACAGCGGGTTAGTGTTGATTTGTTTGTGATACATGGATGCATTAATATTTTAAATGTAGAAATAAAAGGTCTGTTTCGAAAATTCAGGGATATTGGAGTCGGAACATGGATCGAAGCGTAGACCGTCTTCGGTTCCGACATTACACGTTTTCCAGAATCAAAATATGAGGGTTTGCAAAGAGAAGTCGATGTAGGCTTTGCCTGTCCAATTCTCAAAAGAGAATAACGTTTCCCGTTTAAGGGGATGTTCATTCAAACAACACTTGTCCTGCAAAGTGATACAGACCTGAAAAGTGCTACTACACCAGTTGCACTGTTCGGTTCGGTACGTTTTTTGAACGGTATGGTTTTCTTCGTGAACGGTACGGTTCGTTTCGCTTCTTTCATGGTACGCTTTGCAAAAAAAAGCTGTTCGCTTTGTGAACGGTTTGCGCGCTTTATTAATGAGGTTGGCATGGCCTGAACGCTTTGATTTTTTTTTTCGATATAATTTTGTTTAGATTTTGCCCGATTGACTTCAGCAAGGTAATAATTATGACAAGCATTTTTCTTTATTAAAATGATAATTATATTACATGTGTATTTCAATTTGATAAAAATCAGAACTTTCATCTGTTCCTCTGTTTTTGGTACGTCGCGTGAAACGTATACTCATTGAAAATCGGAAAGCGGAGGGTAGATTTAATTTTGATTAGTCTGGAATTATTCGTATCTAATTTTAAATAAATGTAATTGTTACAATAGCTTAAAGAACTGTCCGACTTTAATCCGATATATTTTTGTTAATTCACGATCTGCGATAATTCTAACAAGATCTTTCTATTTCTATACATGTACTTGTATTGAAATCATTAAATATTTCAAATTGGGCATTTAAAATTGCTATGAAAAAAAACCCCGACTTTATTCCAATATTTCTTTAGTTGTCTTTTTTTCGACCAGATCTTATTTTTACAAGCATTTTTCTATTTCTTTCCTCATAGCTCTTATGATCATTCTTTATTGCGTACTGTGGCCGATCAAATTCCCCTGGTGAATAGACGATGTAGAAATACACGCAATTAATGATAAGATGAACAAAGAATTTCAGTTTAGAAATTTTGAAATCAACTGTAATAAAGTTTTTCGACACATATTGGTTCTATGATTTTCTGCACTTGTTTGTATACACAGATCACACCTACATGTAACCCGTCATCGCTTCTCTTACCTGAAATAACATCGTGTGTATAGTCAAAATATGACCTTTAGTTTTTATCATTCCGTTAAACTATACATGTACATGTACCATATTTCTTACGATATGTCAATAGCTTTTAATGGCGATATTTATCATTTTGTTGGACAAGTGTCCGCTCTTCACTGTATGCATATGATCTAGCTGACATTTTACAAATGCTGGCTAACTTTTTTTTTATATTTCTTTTACCTTTTTACTCACATACTTGCTGTAATCAGGACACGGAAAAATACCCGGTAATCAACAATGTTAAAAGTGATCAATATATAAAGAATTTATCTAGTGACCAAAAATACGACAGCGAGGGATAGAGATTCTAATCGCCAGTAAATGAGTTAAACTCATTAAGTCGTAAGGAAATGATTGGTGAATAATTTCAAATAGGAACACTCTTTTAAATACGGATTTAAGAAAACATAGAATTAAAACGTTTTCATTCGATAATTTTCTTCTAGCTATGTAGGAGGAGTCAAGTAGCACGCGGTGCGTGGCGTGATCTGTACTTTTATACTTAAACTGATTGACAGGCGAAGCACGTGGAGTCCTGAAATAAAATCCCGCTCAAATGACCGACTATAGAAACCTAAAGCGAAATAATTAAGTTCAGTGATAAAACTTTAAATCTAAGTATTATAATTAACATACAAGCTCTCTCTCACTCTCTCTCTCTCTCTCTCTCTCTCTCTCTCTCTCTCTCACATAAATTAACTTGCACGCTTTTTGCACGGTACTTTTCATTTTCTGAACGGTACGGTTCGCTTTGTAAACGGTACGGTTCGTTTTGTGAACGGTACGGTTCAATTCTTGCACGGAACGGTACGGTTCGTTTTAGTGGGGTAGTAGCACGTTTCAGGGTCTGTATATGATCGATGATTGACCGTTAACTAAAATATAATCAACACCGACCGTCTAACGATAATTTCGGTACGCAGTGAAAATTAAAACAATTTAATTATGAGATAAAACTATAGTTTTGAGCCAAAGTCAAAGCTTAATGAATCATAAAATTTCAGAGTGTTTGCATATATGTATCAGCACCATTGTCATTATAACGATTGTTGTTTAAAGTTACAAGTTCCCATAGCTGGTGGTGGACCCGTACCCGTGGTTGATTCTCAGTTATTTAGTTTACGACAAGACGTCTCGCAGTCCAGTACGTAGTACTCATGGTACTATGGAATCTGATCATAACACGATGAATAAAGTAAATAGATATCATGACTTTATTCAATATTTGTTTCTATCTAGTTCTTAAAACGTCCAGTCTGTATATTTAACAGGTGAAACGTTGTTAAAGCACATGCTTAAAGCTGAACACCGCTCGTAAATAGACACCATCACATCATAGATACCTGGTATACAAACCCTTCGATTTCGTTACACCCGATTGCACACCTGAAACTCGTGGCCGACGTACAGTATTTCTTTCGTGGTTTTTGGATTTTTATGCATTGAATTCTTATTTTATGTGCATATCATGTTTGTAAATATTGCATTGACCAGTTCATTTGATGTTAGTACTCTCCTAGTTTGAAAAAAGTACGGAAAATTTGGTAATTTCATTGCGACCGAGTAACACGGCGAGGCAAGATGTACGTCCACACAGGTGATACCTCTACAGCGAAATACCTTGAACTGTTTAGAGGTCTGTGGCTTATATAGGGATTGTAGGAAGAGCGGTGCTGAAAGAGAAATATGGCGGACAGTGCCTATTTACGAGCAGTGTTCAGCTTTAAGGTTAGCACTAAAATAAATGGCTGAATCATACATGTAATAACCGATGAGACTTAATTTAAAACCCGTCAGTCAACCCTATTTTTTTTCCTCGGTCCCTTGGACTTCGAGCCATCGAGAGTCATATGTATCATGAATCTAATCTGCTGGATTTTTTTTTCAAATACTATTGTATAAATCTGAGTATAAGCACAATCAAATAAACAGATCTCTTCACTAGCACTCTACTCTAACAAATACCCTCCGTTCAAACACAGGTGTATGCGAAATAATTGGGAAACGGCACTAAATCTCATTGATCCAGTGGCTCTACCGAAAAAAAGTCTAAATGTATAAAGTTTACAGACGGACGGACAACAGATGATCAGAAAATCTAACATAAACCTTCGGTTCAGGTGAGCTAAAAACAGACAAAAGAAGAGATACATACATTCGTAAATGTACATTATATAAAGTGATTATATCTCATAAAATACTGGAAGTCCATGTTAAATCTATCATTAAAACGTAAAACAAATAAAAAACGATTAAAACATTAAACTTGAAATCAAATGCAAACCGATTATGGCAAGTAAAACAAAATTAACTAATGTGTAACTTACTCTGTGTCTGGCAATGACCCACTTGGCAATTCATTACAAGCCATTATCTTTTACCCGTTGACGATTTTTCCTTAACCTGCAAAATAAAGCTAGTGATAATAAAGAGCAGTTATTCACGTTTGTCAACTTTCAATTTAGTAACTATCTCATTAGAATTAACAATATAAGAAATATCGATTTACAATATCGAAATTCAGATTATTGTCTATATATGACATTTATTAGAAGAAAATTCCTTTGATATTATGAAAAGTCAAAGTATCACCTATAATAATTTAAGTGTAACAACAATGCAATTCTATAACATTTAAGAATTCAAAATCAAAATGGCGCTGTTATCTCCTAAACAAGAACTTAAAAAAACGAGCTAGCTCGATATCCGTAGCTGTCGGATATACAAGTTCAAGGTAAACACTAAGGATATAGAAACACTGAAAAACCAATAATACCAACATGAAACATGAAATACTGTCAACATTTTGGGTCTTTTAAAAAAAAAAACCCACAAAAGTATGTAGTTTAAAAACAAGAGACCCACAGGCAGTAACGGTCACCTGATTGCCATATACCGTAGATGGACCTGTCAGGCAGTCTCATGATTGTATGGAATCTAAACCTAAATCTAAATCTAAATCTAGACTCCTCTAAATGGTACTCCCGCTTGTATTATTTAATGTGTGCGAACACCAATTCATAAGGAGATAAAAGGAAAGGGGGGGGGGGGCGGACTGCCAACAAAAACTTGCAAAGTCACAATTAAGAAGAGAACACAATCTTACAACTTGATTAACTCTGTCCTACTGTTCTTTTTTGAAGCAAAAGAATAACTTGCAAAACAGTTCATTACTACAATTTATGAGATTGCCTGTCCTCCCCTAACACAATGATCTAGCTTTATACTTTCGGACTGTTTCCGTATATTTTGATATGTTCAATATTAGCTTGTACTTTATGTGTACTTTATATGATTTCGAGAGAATAAATGAATTGAATTGGCCTGCTAAAATTACCATCCCTAGAATAAATCAATGAGAGACATTCAAGCAAAATTCTACAAGTTCTAATTAATTATTGTATATTGCTGAGAGTTTGCGTTATATAATTTTGCATCATTGAAAAATTATAACAAAATCACATGAATTTATAAATTGAAACATAACTATACTTATAAAAATTTTATGGACTGGTTGCTCCTTAAGGTCAAGATTTAGTAAATGATTCCAGAGTGTCTTTTTGGTGCTAGAGCCATTATGACGTCATAATTGATTTAATGAATATTTTCCCGTATTTTACGGCTTTAAAGGAATGATGTAGAAAATAAAACAATAATTTTGAGATTCTATATTTAATCACAGGAAAAGTAATCCCAGTACCTATATTCAATTTGACATCATTTTAAAGAGGAGGTCAAGAGCTTGTTTAATGCCGTTTTTTGAGAGACTGTAGGCAATCTAGATATATTTCATTAGTAAAAAATGGACAAAACTCCGAGATGTGTTACTTTTATCCTTCATATTTCATTGAAAATGGTTGTTTAAAACATGATTTTTCGTTGTGTTTACCAAACATTTAAGCCCCGTTACACCCTATGAAACAAATATTGTTATGAAGCATCAGTAAAAGAATTTATATCTTGAATTTCATAAACCTGTAGGCACCTTTCATTTACTAGGTATTGACCTTAAATGTCTCTTTTGTGATATATATTTTATAATATGCTATTTAATTTAAAGGGACTTAGACACGATTTGAGATCATTTTTTTTTTTTACTTTTGTTTATATTTAAAATGGTTTACTTTTGAGTTTTCAATGATTGACAAAAACTTGAATGTAAGAGGTCAAGTTACAAGCAAGATACAGAAGTAAGAAATCATTGTTAAGTTAAATATATTCCAAAGTGTCTTTTTGGTGCTAGAACCATTATGGCGTCATAATTGATTTGTTAAATCTTTTTCCCGAACATTACAGCTTTGAAGGAATTATGTAGAAAACGAATCTGTTTCTTGGCATTCTATATTAAATCATAGGAAAAGTAATCCCGATACCTATATTAAATTTGACATCATTTTAAAGAGGAGGTCAAGAGCTTGTTTAATGCCGTTTTTGGAGAGACTGTGGGCATTGTAGATATATTTTATTATGCAAAAATGGACGAAACTCCGAGATTTGTTACTTATTTTCTTCATATTACATAGAAAGTGACAGTTAAAAACATGATTTTTCATTAGGTTTATTAAAAATGTAAGCCCCGGTACACCATATCAAACACAGCTATTGTTATGAAGCATCAATGAAAGAATTTATATCCTGTATTTCATAAACTTGTAGGCATCTTTCATTTACTAGATCTTGACCTTAACAGACCTCGAGGCATATATTTGTTTACAAATAGAGAAAAGTAAAGAAATAACCATTTCTTCGACAAAAAATTACTCGTGAAAACAAGACATACTAATTCTATGTGTTCATAAATAATATTATCAACAAATAAATGCAACATTTGATTGAAACTCATACCAATAGCACATACGTAAACAACAACAAGAATTTTTAAAATTTTATTCACAAAGTATTCATGTAATAAGATCGCTTCAATCGAGACATTAAAGATTTAGAAATGAAAACTCAAGTAACTAATATCTTCGATATGATTCATCAACTATCATTGGCCTTATTTTCTTTTCGTGTGTTTAATGAATGGGCAGAGTAGATGTCAACATATCTAAAACATTTGAAGGGACATGGTGACGCACAAACCCATGATTCAGCAAATATCGAATTTTTACACGATTTCCACATATTTCATACATCACATGAAAAGATGAACTTTTTAAAAATTACGGTGTTTAAAAGTGAATAAATCAAATTAAAAAGATAAAATAGAATTACGCGTTGAGCTAACACAAAGATATTGAGTTTTCCTTCCGCTTCATAGCCACGCAAGCGCAGGGGAATGTAAATACTGCAGCGTGGCATACATCATGAGCCAGAAAGCTGTCATAGAAACATGATGTCTTCAAGAACTATACATTTATTAAGATGCATTCTCTGTAAATGCATATTTTTTACCACAGGCATCGAATAGCTTCAAATTCAATTTTTTTTTTCAGTGTGTCAATCCCATTGTAATTGTTTTTAGACAGAAATCGCAAACACCTGACACTAAACCAATGTCCACAACAACTCGGTTCGTTTACATGTGCAATTTCCGGATGAGTTTTTGTGACCTGTAAATTGATAGGTGATGACTTCTGTTGCGCGAAACCCTCCGTATGATGAAATCTCGAGTAGCTCTTTTTATTTCCGTTGTCATAATCAAAAAGTAAAACATCTAGTTTGAGTCACCGTGCCACTTTAATGTATTCAAACAATGATTTTGTTAAAGGTAAAATGTACTGACATCTGTTAATATAAATAAACCTTTTTGCTAACAATATCAATAAATAAAGTGCTCTATATAGCACAGGCTTATCATAGTTACATCCAAAGATTACTGTTTGTTCATTAAAACATACATTAATATCGCACATGTTCTTTGGTTTTTCCTGTATTGTAATCCAAAGGTTTCGTGCATGCCGAAAACCATAAAAATATGACTTATTGACACCTTAGTTTCTTGGAAAAATGAACACATTTCAGTATCTAATTATTTAATTATAAATAGACGAGAGTTTGTGCACAGAATTCTACGTAAAATTTGGAATTGAAAACTTATCAATTTTGTGTTCATTGTAACATCATGTGGAATCGTAAAATATTGTTCCCATTCGTTTACTACAATTTCTATAGACATCCGCTCTTCCCATTAATGTTTACCTTTTTTTTATTTTTTCACTATTCCCACCATAAATTTCATCTCTTGAGACATCCTTTATCAATTCTTTATCAATTCTTCCCAATGCTTTGGGATCGCTATTAATCCATTAATTGTAGGTTAAAAAAAATGAATGAATTTTAAACTTGTCTTGAAATTTTTCAAATGAAAAAAATTTCCCGTCGTCATTGATAAGATCATTAATAAAGAATATCCCCTTTTTGATCCAATGAGATTTACAAACGCGTTGTTTATTGATTAATATTTCATTATTGTACCATAGTGGCTGGCATAGAATTTCTGATGGGCTGGTGGTATGATGCTGCATAATTTCGCTCTAAGCGTGCATTACGCTTTGCCAAAAACCGTTAAAATCTTGCATGGCAGTCGACAAGCCTTCTTTACGAACTTGCCATATATTTGAGTATCCCCACTTTTCGAGTTTATCCGCTATTAAAATATTCCATGAGGATTTACATTGTGGATCCAAGCATTTTTTTAACCCACGTTAGTTTGAGACTTTTTGCAAACGAAAAAATATGCGGAACTTTTAACCCCCTTTATGCCTGTCATTAATCATAATATTTCGGCAGAATTTTTCAATTTTACCTTTCAAGATAAAATTTAAAATAAAGTTTGGGAATTCTTCAAATTGTTTTGTTTTTGGATTCGGTAGAACGGAGAAACACTGTACTAGTATTGATAAGGCCAGTGTTTTGACTACAGTGAATTAACCAAAAATTGTAAGATTTCTAAAAGCCCAGTCATGCAGAAAGTTTTTCCCTAGACCTATTTTTCCTGTAAGATTATCTTAGGTAAAATCAACTTTTTGTAAATCAAATTTGACACCTAGCAGCTTGAACTTTCCTCCGTGATTCCAGTATAGCTGTCGATTTGTTTGGTATTCCTCACCACAGCCCCTTTTTACCCCAATCTAAACTGCTTGTGTTTATTAATGTTTGCTTTAAGACCCGAACAGTGCGCAAAAGAATATATACAGTCGAGAGCGGCATTTAAGGTGGCTCTGTACACCCACAGTTTATTCCAATTTTCAATAGAAGACCATAAAACATATACTTATCAAATATAAAAATGATGATACTATAGGTATTTTTAAAAATATTTTCAATGTTTTTTTCGTGTTTTTGTAAAATAATTTTTAAAAAGTTAAATATTAACAAATTGATAGAAAATTGTTTGTCAATTGATGGATATTTCCTTCAGACAAATAAAAAAAAATACAACACTACATAACATTCAAAAATATTATTAATGCAAATGTTTGAATATTTTACCAAAACATATAATTTTCCTATCTTCTTACTCTGTTGTCAAATCATCTGAAAAAGCTGCTTGATGTTATAAGAAAATGTTTTTTAATAAATGTGACACAAAAATTTGAATGAAAATCATTACAAATAAACACAAATTTTTTTAAAAGTTTTATTTAGAATGAAAGTTCCCAGGTAGGAGTTATCTTTCCTAAGTCCCAAGGCTTAAACACCTTGGGGACTTTTCAATTTCTTAGTTGAAGAAAATTTCCTAAATATTGTTTTTGAATGATAAATACATACATATTTCATTATAGGCCTATATAAGTAAATATATTCACTTTAATGCAAAACTAAGTCAAACAAATAAAGGGGAAAATTAATTTATAGGCTTTATGTATCCCAACCTGAGAGGAATATATCTACATGAATGATATAAACATTATATCTTTAAAAATATTACGGTATTTACAAGTGTAATTGTATTTAAAAACATCGTACTTTAAATAATGAACTTTCCAACTATCAAATTCAATTCATTCAAAGAGGTATAGCGCCTTCTCCCATTATTTCGCCTACACCTGTGTCTGGACGGAAAATACCCGTTACTAAATATAGCTTCAGGTACCTGTCGCATTATAATTTTCGAAACATAGATACTGCAATTGATTTGCCATAAATTCGGGACACCTGCATCGAGAAATGAATATATAGAACTCTGCGTTTAATGTCAGTTGGTATTCTGAACCATGATAACTTCCAGCAAAATGCAATGAATCTAAGTTTACAGTTGTATATAGAATACAATGTATACATGTCATGTATAGTGTTATTGAAGAGATCTGTTTAAGTTGCGTGTGCTCAGTCATACTCAAGCTGAATTAAACAAAAAAATTCCAGCCGATTAGATACATGTAATTTAAACTATTCTTATCATGCTTCAATAGTTTAAAAAGTAAAAAAAAAATAGTTACTCTCTGGTGGAATCGATCCAGCGACCACAAAACCAAAAAGACATCTGCGTTACCACTAGGCCACACATCTAACACTTACAGTGCATGTCTTTTAAATATATATCGCTATCTACATGATTGTATTAGAAAATTCACTAATGAAATAATTCTCTTATTTTCAGTACGAACACTAAATATTGAATAATATTGAAAATGTCTGATATTTGCAAAAGTGCTATATTATAGGCGAAATCGTATATTCGGTGCGCTAAGCCTCTTTAACAAAATTTTCAAAAGAGCGGTTCCCATACAATTCGCCCCAGTTTAAATCAACCAGTACCAGAAATACATGCTTTCAGATTTACTTCTTTGCGTACTGTGTCATCAAAAAGTGGTTTATAGAGCCACCTTAAACTATCGAGATCATCAGCCAACGGTAGGGTTAAGTCATCTGCGTATTGGCTGATAGAATATTCGGTGTTATTTATTTTTTATACCATTTATGTTCGGGTAATTTTAATTGAAGCACTGAGGAGTTCCACCTTTAGAGTAAAAATGTAGGCTGAAAGTGAGTCCCCTTGGCCAACTCCTTTGCTAATCCTAGAAAATCAGTAAAAAAAAATATAGGAATTAAGGATGGGCCAAATCCAAAAAATTCTCATATTTTTACAATAAAATTCCATACTAAGGAATCGAAAGCTTTTTCGAAGTCTAAGAGAAAAAGTATTCCGGGTATTGATATGTTATCGATGTTCGATCGTTCAATTAAATCATAAATAAATCTGGTGTTTTCTCCTATGGAACGGTCTAGTAAAAATCCGGTTTGCGTTCCGCTTATAAGAATGTGTTTCATTCGATTTGCAAACACGAAGATGCAATTTTATAATCGACATTTAAAAGAGAAATCGGTCGCCAGTTTTTTTTTATAAACACTTTTTTGTTTACTATCTTTCGGTAAACATGTGATTACACATTGTCCCTGAGTAATTGAGAAAGATCCAGATCGATGGGCAAAATTTAGAGAATTAAGTAAAAACGTGTGCAAGTCTGACCAAAAAAATGTATAAATTTCTGCATCATGGCGATTTTCCGTATTTAAGATTTCGAAGCGCTGATAAACATTCATCTTTTGTGATTATTCCCTCGAAAAATCAGCCTCGTCTTTGGCTAGTGTATTATACGGGTTTTGTTTGTCTAAAAAATCTCATGCTGTTCGCGAATGTCACAGTCTCGTGATGTGTAGAGATTCTCATAAAACGATATTTGGATATTCATTATGTTTTCTATGTTTGTGATTTCTTGACCGTGATCTATTAATTTAGTGATCATATTCTCTATATAACTTCTTTTTTCTAAATTACAAAAGAAATTCGTTGATCGTTACCCTTCCACATTCCACCTGTCTTTGGCCCTTATAATCATCCCTGTATTTTTTTATTTCGTATATTTTTAAGTTCATTTTCAACTTTATCTATGTTTTTTTTTCTTTACCGTCCCAGCGTTTTCATCATTATACAATGCAGTTAATTGAGTTTCCAATTTTTTTCCTGTTTGTCATTTTCCCTTTTCCGTTAGGATGCATGCGATATAGTTTGACCCCTTATAGCCAGTTTTAATGTGTCCCAGAGTAGTTGGTCGTTAACAGAGTATTGTATCGTTTCACTGTCTGAGAAAATTTATAGATAGATTGTCATTAATACATTGCTTTATAAGTTGCACATACTCTTTATCATACAAAAGACTGTTGTTAAATTTCTAACTACCTTTTTCGCGTGGTATATCTACATATTTGAAAGAAACTTCAACTGGGGAGTTATCAGATCGGTACGCATACCCAATACCTTCTTTAACAGTAAAAAGCTGAAGGGAAGAGGAGACAAGAAAGTAATCAAGTCGGGCCTGTTTACTCGGATGCCCATACCAGTTGAGGCGTGAAACGGAAGGATTATGCTCTCTCCACACATCTACAAGGTCGTGCTCAGAAATCATCTGTGGAAGCCTCTCTCTTGCGTTTTGATCATTCTTTCCCCTATAAAGTTTTGTATCACGGGAATAGTCAAGCGGAATTTTGAAATCTCCCCCAACAACAACAGAGTCATTCCCGGACATTTCAATATGTTTGGAGATAATCTCAAAGAACTCAGGTGCGTCTTCATTTGGACCATAAAGCTCAACTAATGAGTGCTTAATATTGAAATATTTCATATTAAAAATAAAAAATTACCAGATTCATCTTTCAAAACATCTAAAACCTGAAAAGAATGTTTTAACATAATACCAACACCCTGCTATTGCTCGAGTAGGAGTTTAAAAAAAGGCTTTATAGCCCCACTCATTGTTCCAACATTGTTCGACTTCTGATGAACTATGAGTATCGACAAGAAAAGTAATATCATATTTCTTTTGACATTTTTCCAAAAATATCTCGTCATTTTATATTATCTGACGCCAAACCCCGACAGCTCAGACAACCAATCTTAATATTACTCATGCTTACAGTA
>WFKH01011925.1:21449049-21465724 GCA_016163765.1 Magallana hongkongensis | reverse complement strand
GGGGGGCAGTTACCTAGCTACCCAGAGTTCATGTACTGAGAATCGACACCCAAGTCTTTCAGCTCGTGCTATGACGTCATATTTTATTTGCCGAACTCTGATTTTTGCCTAACTCTTTATGCCCTCAATATTGACATGTCTCGAATTCATTTATGATAGAATAAAAACATAAGATATTCTGACAATGAGACGATATTTTATTCTGTTTTTTTACAACAGTAAAAATAATCATTCAAAACAAATAATTATACAACTTTAAGCGTCTTTTTAACACAGGTTCAATTAGGTAGCCAGTCTCTTGAATCCGTCGCTCAAATCGGCTCCGATCGACCGCAGCAGTCATCCATTCACTCGTCCGATCTTCGTGCGGCACTTCAAAGATTTCCAATTTCGGGTTAAATCTTACCCGCTGGTCCCTTGGCTTAAGGTGACTCCGGGTTTCTCCATATCTTTTTTCAGTTTCATGAACGCAAATTCCAACGAGGCAATCTTCATATTGTCGATCTGTCTGATTACGTGTAAACACTCTCTCCCTTTTCGGCTGAACATTCTCCTCAGACAATTCCAAGTTTGAAATTCCTTCCAGGAAATTCCGGTCATTTTCTCCAGTAAATGAAGTTTGGCTCCCTCTCCAACCCAATAAAGCGTAATTAGTCTTCCGGGAGTGGGTCTTTCGGCTATATGCACCAGTACTTTCTGAAGAGCTCCCAGACTCTCGATTCTTGAAGTCACATCTGTAATCTCTAATAATTTCTTCTGTTTCTCCTCGTCTATTGTTGTGTTCCATCTGGTCACGAACAAATACCCTTCAAATGAATAAGAAGACAAATCACCCATCATCGTTTTTAATTTCAAAATGAACAAAAACACTCTATTATATACCCTCCGATTACATCACTCTGGTTATTTTTAGAATTCGTTTACCATAACTCATACCCCCCATTTCAACACCTGACACCTGTTTACAATGACTCATCATGAGTCACGCGCTGTTTTTTTCAGCACCTGACACCTGCAAGTATTGAGCAATACCCCCCCCCCAGTACAGTTATATCACCCCATAACAGGTGTGTACAGTGACTCATCATGAGTCACGCGCTTCAAGGGGACCCCTTCTCGCAGGTGCGGGTATTGCGCAATGTCCTCCCCAGAGGGTATATAATAGAGCGTTTTTTCTTAAACAAAATTCATAAACTAAAAAATCATGGACTACGATTCATCTCTCTTGACACAAACACAGGACCCCATGGCCTTAGAAATGGCAGCATTCAGAGACGATTCCCCGCCCATGAGCAAAGAAGACTTAGGGATTATTACTACCACTCAAGAAGGAATCCTGAATACCCTGCAAATCATGAGCAATGAAATTGCTAACCATACAGATATCATTCTCAAGAAAATTAAAGACCTGCAAACTCCGCAACCTGCCAAAGTAGAATATAAAAAGAGAAAAGAAACTACTGACAACGACGAAGAAAAAAAACCAAAATATGTCTGCTATACCTGCGGAACACCGGGACACTGTTGTCCTAACTGCCCTCAAAAAGGACAAAATAAGGAAAACAAAAAACCAACCATCAAAAGTAACGAATGCTTCAACTGCGGGGAAGAAGGACACTGGGCAAATAAGTGCCCCCACAAACTTAAAGGTTATTGCGGAGCCTGTCAGGAAGAAGGACATACTTTTAAAGACTGTCCTTATTACGACAGTTACTATGATGGACCAGATGAAAAGCTAAAAGGTCAAAGAATTGCTAATAAAAAAAGTGCCTGCTATACCTGCGGAGAAACTGGCCATTGGTCTAGAGACTGCCCTAATTGGGGACCGGATCCTAATCCATTTTCAGATATAGAAGAGGATGAACCTCCAAAAAAGGTAATGAAAATCACTAAAAAAAAAAAAAGCGGGGGTAAGAAACAGACAAAAGATGATTGGGACGAAGAATTGAAAAAACAACAGAAAATACCGGGCAGAATGAAAAGAATTAACAAAGAAAACGTCTTCGTTGAGGAACCTGATCTGGATTAAAAAAAAACCAGGACCCATTATTTTTCAGTGTAAATACGTTCGGACTTTAAAACTTTTAAAAAATTGTTTCAATTTGTTGTTTTTTTTTCATTTGTGTGTTCCAATAAAAAATTATGAAAGCGTCCATTGCCTTTTTTCTTTACCGAGAAAAAAAAATTATTGCTCATGTCCTCAAACTTGACCCCTAATGTCTAGCCTTTCTATGACGTCATAAATGCCGGGCTAGTTGACCTCAATATTGACCTTTGACCTTGCACTCAGTTGACCCCCCTATCTAGGAGCCTGATACTACTATCATGGATACGCAGTTAGGAAAAGTCTAAATCAGTTTACGAGATCATGCGCAGATCCAGGAATACTTCTCGACTAGGAGGGGGGGGGGGGGTAAACATAATTTTGTTTGATCCCCCTCCCCCCCTCCCCTTGAGATGTACCCCTGGAGATACCCATTTTAGGCAACCCAGGTTTTTCTAAAGTAAAAAAAAATCGCGCTGTGCTATAACAAATAATATTACGCCCGCCACTTAAAGACATGCACAATTTTCAAAGATTTTGAGACTTGGGCCAATATTCTGGCAGCGAAATGTCAGATATTGAATATATACAGGGGCATCGAAAGATATTTCATATTGGGGCGGCGAAAATGATCGATATGTAAGGGGGAGGTGGTGTTGAACCAGATTTAAATTGTTATTCTACAGTGTGTCAATTTATTCTTGAATTTGATAAATTATATATATTGTCGCTTATTTGATGGCACTATATAAGAAACCAAGCAAAGTTGTACTCATCTTTATTTCTTACATTTGACGACATAATATGTGTATCAAGATAACGCAACTCACATTGATATGAAAGAATTTTATGTGCATCAAGCGTGGATCTATAGGGGCGTCAGCTGGAGGCTGAACCCCCCTACCCCTTTGAAAAATTAAATTCCTTACATTTACATAGTAAAGTTACCAAAATTAGGTCTAAGACCTCCCCATCTCGGCAAACATGGATATCCCTTGGACCCCCCTCCGAAACATTTTCTTGATCCGCGAAGTGCATGTATAAGCACCAATTATGTCCACGTAAATTCTATTAAACTTATCAGTCTCTGTTGCACTTCAAAGACGTTCAAAAATCCTTAAATGGATTTCCGTGAATCCTGTGGTTACGTAATAGATATATTTATAGCTCATAAAATATATGAGATTCGTTGTTTCTAACTTACAACTTGTAATTGATCATCAAAGCTGAAGAACGATATTACTTTAATGTCGAACATATAAAATTAAGGCACTGTTGATTGTCAAAACACGCCAGAAACATGTATATGTACCCCACTTTTCACCGTGTAAACAATAAAGTTAACACTTCGCCGCTAAATTGAACATAAATCGCCGTTATCATCGCATCTCACATGAATCAAGATCGCCGTTATTAAATTCCAATTCAGTCTTATTTTTTTAAATTCATTTTTTGGCAAAATTATTGGGGCGGCGACCGCCTCTGCCTCCTCTGTTCCAACACCCTTGAAATATCAGTGACTAGTACATGTATAACATTTAGGTGTTATCATTTGAAGGAAAAAACGACATTCAAGGAAAGGGATGGCTTGATCCCAGACCCTCTCCCCCTTTATCATCTACATTATTATTATTACCAGATCAGATAATCTCATAAATTACTCATCAAAAATTCTGTTTTTATATCCAAATATAACTGATTCGTCCGAAAAATAGCTAATTCGTCCGAACAAATCCTAATTCGTCCAAACAAATAACTGATTCGTCAGAACAAATCCTATTTCGTCCGAACAAATCTTAATTCGTCCGAACAAATAGCTAATTTGTCCGAACAAAACGTAATTCGTCCGAACAAATCGTTATTTATCTATACATGATTAAAAAATTCTGATATGTTACATAATTAGGGGTTTTAAGGGGCTAGAAGTCCAATATTGTGTTCATTTATATCTTAAAAAGGAGATATAATTTAAAAAGCATCATAGAAAAAAAGATTCTCAGAATAATGTTTGTAATGATATGTAACAACCAAAAATTCGTAAAATGGCCCCTATAAGGAGATAAGGGGTCGGCCCCTAAAACAATCTTTTTCAAATATCTCAATAACGGTAACGAATTTCTTAACACTTAATGAACAATATGTGTTTAGATTAAAAATACCTTCCAACTTACACCAAGAAAAAGGGGCTGGCCCCTCAAATTAGGGGCCCAGAAGGGTCTTAAGTCAATTATCTGTATCTCTTTAATAAGAAATATTTTGTAAGGTGTTATAGAAGCAAAATTGTTTATCTTCTTGTTATTTATCTATACATGATTAAAAAATTCTGATATTTTACATAATTAGGGGTTTTAAGGGGCTAGAAGTCCAATATTTTGATCATTTATATCTTAAAAAGGAGAAATGTTTTGAAAAGCATTATAGAAGGAAAAATGCTCAGAATAACGTTCGTAATGATATGTATCAACCAAAGTTTCGTAAAATGGCCCCTATAAGGAGATAAGGGGTCGGACCCTAAAACAATCTTTTTCAAATATCTCAAGAAATTTAACGAATTTCTAAACACTTAATGAACAAAATGTGTTTAGATTAAAAATACCTTTCATTTCATATAAAGAAAAAGGGGCTGGCCCCTCAAATTAGGGGCCAAAGGGTTTTTTCAGTCTTTTATTGATATCTCTTTGGTAAGAAATATTTTGTAAAGTATTATAGAAGCAAATATGTTCATCTTTCAATTCTTCATCCATGCGTGATAAAAAAAATAGATGTATTACATAATTAGAGATTTTAAAGGGCTAGAAGTACAATTCTTAGATCTTTATATCTTTAAAAGGACAAATATTTTGAAAAGCATTATAGAAGAGACGATACTAAGAATGATGTACTCAACAATATTTCACCAACAAAATTTCGTTAAAAAGCCCCTATAAGGAGATAGGGGTCGGCCCCTAAAACCCCCCAAAATATCTCAAAAACAGTAACGAATTTCTAATCTCTTGTTAAACAAAATGTTATTGATATTGAAATACCTTAATTTCTTTTAATATCAAGAAAAAAGGTATGACCCTTTAAATTAGGGGCCAAGAGATATCTAAATGTTTCCAACGAAAGTTCTTAAACATGAATCTGAAAGAAAAAAGCTTCTGGCCTTTTCAATGAAATATCACTTTTTTCTATTTCTTTATCATGTTTACCTTATAAATAGCAAACGCTAGATCATTCATGTATCTCAACTATGAAAACCGGACGGAAGACCTCCTCGTTGCTCGTAACGAGATCGTGTCTAGTTAAGGTCTTCCGTTTCAAACGATTCCACTTATTAAAGCACCAATGTCTGTCCCCATTAAGGATCTAGAGGGCTGGCCCCTAAAATATTCAATCATTTGTATCTCAAAAATGAACAACAATTTTAGATTGGTGTAAGAATAAAAAATGTTAGTATTCGTGAGACCTTTCGAATGAACTCAAGGAAAAGGGGCTGACCCCTTTAATGAGGGGCCAAGGCACTCGTAAAGTCTCTTACACATAACATAAAAACGATCAAGATTTTGCAATGCATTATAGAAGCAAAGTTGTTGATCGTAACAATACCAGTTTGTAAAACTCATTACCACACCCATTGATGACATAATTTGGGATTTTAGGGAACTAAAATCTTAAATCTTTAATGTGCTGTAGGTGAAAAAGCAAAACACTTTGTTAAGCATTGTAAATGATATTGACAGTCATATACATTATCTGAAAGGTAGAGATTTAGGGGGAATTTTGAAATTGCATTTATATTTTAATCGTATCGTTTAAAAAATTGAACGGAAGACCTACTCGTTACTCGTAACGAGAACGCATCTAGTTAAGGTCTTCCGTTTCCAACGGAAGACCTTATTGTTATTCTTCGGATTCTTTTTCTTCTTCTTTTTTTTTCTTACCGATTTTGTGCACGCGATATCTCAGAAATGGCTGGACCGATTTGCACGAAACTTTCAGATCTTACCAACTATATTCTAAGCCTTATCGGAAATTTTTTGGTTGATGACGTCATTTCCGTTTTTGAGATATTGGCATTTTAAGGATTTTTAGGGGGTTGGTTTGTCCAGGAGTGTTCTCATAAACTACAAACGATATCGATTTCAAAATTTTAGGGATTATAGACAAAAGATTGTTAATCTGAACAAAAGCATTCATATTTGCCTAGCACAAGAAACGCCGGAGCTCGGAGGGCTCGAAAATTGAGATTAAAAAAAAGTTATAATTTTGCTTGGTTTTCTTAGTTTATCTCTTTTCTCGCAAATATTTTGTTAAGACATGTAGAAGAAGAAAGATTTTTATATACAAGATCTTTTGTTTGACACCAAGAAATAGAGGCTTGCCCCTCAAATTAGGAACCTAGAACCCTTGAAAGTTTTCACTTTATAACTCATAAGCGGTTAAAATTTCGATATGGCTGCCGCTGCAAAAGTTGTTTATTATGATATTATTTATGTCGTAACAATAATATTTTGTTTGGTTATTGCGTATTATGAGTGTAAAAAGCTAGACTTTTTATCATGTAATTATGCTTTATTTTGCAAATAAACGGGGTATTTGTGCGTGTAACTAACATAAAGTGTACCAGTTTACAAACGGCAAGTGTTTAAACATTTTAATTCTTTTCTAGTGAAACACATTATGGATAATTATGGATAAAAGAACTGCTTCAATGCAATGCATTTGAGTCGCATTTAAAATCTAGCTGGATTCCGAGCTGTGTATGTGAACAATAACCTAGCCGATCCCGTGCCTGCGGCCGAGGAAATAGGTCGCGGCTGGACTAGCGAGCGGTCTACCGTTATCTAATACACAAGATTTGCCTCTTGCTGTAATGCACACATGGGTTTATTTATGTAGCTGCAAACACAAAAATTCCGATTTTAACTATATTAAATATTAAAAAGTAAAAGAAAAAAGATTATACCTTTACCCATAGACAGTGTACCAGCTTACATACGGAAAGTGTTTAAACATTTTAATTTTTTTCTAGTAAAACACATTATGGATAAAAGAACTGCTTCAATGCAATGCATTTGAGTCGCATATAAAATCTAGCTGGATTCCGAGCTTTGTATACAATTTTACGTATCTGATCCCTTGCCCGCGGCTAAGGAAATAGGTCGCGGCTGGACTAGCAAGCGGTCTACCGTTATCCAATACACAAGGTTAGCTTTTTAAAAAGCTAAGAAAGTCAGCCAGCGGAATTTTTATTTTAGGTGAAATTTTTTAAAGTGAATACACAATCAATAAAAACACAAGATAAATAATTTCCAGAACAATATTAGATATGCGGGTGCACATTTAGTTTGCACACTTATTTTTATGGCTGTACATGTAGGTGAGGAGATAAGCGTGTAGCGGTGTACAACAATGTATGACTGCACAATTAATACATAAAGTTGTAACTTTGCAAACATAGCTCTCTGAATTTAATGGTCTCGTCGCAAACCACTACCAATATAGTTACTTTCCAATCTCGTTAAGAGAGTCGGGAAGATATACGCGGACTCCGGACTGTGGCTGCAGACGATTCCAATTGACAGTCTTCCAATACATTGATGCGCAGTTTGACCTAGAAACTGACCAGTTTCATAACTTCTTCGAATTTCTCTAACACGAACTGTCTAATTCCTTCCCAGAACTCCAATTTACGCAAGCGCAATTGAAGTTTCATCCTAACTTAATTAGTCAGCCCGCGGGCTGACTAACAAGATTTGCGCCATGGTGTTATGCACACATGGGTTTGTTTATGTAGCTGCATACACAAAGAATTCCGATTTTAACGATATTAAAAAGTAAACGAAAAAAGATTATACCTTTTCCTTCAAAGAAATGCTGTTTTAGTCTCTTAATTTAAAAAAAAAAAATAGATAGTATGACTGTCATTGAAAAAAGGCGTTCGTTGTGATCGTGTGTATGTCTTTAAATAGTTTTTTTTTTATCAAAACCGCTTTGGTTGGAATTTTCCGATAGCGTCACGATCAATTCTGTCAGCTACGTCAAGCATAAACAATACACGCCGCCGGTGTGAAAACTTTATGATTGGTCAACTCCTTTTCTGAGGCGGAGTTATCTGTACACGCTTATGCAATGCCAGAGCTGAATGATTTCTCAGAACAGTTCATTATTCCCCAATATTGAGTCATTATCGAGTTCTAGGATCCCTACCTTTAAATTCTGCGCAAAACTCTCTCTCTCTCTCTCTCTCTCTCTCTCTCTCTCTCTCTCTCTCTCTCTGTAAGCGGGCGTTAAACCATAGTCTCAAGCTTCGGTCCTGAGTGCGGCGTTAAGCAACATATAATATTTTAAAGTTGCACGTGCTCTGCGCTCATTTCATGTATATACCGTAAATGTATAATGTACATGTATTACCTACTAACTTACCAGTCGAAGTGATAGATATGAATTCCTCGATTTCTACACCATTCGATCGGCAATCGACACTCAATAAACGAATTGAACGATGATATGAAAGAACGAGACGAGTGGAAAGTGCAATGGAGTATGTACATGTGTGTCTTCATTAAGAAAGTGTCCGATTCGTTTCTTCTTCTGTTACCCTACCGCATTCGGTGTAAATATATATACTAAAATATCCCCAAACATTTTACCGCAGATTTTGTTATTTTTCTTGTCTCTGAACCTCCGATCACCATGAATAAAGATGAATATATACACAAAATGTGGTATGATATAATGTTCGTGCGCCGTATATTGCAAGTTTTTCGTAAGTATCGTATGCACTGTACGTAGCTTTATATTTACTAACCCAAAATTTCTTCGTAGAGCTACAACTATATGTACCATATGTATGTTTTGTCACAAGTGTACACTTTCGAAAAATACCTGAATCTCGACAATCACGAGTACCCCGGTGAATTTTTCATTCTCTGATATGTTGTTGTTCTGTCAGTGCATAATTTAGTCTGAACCAGCAGCCAATCAGCGGTAAGCTGAATCAACCAATAAAAAAGTTTGTGATTAAGGTGCGTGTATTGTTTATGCATGACGTAGCTGGTAGAATTAAACGCGACGCCATCGGAAAATCCCAACCAAATCGGTGATAATATTGTTGGAAAATAAAATTCATATATCAAACTGCAAACATTTTAAACCCACCACGTTGAGTGTACATTTACAGAACACGGGCCGAGGAGATGCCGCGCTAGTGGACAACCGAATCGCTGTAGTCTAGGACACAGGCTTCTCGTGTTCATACGTTATCAAACATTTGAATGTTCATTGATTCTTTGTTAAATTATTTTCATTTTCAATTATATTGGCTAAAGATGCATCAAACCATTGATATAAATCAAAGTGCGTAAAATGAAGAAAAAAACTGCCATCAATGAATATAATACAACGAGAATTTAATGAATTACACTACTCATTTCAAAAAAATATACGCAATATTCACAACATGTTTATTCCAACACATCCATCTTAAGTATCTGTATTCTGTGATAATTCATTTGGCTAACAAATTATTAGAATTTTTTATGAGTTATGAGAGAAAGAGAGAGAGAGTGTGTGTGTGTAGTAAGTGCAGGGTGTAGTAAGTAAAGTGAGTTGAAATATATCTAAAAAGCGATCGAGATAAGGCAGCTAAAGTGGTACAATGTTACATGCTTGCGGTAGGTGCGGGCACGATAAAACTAACCATTGCCTGCTAACACGGAAGGAATTGAAGAAATCAGTGTATACCCATGAATTTTTAAACAAGTTGAAGTTTTATTTACATTCAGGCCGTAAAAGAATAATAGTCACACTATTGGTTTAACCTCTTCTGAATGGTAGTCCGATTCATTAAAAAGCATACTCATTGCTGATTTTATTCGTTCATTTAATTACATTTTATTTATGAAAGAATATGTGAGTTTTAAAAATGTTTATGTCTACATACGGTGAGTAAAAGTTTTGACTGGACTCGGACAGTTGAAGATCGAGTAGAGGACACACGGTTAAAAATACTACTTAGTAGATTAGGGACATTTTCAAATCGAAGGTACTTTGCATATGCAGGCACACTCGAATAGTTTATACATAAATTATATATATTTTAATAAAACGTATGTATGCTGTATTATGTATTTGCTCTCTGATCCGGACTGATCTTCCTCAACAGAAGCGCTCGGATATCGCGTAAAGAACGTTCTGTATAGTACAACACCTGCTTGTATTTTTTTTAAAGGTAACGTTTAACTAAGCGAAATTGAAGAGGTCAAGGAGTCAATAAGCAAATCAAATTTGCCAATTAGGTAATAGCAGTAATCCAATGCCTATGATTGATAATTTTACAAGGTGAATTAAATACATGTAAATATGAACTTTAAAGCACTCCCCGCCCTCTTGTTAAGAGCTTACGTTTCCTGCATTATTTTCTTTGATTAGCGATTTTTGTGCACGCATTTTCTCGGAAATGGCTCAAATTTTGTTAAACGGTCCAGATAAGAAGATGAAAGGATGACCCCAAAAATATCTTTCCCAAATATATCAAGAACGGTATCAAATTTCAAACACTGGTTGAATAACATATAACTTATTTTGTGCAAATTATATGTGCATGAAATGACAATTTTCCTGTAACTTAACGAAAAAGACGGCACATGCAGTAAGTTTTTATAGCCGAGTCTTTCGTTCAACAGCGCATCGATTGTAAACATTTCAGCGTGGTTTACAGCAAGAGGGTGAAACGACCACAAATTTTGACAGATTTGGCTACAAAGAGTTTAAAAGAGATGGATACAAAACACAAGTGCGATTATATCTTGCAGGAGATAAAAAATAATTAATCTACGTTTGCCATAAATTGAACATTTTATCATAAGAATATTTTAACATTTAGATCCGCAAAATATTTTCATTTCCCTTCATTGTTTGGTGCCTGATTTGAAATAACGTTTTGAGGTATACCAAGTGAAAAATTTCTTTAAGCTGCATTTTCCGATTTGTTGGCCATTACAGTATCAAATAATTTTCCATGCAAACCAAATGAATGATCTTATAAAGTTATAGACATATTTACACGGAATTGATCTCCTTTCAACGAGTAAATAAAATAAATTTTGGGGCATACAAAAATACATCATGGGAATGTTTAGAAAAGATAACCGTTTGGTTTCGTCCTCCGAATGACTGGGTTTATTCAACCTGCATGTTTTGCATCGATTATAAACAACGTAAACTTCAAAACTATTAATAAACTGCTTTATTTTTGTTTTGTTAAATAGTCATGCAGTATATGTTATTTGCTATAATAGATCATATAAATAGGAAATATGTCAAAGTCGGAATACAATCATACTCGCTTCGACGTAAGGGACCAGTTTAAACATGAGGCGAAATAACGCGAAACCCTTTTATGTCGTTTATTTTGTGAGTAAATTTTGTACATTGTACATTAAAACTTGTCTAATCCGGCGGAGGGTGGTTCTAAAAAATTTGGCCGAAGAAGGCAACATCCGGTGTAGAGAACATTGTTGCAAATTAATTTTAGTATTTAATGCAATAGGTCTTGATCGTGTATTCTTGCAAAATTTTCAATTCTTCTGAAATATACTAATATTAGATTTCATCGATCGTAATTACGGTACTAATTTTCATTTTCATTTTTTTTTGGGGGGGGGGGGGATGAATTCATAACGGAATACATACGATGGAATTACTTTTTCAATCAAATCATCGTAATTGATAATTTTTCAAACATCCGATTAATCTGAAAAGTGCATGCTTGACCGGTAATTGTTAAACAAACATTAACAAGTCAACAGGTGGCTAGCTGAATACGTACTAGAATGGCGAGAACTGTTTTGATGCAGGGAACAATGGATAAATATTTATATAAATGAGAATTTTATTTTTTTTAAAAAGATGGAGCATTTTGACAGAATAACATGCAACTCTGTAAGTGTAGCCATACAACGAGGATGACAAACGATATCGGCAGTCTTACTCCCGCAGTATCCTGAATCACGGCCTGAAAAAAATGAGGTGAACTATAATCTAATTATCTAATTTTGGAAAAAAAAATGCGTATTTATTTATAACAAGACTTAATGGTATAAACTGAAATGAGTTGCTTGTTTGGAAATATATTCACAGTTGACAACGACAGAAAAATTGATCGATGATTGAGCATTAATTATCTCACAGACGGCCGATCGATCGATAAGTGGCCGGACTACGGGAGATAACTCTCACTAATTATAAGCAATCGGTTGTTTTCATCGCGGCCGGTTTACAGGATGGACAAGATCCGGATTGCACAACATTTTTAAAACAAAAATGATAGGAAAATGTGAAGTGGCTGAACATTGTCGCCGGATTGGACAGCATGCCGGAATGCACAACATCCGGATTCAACAAGTTTCAACATGTACATTATTTTTTCATTGAAATATGGCTTAATTGACCGGGAAAACTACTGCAACTTATATTAGTATACACATGTAACGTGCAAGGGGGTCACTGCCTGTGTTCCCCCGCGGGCCCGTACCCGAGATAGAATCGGATAGCCCTGATTGCTGCCAATATTTACAAGTGCAGACTTCAATCACCGCGCCTGCACATATACAGGGACTCAACGTTACGCAGGCAGGGATGACCACACACCTACGCAACTCAACAGGTACCAGCGTTAACGCAAGCAGGGATGACCGCACACTTGCGGCAACTACGCAACCTAACGCAAGTAGGGAGTGCCGCACACTTGCGCTAGAAAGGCCAGAACACCAGCAGGGATGACCACACACTATAGTGCTCCGCCGCAACCACCACCAATACAAGCAGGGATGACCGCACACTTGTATTAATGCGATACAGAGCAGGGATGAACGCACACTCAGTATCGTAGGTTAAATCACACGAAGATTAGATAGAGCAGGGATGTCCGCACATTCAATCTAACCGTACCTGTCTAAGTTTAACCCCAAACAGTCGTTCTCACACACAATTCACACTGTCCTTATATAAGTGCCTATAATAATTTGAAGTATCTAAAAATAGGAAATCAAAAATAAACAAACTAATCCGACCTAATCCAAAACTTCTTATGTACAACACCTTATTTACATATACTATTTATTATTGTATAAAAAATAATCATCTCACTAATTGGTTATTATTGGGAACATTAATTACATTATCAAAAATCAATAAATCAAAGAGCAATAACTCTAACTCAAAATACAGTAATAAGCTGCCCGCTTCACACATACTAAGCATAAACATCGTTTAAAAGCGTACAAAAAAATACATATGTATTGAAAATCGAACCAAGCAGCTGTCGATAGATTTTCATGTGATCCTGTGCATGAATTATTTTCACTACGTGTTTATTTCTCCAAAATGATATCCAATTCCATTCACAACTGTTGTCATTCAAAATCACGTGAGTTAAATAAAATTTCTAATTTTGAGTTATGTATCCAAGGAATCTAATGATTTTATCATGAGTTACGTAATTATGGGTTTTTAGGGATCAAAAGTCCAAAATTTTGGTCACCCTTATATCATTTGATATTTGACCTTTCATTTGATAACAAGAAAAGGGGGCGTGTCTCTCAAATTAGAGGGCTCTAAAGTCTTTTATCTATAGTCCTTTACTGAGAGAAATTTCGGAAAGGTCGTAAAATCAGATATGTTATCTTACAGTTATGTATCCAAGCAATGTAATGTAATCATGCGTTACGTTTTTAGAGAACAAATGTCCAACATTTTAATCATCGATATATCAGAAAGGAAACATCTTTTGAAATGCAGTATAGAAGAAAAGATGCTCAAAATGATGTATTAAACAATATTCAACCCTCAAAATGTCGTTAAACGGCGCCTATAAGGAGATAAGGGATCGGCCCCTTAAACGTTCTTTACCATATATCTCAGGAACGGTAATGAATTTGTAAACGCCTTTCATTTGATATCAAGAAAAAAGGTACTGACCCCTCAAATAAGGGATCAAGATGGGTATAAGGTCTTTTATCTATATAGTCATTTACTGAGAGATGTTTTGTGTTAGGTTATAAAAGCAAAATTAGGTATAATACGTTTATATATCCTAACAATATAATGATTTTCTCACGCGTTACTTAATTAGGATTTTAAGGGGCCAGAGGTAAAAAAAAGGTTTAATCTTTTCTATCTCATTGGAAGAAATGAAAGTATTTAAAAAAGCAACATAAAAGAAATTATAAAAAGCATGACAGGGAATCATAAGTACTCAACTCCTTTTTCCAGATCATGTTTTGTTGTCCAAAATCAAAGTCGATGATGTCATATCAACTTCTAAAAATCAGACGGAAGACCTCCTCGTTGCTCGCAACGAGATCGTGTCTAGTTCTTCTTTTTTTTCTTACCAGTTTTGTGCACGCGATATCTCAGAAACGGCTTGACCGATAATCACGAAATTTTCAGATCTTACTAACTATGTTCTGAACCTTATCGGAAATTTTTTTGGTTGATGACGTCATTTTCGTTTTTGAG
The DNA here is from genome assembly GCA_016163765.1 of Magallana hongkongensis. Lineage (NCBI taxonomy): Eukaryota > Metazoa > Mollusca > Bivalvia > Ostreida > Ostreidae > Magallana > Magallana hongkongensis. The sequence continues at coordinate 21,451,176 of WFKH01011925.1, read as the reverse complement.
ATATTGGCATTTTAAGGATTTTTAGGGGGTTGGCTTGTCCAAGAGTGTTCTCATAAACTCCAAACGATATCGATTTCAAAATTTCAGGGATGAGAGACAAAAGATTGTTAATCTGTACAAAAGCATTCATATTTGCCTAGCACAAGAAACGCCGGAGCTCGGTAGGGCTTGAAAATTGAGATAAAAAAAGCGTTGTAATTTTGCTTGGTTTTCTTAGTTTATCTCTTTTCTCGCAAATATTTTGTTAAGACATGTAGAAGAAGAAAGATGTTTATTTACAAGATCTTTTTTTTGACACCAAGAAAAAGGGGCTGGCCCCTCAAATTAGAGACCTAGAGCCCTTGAAAGTTTTTGCTTTATAACTCAAAACTGGTTAAGATTTCGATATGGCTCTCGCTGGAAAAGTTGTTCGTTTTTATCTTATTAATGTCTTTACAATAATATTTTGTGCGGGTATTGCTTAATATGGGTGTAAAAAGCTAGACCTGGTACCATATATCTGTTTTTCTTTTGGCAACTAAACGAGGTCTTTATGCGTATTACTGACATAAAGATACCGTAGACAGTGTACCAGCTTACATACGGAAAGTGTATAAACATTCTCATTCTCTTCTAGTGAAACACATAATGGATAAAAGTACTGCTTTTATGCAATGCATTTGAGTCGCATTTAAGTCTAGCTGGATTCCGAGCTGTGTATGTGAACAATTACGTATCCGATCCCTTGGCCGCGGCCGAGGAAATAGGTCGCGGCTGGACCAGCGAGCAGTCTGCTGTTATCTAATACACAAGATTTGCGCCTTGCTGTAATGCACACATGGGTTTATTTGTTTAGCCGCAAACACAATGAATTCCGATTTTAACGATATTAAAGAGTAAGTAAAAAAGATTTTACGAAGTTATGCTGTTTTAGTCTCGTATCTTAAAAACGATAGATAGTATCACTGTCATTGAAAAAAGGTGTTCATTGTGATCTTGTCTATGTCATAAAATATTTTATTGTTAGAAAATAGAATTCAGTAATGTTATCGAACTGCAAACATTTAAAACCCACCACGTTGAGTGTACAGACACAGGCTTCTCGTGTTTCTACATTATCACACATTTCAATGTTCATTGATTCTTTGTTAAATTGTTTTTATTTTCAATTACATTGGTTAAAGATGCATCAAACCTTTAATTTAGCTTTGATTTAAATCATAGTGCGTATTAAATTTAAAAAAAAAAACCTGCCATCAATGAATATAATACAACGTTTTACAGCCGTACGAGTTGAAAGATAAATACATTCACCTATGTCTATTTCTTACATTTTGCTGCTGAGAATTTAATGCATTACACTACCCATTTCAAGAAAATATAGGCGATATTCACAACATGATTATTCCAACACACACATCATATGTATCTGCTATCTGTTATAATTCGTTTGGCTTACAAAATATTGGAAGTCTTTTCTGAGTTTTGAGAGAGAGAGAGAGAGAGAGAGAGAGAGAGAGAGAGAGAGAGAGAATTGAACTAAGTAGGGTGTAGTAAGTAACGTGAGTTGAAAAAAAAATATTTAAAAGCGTTCGAGATATGGCAGTTTAAGTGTTACAATGTTACATAAACTAACCGATGCCCGCTAACACGGAAGCCGAAGGAATTGAAGGAATCGGTGATTATTTCTTTAATATACCCATGATCTTTTTAAAGAAGATTTATTTACATTCAGGCCGTAAAAGAATAACGGTCACACTATTGGTTTAACCTCTTCTGAATGGTAGTCCGATTCATTAAAAGCATACTCATTGCTGATTTTATTCTTTCATTTAATTAAATTACATTTTTTTTGTTATTGATTATAAAAGAATATGTGAGTTAAAAAAAAATGTTATTAACATTCGGTGAGTAAAAGTTTTGTTTAGATTCGGACAGTAGAAGAGCGAGTAGAGGACACATGGTTAAAAATACTACTTAGTATAGATTCCGAAGATTTTCAAATCAACTGGACTCTAGTGTAAACTAATAAAAAAAAAACAAGGTTGATCCCTTAACTTGTGAAATAAGGTTGTTTTAGCTTCGTATAATAAATTACAAAAAAAAAAAAAAAACAAAAAAAAAAAAAAAAAAAAAAAAAAAAAAAAA
>WFKH01011925.1:21419528-21442225 GCA_016163765.1 Magallana hongkongensis | reverse complement strand
AAAAAAAAAAAACCCCACAAAAAAGGTAGATATTTCTGTATGACCTACTGTCATTAAATAAAAGTTTTCGTTGTTATCTTTTTGATGTCATAAAATAGTACGTTATACTTCAAAATATATCAAATTTAATTTTAAAACTGAAGACTCGACCATCGAACGTAGTGTATGCAACCTCGATCTCGTACATGGCGAAGGAGATGCATGTATGACGCTTGTCGTATGGCGTATGGCGATATCCCGACATCGACTAACCAACCTGTCTTGTGTACATATTAGTTTGACACAAAATCGTGTAAAACGTATTAAAAAGTCTTCTTATGTATTGTACATAAAGCATTAAGTAAACCGGGGTGTACGAAGTAGAATCATCTCTCTCTCTCTCTCTCTCTCTCTCTCTCTCTCTCTCTCTCTCTCTCTCTCTCTCTCTCATTTTTAAACTTCAAGTAAATATGGGCTGGTCCACTGTCTTAAATGGGTACACCATGCTTGATGACGCGACTTCTAAATATAGAATGCCACTCTTTCGCAGGCCACCCATTCTTGCACATATCGCGTTTTCCTCTAAATCGGCATCAAAATTTGAGCTGTGCCATTTTTATTCATTTAATAATGAACATGATGATTAAATTTTAGAGCAAGCACTGTTAAATAGAGAATCGGACACTCGAATACGAAATAATAGTGTACGAATTAATGTGAATAAGATTCTAAAAATAAATACTGGAAGCGCAACGAAGCACAGAGTGGAAATTTTTACTGAGAGTTTAAAGTTTGATTTTGACACACTGAAATCACTAGAAAACATATTTTAATAGCGTATTATTACAGAAAAGTACATTAGAATCACTGATCTAAGCGTGCATTTGACGTTTGATCCTGCACTGTTGAAGTCCACAGTGTACAGCTGGTGTAAGTTGAGCCCTAATGGCTATATATTCTGTTCGAGCGCCATTTTGAATGGTGTCCTTGGGACATTACCCACTGTTTTGTTCATTATTATATGCATGTTGGAGTTAATGTATTAGAATGAAGCGTTATCGGGTAACAAAAATATAAGAGTTCGATTATTTTAATTCTATCAGGATTTTTTAAGTCAACAGAAGCTGAAATGAACAATCAAAATTTATTGTAAATTTTATAGCGTATTTTAATAATCTTGCTGAAATGAATTCTAATAGATTTGAAATGAAACAAAACAAACTCAACGTCGGGTCTGTTACAATCACTAAAATCAGCTACATTACTTTATTCATCTTTGCCTACCTGATATATTTCCTTAAAATTATTTACAATTCAAGAGGTGAACTCAAAATCTGACATGCCCTAATTTAATAATTGCAAGAATTGGTTGACTGTGAAAAACGCTATCAATTTTATGAAAATAAATAGAAATCGTGTTTAAAAGCAGAAGTCTCTTGCTGCTATTTTGACAGTTATGTTAGTCCTAAAGACTTTCAGTGTATTAGATTGTAGACAGCTTAGGTACAATGTTTGACGAAAAATCCCAAATACTATAAATAATTAAAATGAGAGTTTTATTGTTGATGCCTTATGGTAGACATACTTAATTTAAAAATTGACCACAATCAACTGAATATTGTTTATAATCAATGATTAGAAGAACAAATAATAACTTTGTATGCAAAAAAGTTCTATAGGCACAATAATCATGAGCAATTAAAAAAGATTCTATGTTGAATGCCCAGATTTAGAATTCAATTTGTAAAATGAGCAAATAGGAAATAATACGCTGCATAATGTATGCAAATAGGAAGTTAATATATTATTAAAACATCAGTAGCTTAAACTGTTTGTTTTTTGTCAAGCTGTTGCATTTCTTCACAACATATAATAAGAAGACCCAAATTACTTGTTATCCCAAAAAAACTTTTTTGATCACTTTCTGTTCAGTTTTTGTCTGTCTGTCCATCAGTCTGTTTCGCTGTGTGTAAGTTTTTGTTATATTTTTTACTTCTTCTCCAGAACCAGTTAGTAAATTTCAACCAAACTTGGCACAAAGCATCATGCGGTGAAGGAGATTCTCTTCAAGGCGAGATAAATAGACAATAATTAAAAATCTTCTTGTGGAAAAACAAATTAGCCAGAAAAGCTGTTACTTATTAATAAGTGAAAGCAACATTATATAGTTTAGATTTAAGTTTGTTTAAACATTTTTTTTTTGTGGGTAGGGTGGGGCCACAATTGACAAAAGTCTGCTCAATTTTTACATAAAAATATATATAGAAAAATATCAAAACCAATCAACCAGAAAAGCTGTAACTATAGTACATGTACAAGCAACCTTTATATAGAAAACTTAGATTCAAGTTTGTCAATATCATGATCTTTGGGGGTAGGGTGGCGGCCCAGAGTGGCCAAGAAATACCAGTCCTGGGAATTACCTGTAGTAAATACTGGTATTTTCTGTCTTCGTTAATACTACCAACTTTCACTAAACTGGAAAGTACTGGGAATACAAATGTGAATTCTTTATTTTTTTGATTTATTCAATGTAAAACACTCGTTTATAAAATAAGATATAAACAGTAAGCATTAAAACTCAATTTAGCATGTTTTGTCATTTCACTATTAGTATTGTAAATTAACAGATTATCTGTAGGCCAAAATGAAATTATTGTTTTTTTGGCATTGCTCTAGTCTAATTTTAATACCCCCCCCCCCCCCAAACACACACACACCCACAATTTTCATTACCAAGAAAAAAAAAAGAATTTATATTTTTTTTCTATTTTAATCAGTTTTGAATTAGTTAACCTTCAATTCTGAAAAATAACCCCTCCCCCTTCCCCCCTAGGTATAGAAACCCCAAGGTGGCAATTCCACATTTTTGTAAGAATGCCCTAAATAATCATTCAAAGCACAAAATAAACTTAAATCCTGTTAAAATATTACTATATATGTAACATTAACAAGCAACAATCAGACAATCACATGTTGTTTTAACAAATTGACTTTTGACAGTTATGTGCTCCTGTGTTGGTGAGATATTTACCTTGAGTTGGGCTAATTGGCTTCTCAGGTGTTTTGCATACTGAGGTAGTGACAGTCAGGCTTTATTTATTGCCATTCTTCACATATGTATCAAAGAAACCAAAAATCAAAGACAACATTGTCATAGCAAACAAGTACTACTGTCTACATCCCAACAGATATAATTAAAATTATGAAGTATGTTGTACTTTATTTCCCAGAATTTTGAAGTTGCAAAGCGTATAATGTTTAAAATATGTTCATCAGTCAGTCGGTCAATTCTCTTCTTTTGCTTTTAATAAGCGCTACTCTTCTTAAACCACTGCATGGAATTTATGTGTGTAGATGTGCATTTTACCATAAAATTCCAAATCCATTATTTCTGTGGAAATTTTAACCATTTTAAACTTAGAACTTTTTACTATATAGTATTGAACAGTTTGTTAGCGCATCTGCTCTTAAACCACTGCATGGAATTTGTGATATTTTGTAGGCATTTAGGACATAATACGTAGATGTCAATGTAATATCAGGAAGATTCAATTCCATTATTTTTTATGAAATTTCGGCCTTTTGAACTTAAAATTATGGTAATATACAGAATTGAGTATAGCAATAAACAATTAGTAAGCGAACCTTCTGTTTAACCACTGCATGGAATTAATCGAAACTTTGAAGGGATTTACGATTCAATGTGTATATGTACATATTATTAGTCATTTAGGAAATTTTGATTTTATTATTTTTCAGTAAGTTTCAGCCCTTTTGAACTTGAAGAATTTTACAATCGTTAAAGACAAAGGAATAGATGTGCATATTTTCAGGAAGTTTTTTAGCTTATGATATTTTGTGAGTGATGCCCTTAAACAAATTCTGTTGTGTATTTAATGTATGCGTTTCCATTCATTTGTGTATCATTGTCAAGCAATTGGAGGAGTTTGGGGTATGTGAAATTGCTCACCTTCTGTTTTATTTGATTTATTTTCAAAAACTCAAAACACGCAAATGTTATGATGTATGCTATTACTTATATGCAACGATCTTGACATATTGTTGAATCTTAAATATTTAGGACATTGACCAGAACATTTCTTGGGCCTCACACAGTTTGATGTAGGTTTCTATGTTTAACATCTTCATGAAAACTTCAATGCTTAGTATTTGATATGACTATCGAATGATCAGGTAACAAAAGGGACTCAATATTTAACATAAGAATATTCAAATGAAATTTGTTAAATCTTTTTATACAAGATCAGTTCCAGTGGCGGATTCAAAGGGGGGCGCACCCGGCGCGCGCCCCCTCTAAAATTGTCAAAATAAAGTTAAATCATACTCCTTTTGTGCAAAGAAAATGTACAACTTACGAGTCATAATTATAAACTTTTAGGGATTTCTCTACATTAAACTGATTTCAACGGTGTGGTATAAAAAAAAAAACCGTGTGAAACGTACATAGAAAGCCCATTTTAATTACTCTGTCCTTGGGTTCAAATGTGACTAGTCACCCACCTTAAAGTAATTGGTTATACTAGCTATGTTTAACGACTCTTTCATGTTTATTATACAATACAAGCTGGCATGGTTATCTTGTATTCAACTTCATAAACATCGTCCCATTTAACTTGGTTTTTTAAACTGTTTAATTTACAGCCATTCGTAAGAAAATAGTAAAAAGAAATGTTTCCTATATTTCTGCATGGCAGAGGGTTTTACTGCCCAGGATTTTGCAGGTCTTATATTTACAAATGTTAAAAAATTAAAAATCATCCCCTGGGCCCCAACCATGCAGGGCTGTCCAGACCCCTTGCCTAAAACTGGCGCCCCCTCTAACTTCCAATCCTGGATCTGCCCCTGAGTTCTACTACATTGTCCATATATTTTGTATATTACTCCATAAAGCTAATTTTATTTTGGCTATTGCTGCTCAGGTGAGCGATATGACCACTAGGCTCTTGTTTTAGTAACAGTCTTCGCTTTTTTAGCTTGTATAAGATGTTCTGCAGATGCTCCATACGTTCTGAAGTAGAAAATGAACTAGCTATGTCTAAATACATAATGAATATAAACATGTATATATAAATATAGAAGTACATTTTATTAAGATGTATTTTATTTTTTACATAAAGAAGTAGGTCAGCATTAAACAAATACCATACATAGAGAGTTTATAATAGAAGAAGCAATGTTATGTATTAAATAATGTAATGATTTTTTTTATATATAAATTCAAGACTTGGATTGATTGTTGAATAAGTTAAATAGTATGTGAAATTAATAATTAAATGCAGAATTCACTGCTTTATATACAGGTACATGTAGTAGGCATAACAAATGCATACATTGTAGCAGAGTCTTGAAAGCTGAAAACTCAAACATGAGACTCCAAGACAGGTCCATAAACAGGCTTTGTTACTCAGGTGACCATCAAGGCTTGTGGTTTAATTGTTTATGATTTTGTATTAAAAGGTCTTTAAGGTTTTAAGATGGAAAATGAACTGGGTAATAAAATGAAAACAACAAACAAATCAGTAATTTGATTGAATACTAGTACCAATTAGAAGGATAATGTTGCTTTGACAATAGATTTATATGATTGAATTTTTAGGCACCAGGTATCAAAAGGGAAAAGAGACGGATAGATAGATAGATAATTGCAATACCCAATGTTAGAGAATGTGTTATAAATATTGGCTAGTGTGTAAACAATTTCTTTTTTGCTGAAAAGCTTTCTGAAATCTTTATTTTAATTTGGTACAATTTTGTTATACTTTACACATGAAATTTATTATTCCCTCTCCAAAGTTAAAAACAAATTGTTGAATACATGTAACATGTAAAATTTTAGATGTTCTTAAATTTACTTGATATTAATCAAACAATAAATCTGGATTTTAAGCAACGTAATTACACGTCTGCTTTAAAGGAGAGAGGGGTATACTTATTATCTTTGTGTGTCTGTCTATCTGTCCATAACACATTTTTGTCACGGTCTTCTCAGCAACTACAGATCATACATGTTTGAAATAATAACACAATCTTTATTTTACCATGCAATATGATTGAATTTTATTAGGGCTGCTCTGCAGGCGCCCTATGGGCATTTGCAATATCTTATTTACCCATCTTCTTTGCACATTTTTTTCACTTATTTGCTTAGCATACTTGTTCATAATTTTCTGCTGAAATGACAAACTATTCCAAGATGTCCTGAGCCTCCCTAAGTTTGCCGGGGAAAGAGGGAGGGTAATTTTAATATGTGAATTTAAGAAATCAGATTTTTGAAAATAATTGGGGGGGGGGGTGTCTGGCCCCCCCTATCCACCCCCCCCCCCCCGATCCAAGCATGTAAATATATACATGTATATATATCCCCTTGATGAATATAATTTATAATCATAGTTTTAAATCATCATAGTTAAACATACTTCTAATCATTCAAAACAGTCTTTTGAGAGAAAAAAACCCAGTCTATAACTTGTGAACTTGACCTAATTTTTTATTGTTTATTGATAAATTAAAGATGCCAAAGGAAATTAGTATGTTAAAGAGTAGACTAAATGCTCTTCATTTAATATTTACATGGCAGACATCTAACTTTACAACCCTTTTTAATGATAGAGATTACGTATTATATCATAACAAGGATATAAAATTGGACTTAGTTAACTGTTGATGCAAATGTTGGAACTCTAACATTATGTTTACCTAGACAATTGTGCCTGTCACAAAAACTAATGATCCAATATCATCAAAATGATCAACAGTTCTACATGTATCCCATATAAAATATTCCCTTGTGTCCTATTGCATGATGCATGTGTGTAGGATGTATATGCACGACAGACAGATTTCGATAATTTTTCTTGATATACTAGTATTTATTCTTTTTTTACTTAGTCTCTCAAACAAAGTTTGGAGACTTATTATTTTTGATGGTATCTTCTTCCTTTTCTCCTTTCTCACCTCTGAACTTGTCCATCGCAGCTGAACAGAATTGTACAGAACTCTAGGATATGATAGGTCTGCATATCTAGTTATGCACCCTGATTTAATTTTTTTGATTTCGAGTTGGTCAACCATATTTTTTGGGATTCAAATGGAGTTGGAGTTTAACATTGAATCCTATGGGTAAAATTTTACACTATATTGTAAATAGTTATAACTTGAAAACCGTTAAAGATATTGACATGGGGTTATCAGATGCATATTTTGAGTGTTATGGGCAATGTATATGGTACATTAGATATTGTCCCTGGGGTCATCTCCAACCCCAGGTTTGGGAAATTACTCAATATCTCTAAAATCGTTGACATCCACAACCCTAAATCATACATATACCTGTTCCTTGTGTCCCTAGGGTCATCCCCAACCCCAGGTTTGCGAAATTAATCAATATCTCTAAAACCGTTGACATCCCCACCCCTAAATCATACATATTTTTGTTCCTTGTGTGATGGAGCATCATATGGTTTATAGGTAATGGCCACATGGGGTGGTTCCTTCCCCTCTGAAACAGGAAGTGCCTTAATATCTCAAAACCTGTTGAGATCTCCACCCCCAAACTATATATGTTCTTGTTCTTTGTGTTTAGGGCATTAAATGGTATGTAGGTCATGGGCCCTCAGTCCCTGGAGGGTCGTCCTGACCTCCCAAGAACAGGAACTGCCCAAATATCTTGAAAACGGTTGAGATCCCCACCCCTACACCATATATATTCTTATTCTTTGTGTCAAGGTGCATCAGATGGTATGTAGATCATGGGCCTTGGGAGTGGTGCTGACCCCTCTCGAACAGGAAGTGCCCAAATATCTTAAAAACAGTTGAGATCCCAACCCCTAGACTATATATTTTTGTTGCTTGTCTTAAGGGACATCAAATGGTATGTAGGTTATGGGCCCCAGGGGTTGTCCTGACCCCCCTCAAACAGGAAGTGGCTATATATCTTAAGAAAGGTTGAGATCCCCACTCCTAAACCAAATATATTCTTGTTCCTTGTGACAAAGAGCATCAAATGGTATATAGGCCATGGGCCCGGGGGTGGGGGGGGTGGTCCTGACCCCCCTCCCCCCTCCCCCCTCCCCCCGAACAGGAATTGCCCAAATATCTTGAATACAGTTGAAAATCCCACCCCTAGACTATTTATTTTCTTGTTGTTTGTGGTAAGGGGCATCAAATAGTATGTAGGTTATGGGCCCCAGGGGTCATCCCCCCCCCCGCCGAACTGGACGTGCCCAAATATCTTGAAAACAGCTGAAGTTCCAAACCCTAGACTATTTATATTCTTGTTGTTTGTGTTAAGGGGCATCGAATAGTATGTAGGTTATGGGCCCCGGGGTTGTCTCGACCCCCCTCAAACAGGAAGTGTCTAAATATCTTGTAAACGGTTGAGATCCCCACCCCTTAAATATATATATTCTTGTTCCTTGTGTCAAGGGGCATCAAATGTTATATAGGTCATGAGCCCCGGGGGTGGTCCTGACACCCCCCTATCCCTTCCCGAACAGGACGTGCCCAAATATCTTGAAAAGGTTTGAGATCCCCACCCATAAATCATATATATTCTCTTTCCTTGGGTCATGTTGGTTCACCTAATTACAGTAAGATCGCCGATATTATGGTCATATGTTGTTATTTTTGAAATTGACCAAAACTGCATCTTGATGTTGCTTAGATTAATCCCTAACAAGAATCTTTACCAGAAATATAATGACTCTTTGTAGATGGCAAAGAGAAAGAAACTTCATTTTGATGGAAGAAAACAGAGACAGAAAGAGGCGAGAGAGACAAAAGCCTGCAACATGTGATGCGCTACCAGAGCAGACTGACTCCTCAATTCCTTGCGGCATTGAGGATGGAGCTTGGACAGCTCCTCCCGGTAATTTTCCGGGGCATGGTTCTATGGGGTTTCCACCTAAAGAGGAAAAACCCCTGGCCAGGGTGCAGGCCTCGCCTCGAGTGAAAATGCATTCACCTGCCCCGAGGTTGCCATCTCCTCGGGGAAGTCTGTTTGTCTGTGAGCAGGACAAGGCCTGCTCACGGACAAAGCAGGACAGGACGTACCCTGACTCCCTAGAAAGGGTTTGTGCTCCACCGAGGGCACCTGGACTGGACACCGTGCACGTGTCTGGACCAGCAGGTCAGGCGCAGCTGGAAACCTCTATGTATGGAGGGACCAGCAGGAAAACAAAAGATGAGGGCAACTTGACGGTAAACAAAAAGGAAACTGAAAGGAAATCAAATAGAAATGAGAATGAAAACAATGAGAAACATAGAAATGAGAATGAAAAACATAGAAATGAGAATGAAAACAGTGATAAACATCCAATTTCAGAGAATGGTATTGAAAAGAACTTGCAGAAAACAAACAAAGGTAAGACCTCAGAAATATCATCTAAGGCAAGAAAATTTGATACGCATATAGCTTACTCAGTGCAGGGCTTATTTCATCAAGCTCATCCCACCTTTGAAGACAATGCTGGGACACAGTGTGTTGCTAATTGTTTAGCGGGGTTATCTTATCACAAACTTAAAAGTGCAAAATATTGGAATACAGAGGACATGGACAGAATTTTAATGACTGGCAATGAGTTATACACATATTTGCAAAGAAGCTCATCAATCAGCGATAGATATCTGCTCGTAGAGGAATTACCACACCTGTTTGAATGTTATAACAAATCATTTAAATTTCATGCAAATGAATCAATTGCTAGTGTTATTTTGGAAGATGGTCAAATAAACTATGCAGAATTTAATGCATTGCCACTAAATGCAGCACTTCGTCTTGCTCTTACAGACTCTGATGGGTGTTTTGTGTGCTTCGGTGGAAACACTATTTTAGTAGGAGATATGGGAAATGGCTTATTTATTTTTGATTCCCATTCTAGATCATTTGATGGTATGTGTAGCGTGAGTGGAAAAAGCACAAGATTGCTGTTTCAAAATGAAAGTGAATTGTATTCTTATCTTCAAAATCTTGCTCTTTCAGTGGGTTATACAAGCAGTGTTGAATGTAATTTAACTAGTGTCTCTTGCCAAATGAACAATGTTGATAATGTTACTCAATTGCTTGAAGAGAAAGAAGATGTGGAAAAACTCTCTGAAAGTCCCGAGTTGGAAAATGAAACCACTGTTGAAACTTGTGATGAAAATGATGATTTGATTTTTGTAAAAAATGAGCAGTTTCAGTTTAGTTTCACTCCTCTTAGTGTAAATTTGAAAAAACAGATCTGTCAAAATTTGAACATTTCTTTCATCAACAATGAAACTTCAAACGAAGTAGAGTGATCCCGAATGAATATCTCAAAACCAAGGGTTGTTAAAGAAATAACAGGTGATGGAAACTGCTTTTTCAGAGCAATTTCATTCAGTCTAACAAACTCGGAGGCTTTCCATAATGTAATTCGCAATGCTGTGTGTGTCCATATGATGGAAAACGGAGAGTTGTGTAAAAGATACTTAAATGGTGATCAGTCTATTGAAAGTTATCTTTCTTCTACTCGGATGCCGGAAGAAGGTATATGGGCTACGGAGTTGAAATATTTGCAACAGCTCATTTACTAAATGTTGATATTTTAACATTCTCTAGAGGATGTTGGTTAAGGTTTGCTGTTGATGAACTTGACCCTTCCTTGAGAATTAGAACTGAAGCAATTTACTTGAATCACCAACAAAACCATTACAATATAGTTCTATCTGTGAATGGAGAAGAATCAGAGTGTACCAGAATTCAACAGTGCAACAATTCAAATGATTATGAAATGCGATACAGAAACCGAACACGTATGCAGGATCTCAGACAGAAAACAAAAGAAGTCCCCAAAAAATTAAGTAGAAATGAAAATCGAAAACAGTCTTCGAGAAGAAGGTACCAGGATGATACTGAATTTAGAGAAAAGAAACTTAAAACAGCATCTGTCAGATACTTGGATGATGACGTATTCCAATCTAAACTAAAACTGAATAGCAGAAAGAGGTATCATGATGATTTGGAATATCGGATCAATACCAAAAAAAGAAGCAGGATGGTGAGCAATGGTAAATACACAAGTAATGAGAGCTATAGGGAAAATATCAAAAGGAGACGCCAAGAGAGATATGCTACAGATAGCCAGCATAGAGATGCTGTAAAGAGAAAAAGAAAAATGAATTACGAGTCGGATGAAAAATTCCGGGAATCAAAGCTCCACGCTGCAGCTAAAAGATATAAAAGTGACGAATCGTTCCGGTCAAAAACTAAGGCCTATAATAGAAATCAATACAACTGCTGTGCAACAAAAATTCAGAAGAAAGAAATGAATAAAAAGAGGAAATTAGCTAGAAAAGTCGAGCTGGAACATCAGGAAGAGGTTGTGAGAGTATTTAAAGAGAAAGCCAAACAAGGCATTGACTATTCATGCTGTTGCTGTAACCGACTCCTGTTTCAGAACCAAGTATTGAGATGTGAACGACATACATACGCTAAAAATGAGCAAGCAAATACTGTTGCAGAAATGTGCATCCAGACCAAATATTGTCACCAATGTACAAATTTATGTCCTAGTATTTGCAAAAAATCAAATTTATGGATTTGTTATACATGTCACAGAAAAATACTGAGTGGTAATATTCCAGCAGAAGCAGCAGTAAACAAATAGGGCCTGGAAGATATTCCAACTGAAATGAAAGAATTGAACACCCTTGAGAAAAATTTAATTGCAATTCATATCCCGTTCATGAAAATCATGGCTCTTCCACATGGTGGACAACAAAATATTCATGGACCAGTTGTATGTGTACTATCAGATCTTAAGAAAGTTACAAGGCTACCAATGAAACCAGGAGATGATCAATTGCTAAGAGTAAAACTGAAGAGAAAGTTGAATTATAAAGGATATGTTGAATATCAGTTTGTTGATCCAAAACATGTTTTTTAGGCATTGAATTTTCTGAAACAAAATAACCAATGGTATGAAAATATATCAATCGATACAAATTGGAAAGCAAACGTCGAGGTTAATCAGGAACTATTCGAAAATACTGATTCACAAGTAGACAATGATGATGAACAAAACTTTGCAACAGATACTTGTTTACAACCTGTTGATATCGCTCAAGAAGTTCTTGATCATTACTTCGATGATATATATATATATAATTGCTCCAGGAGAAGGAAATAATCCAGTGAGGATGTTACAAGAACCAGGCAATGAGGCAAAAACATTTCCCTACCTTTTTCCTAGTGGGCGCTTTTCATGGAATGACGACAGAGACAAGCGAATTACATTGTCAAGGTATTTTAACAACCGTCTCATGAATACTGACGACCGATTTGCAAAAGATAGCAATTATATTTTCTTTAGTCAGTTTATGTCTGATTTAAATCAAGTAATAGAGAAGACACAGATATCTGTAAGGAAATCGGTTAAAAGAATGGGAGATGAGGAAAGAGTGACAGCAAAAATGGTACAAAATCCTGAAGTTCCTTCAAAGCTAATGAAAAACGATGAGGCTTAACGTTTCATGCAACCTATTCGTGGAACACCAGCGTATTGGTCAGCTGCACAAAAAGATCTGTTTGCTATGCTTCGGCAATTAGGAATACCGACTTGGTTTTGCTCATTCTCTGCCGCAGAACATAGATGGAATGATGCAGTTGCAACAATATTAAAGCAACAAAATGATAACAGAAGTCCATGTACCCGGTACGTTGGACTGGTCTGAAAAGAATGAAGTGCTCCGAAGCAATCCTGTAACGGTCGCCAGAATGTTTGAGCATAGATTTCATACATTTCAGTCAGAAGTGATATTTTCTCCGTCAGAACCAATTGGTAAAGTATCTGATTACTTCCAAAGAGTCGAGTTTCAACAAAGAGGATCGCCACACATGCACTGTTTGTATTGGATTGAAGGTGCTCCAAAACTTGATAAAGACGGAGATGACGCTGTTTGCAATTTCATAGACAAATATGTTAGTTGTGCAGTGCCCTCAGAAGATGACGATGTGGAGTTGAGAGATATAGTGTTGGCTGTACAACAACACAGCAAGAAACATTCCAAGTCATGCAGAAAAAAGGGCACAGATTGTAGGTTTAATTTTCCAAGACCACCATCAGTAAGCACTTTTAGCAATTCTCCAAACGAGGAAGACCATGACCTAGACGAAAACGTTTCAAAGCAGGAACAAGCGTATGCTAAAGAGATACTGTTGAAGGTGTTGAAAGTTGAAAGTGAATAATGCAGAAAATGAATTAGAAATTACAGAAGATGTTTTCGAACACCTAGGTGTAACACAGTCACAGTATGAGGAAGCACACAAACGCTTAGCCAAAAAGAAATCAGTTGTTCTCAAAAGGAATCCGAATGAACTATGGGTCAACCAGTATAACCCGTGTCTATTAAAAGCTTGGGATGCCAATATGGATATTCAGTTTGTTTTGGATCCATTTAGTTGCATAGTATACATCATTTCTTATATTTCGAAGTCTGAGAGAAAAATGGGAATGGTGCTAAAGCAAACTTAAATTGAGGCTGAAGAGGGAAATGATAGTGCGCGAACAACCCTGAAAAAAATAGGATCTGCTCATCTGAATCATAGAGAAGTGAGCGCACAAGAAGCTGTGTACCGCGTTTGTAATTTAAAAATGAAAGAATGTTCAAGAAAAGTTGTGTTCATACCGGTAGGTGACAATCCCACTAGACTAACTAAACCATTGTCACAACTAGGAAAGAAATACGGAAAGAAAGCTAATGAAGATATCAATGAGGATGACGAGGAAGATATTTTGATGACAAATAAAATAGAAAGGTATACAAATCGGCCGAATATTCCAGTTTTTCAAAATATGTGTCTGGCAGAATTTTGCTCTGAATTCAGAGTGCTTGCTAAATCACAGGTTCCTCAAACTGAAAACGAAAATGTGTTCGAACTGCAGAATTCGAAAGGATTTATCCAAAGGAGAACACGCTCAAAGCCAGCTGTCATTAGATATCCAAGATTTAATGCAGAGAAAATGCCTGAGAAGAATTACCTATGTCTCCTACAATTGTTTTTACCTTACTGGACAGATCATCAATTGAGGCCTCCAGGTTTTGATTTTTATGAGACTTTCTACGAAAAAGGTTGTGTTCGAATTGTAGGATGTCAGAACTTGCAATCAGTAAAATCAATTGTTGACACAAACCGAGCCCGTTATGCTAAAAATGAAGATTTAATAGCAGAAGCTCAGGAAGCGTTCGTAAACATCGGAGAACCAGAAGATGCTTGGGCAAACCTATGTCCAGAGACAGAAGCAATGAGACATAAATGCTTTGTTGAAAAAAATGTTATCATAGACGAGAATATTAATGAAACAGAAGAGCTGCCAGACATGCAAACAACTGACAACTCCGATGTGTTATACAAGGTTCAACAAAATACGCAGTCCAAAGACAACATTTTGCAGATATTGAAAAATCTGAATGAGAAACAAATGAAGGTA
Organism: Magallana hongkongensis; assembly: GCA_016163765.1. NCBI lineage: Eukaryota > Metazoa > Mollusca > Bivalvia > Ostreida > Ostreidae > Magallana > Magallana hongkongensis. Next base: position 21,427,772 of record WFKH01011925.1, on the reverse strand, counting down.
TTCTATGTAGTACGTGAATGGTGTTTGAAAAAAATCTTTAAGGAAAATCCTGTATATTTTTATAACAGGAGGAGCAGGGACAGGCAAGAGTCATCTTATCAAAGCCATACATTATGAGGCGTCCCGAATTCTTGGGAAAAAACGACAAATCCTGACTGTCTTTCAGTGCTTTTAACCGCTTTCACTGGTACAGCTGCATTCAATATTGGAGGAAACACCATCCACCATTTATTTTCACTGCCTAAACTAATGTGTTTGCCATATGAACCTTTAGGAGAACAATCCCTGAGTGAAATGAGAGTTCAACTTGCAGATTTGAAAATACTTGTTATTGACGAAATTTCGATGGTGTATAAAAAATTACTGTATTATGTCCATGAACGACTTGTGCAGATTAAGAAATGCAAAGAACCGTTTGGAGGAGTGTTAGTGATTGCTGTTGGAGATTTCTATCAACGTCCACCCGTTAAACAGCGGAAAGATGAAAGACTCTATAGAGATAATGCCCTTTATCCCATTGATTACTGGGTAGACCATTTTAAAGTCGTAGAATTAGACGAAATAATGAGACAACGTGAAGACATCCCGTTTGCGTCAGCTCTTAACTCGCTTAGGACAAGATTAGTTAAAGAAACAATGATAGAAGAAACGAAATCAATCCTAAATGACTGTATACGAGAAGGGCCAGATGATGTTTTCCACGTCTATTCAACAAATGATGAAGTAAATGACTTTAACTTGAAAATGCTCAGGAAGACATGCAAGGACCTTGTGGAGATACATGCTCAAGACTTTGCAAAGGACAATTCAACAGGTAAGCTAATCTTAAAAAGTAAGCCAATAACAAAACCAGGAACAAGCAGTCTTTCAAGCAATTTATTATTAGGAATAAATGCCAGGGTGATGCTAACGAGAAACTGCAATGTATACGACGGCCTTGTCAATGGAGTAATGGGACATGTATGTCATTTTGTTTACGGACAGAAACATGCAACGAAGACCATTATTGCTGTTGGTGTAGTGTTTGATAACAATTCTGTTGGAAAAAAATCTGGAAAGCGAACACAAAATGGAAATACTGTTTTCATTGAAAGAGTTCAAGAGGATATATTGGAGCAAAAAACAAAAAACATTGTACGACACCAGTTTCTAATACGACTATCCTGGGCGTGCACAGCTCACAAAGTACAAGGAATGACAGTTGGCAGAGTTGTAGTTAATTTTCTGTCCAGGACAAGGATATGTTGCATTAAGCAGAGTTACTTCAAAAGACGGATTATTTATTGAAACAAAAGGGCCAGAATTGTTGCAAAAAAACTATACGCTGACCCAGATGTCAAAAAAGCACTACTGGAAAAGCCAAAATTAAATTTACCAAATTATGACAAATTTTCAGACAAGATCTGGTTTGCACAACATTTTTTAAACAAAAATGATAGGAAAATGTCAAAGGGCTGAATAATGTCGCCGGATTGGACAGCATGCCGGAATACACAACATCTAGATTCAAATAGTTTCAACATGTACATTATATTTTCATTGAAATATGGCTTAATTGACCGGGAAAACTACTGCAACGTATATTATTACACACATACTTAGCATAACCATCGTTTAAAAGCATACACAAATTTTATTCAAAATCGGGCCAAGCAGCTTGAACATGTAAACATTTACATGTGTCAGACACTTTATTTGTCATGTGCATGATCCTGTGCATGACTTATTTTCACTACGTGTTTATTTCTCCAAAATCCAATTTCATTCACAGCTGTTGTCATTCAAAATCACGTGAGGTAAATAAAATTTCAAATTTTGAGTCGATTTCAACTGTTATGTATCCAAGGAATCTAATGATTTTATTATGCATTACGTAATTAGGTGTTTTTTAAGGGGTCAAACGTCCAAAAGTTTGATCACCAGTATATCATTTGATATTTGACCTTTCATTTGAAATCAAGAAAAGGGGGCTTGCCTCTCAAATTAAGGGACCACAGGGCTCTAAAGTCTTTTATCTATAGCCCTTTACTGAGAGATATTTTGTGAAATGTCATAAAAGCAGATATGTTATCTTACAGGTATGTATCCAAGCAATGTAATGATTTTATCATGCGTTACGTAATTAGAGGTTTTCAGAGGTTCAAATGTCCAACATTTTAATCACCCATATGTTTGAAAGGAAATATCTTTGGAAATGCAGTATAGAAGAAAAGATGCTCAAAATGATGTACTAAACAATATTCAACCTCCAAAATGTCGTTAAACGGCCCCTATATCTATCCAAGCAATGTAATGATTTTATAATGTGTTACGTAATTAGGTGTTTTTAGAGGTCAAATGTCCGAAAAATTAATCACCCATATATCAGAAAGAAAAAATCTTTTGAAATACAATATAGAAGAAAAGATTCTCAAAATGATGTACTAATCAATATGCACCCTTCAAAATTTCGTTAAACGGCCCCTACACGGGGATAATAGATCAGCCTCTAAATCATTTTCCCCATATATTTCATGACCAGTAACAAATTTCCAAACACTTGTTGAACAAGATATGTTTGAAATTAAAAGACCTTTCATATGATATCAAGAAAAAGGGACTGATCCCTCAAATAAGGGATCAAGATGGGTCTAAAGTCTTTTATCTATATAGTCATTTACTGAGAAATGTTTTGTAATATGTTAAAAAAGCATAATTAGGTATAATACGTTGATATATCCTAACAATATAATGATTTTCTCATCCGTTACCTAATTAGGGTTTTTAGGGGCCAGAGGTAAAAAACTTTAATCTGTTTTTATCTCAGATAAAAGAACTGCAAGTATTTAAAAAAGAAACGTAAGAGAACTTATAAAAAGAATTACAAATTAGGGTTTTTAGGGACCAGAGGTAAAAAAGTTTAATCTTTTCTACTCAACTCCTATATTTCCAGATCTTGTTTTGTTGTTGAAAATTAAAGTCGATAATGTCATATTCCCTTCCAAAAATCGTACGGAAGACCTCCTCGTTGCTCGCAACGAGATCGTGTCTAGTTATTATTTTTCTTTTTTTTCTTACAAATTTTGTGCCCGCGATTTCTCAAAAACGGCTCGGCCGATTTTCATGAAAATTTCAGATCTGCTAGATATTGATCTTAACTTAATATACATTTTTTTTATTTTGATGACGTCATTTCCATTCTTGAGATAATGACGTTTTAGCGATTTTCAGAGGGTTGGCTTGTCCAGGGATCTACTCCTAAACGGTAAAAGATATGGAGTTCAAACTTTCAGGGATTGTAGACAAGAGATTGTAGATGTGTCATTTGTTATTCATAATTGTCATGCTCAAAAAGCGTTAAAGCTTGCCTGGTCCCGAAAATTGAAACTGAAAAAACGTCGTAAATTTTTCTGAAAAATATTTTGTTAAGACATGTAATGTAAAAAAAGTTTATATTTACAAGAGCTTTCATTTGATATCAAGAGAAAGGGGCTGGCCCCTCAAATTAGGGGACCAACGGGCTCTAAAGTCTTTTATCTGTAGCCCTTTACTGAGAGATATTTTGTGAAAGGTTATAGAAGCAGATATATTTATCTTACAGTTATGTATCCAAGCAATGTAATGATTTTATCATGCATTACGTAATTAGGGTTTTTTAGGGGTCAAACTTCCAAAATTTTGATCACCAATATCTCAGAAAGGAAAAATATTTTGAAATGCAGTACAGAAGAAAAGATGTTCAAAATGATCTCCTTAACAATATCCAACCTTCAAAATTTCCTTTAACGGCCCCTACAAGGAGATTAGGGATCGGCCCCTAAAACGTTCTTTTCCAAATATCTCAAGAACGGTAACGATTTTCTATACACTTGTTGGACAAAATGTTTTTAAAATTAAACGACATTTCATTTTATATCAAGAAAAAGGGGCTGGCCCCATAAATTAGGGGACCAGAGGGCTCTAAAGTCTTTTATCTGTAGCACTTTACTGAGAAATATTTTGTGAAAGGTTATAAAAGCAAATATGTTTATCTCACAGTTATTTATCCAAGCAATGTAATGATTTTATCATTTGTTACGTAATTAGGGGTTTTAGGGGCCAACAGTCCAAAATTTTGATCACCCATACCTCAGAAAGGAAAAATATTTTGAAATGCAGTATAGAAGGAAAGTTGCTCAAAATGATGTACTTAACAAAATGCAACATTCAAAATTTCGTTAAACGGCCCCTATAAGGAGATAAGGGGTCGGCCCCTAAAATATTTTTTCCATATAACTCAAGAACGGTAACGAATTTCTAAACACTTGTTGAACAAAATGTGTTTAGAATTAAAGGACCTTGAGATTGATATCAAGAAAAAGGTCCTGGCCCCTTAAATTAGGGGACCAGACGGCTCTAAAGTATTTTATCTGTAGCACTTTATTGAGAGTTATTTTGTGAAAGGTTATAGAAGCAAATATGTTTATCTTACAGTTATTTACCCAAGCAATGTAATGATTTTATCATGTCTTATGTAATTAGGGGTTTTTAGGGGCCAAAAGTCCAAAATTTTGATCACCCATATCTTAGAAAGAAAAATATTTTGAAATGCAGTATAGAAGGAAGTTGCTCAAAATGATGCACTTAACAATATGCAACCTTCAAAATTTCGTTAAAAGGCCCCTATAAGGAGATTAGGGGTCAGCCCCTAAAATGTTTTTTCCCATATATTCAAGAACGGTAACGAATTTCTAAACATTTGTTGAACAAAATGTGTAAAGAGTTAAATGACCTTTCTTTTGATATCAAGAAAAAGGGGCTGGCCCCTTAAATTAGGGGACCAGAGGGCTCTAAAGTCTCTTATTTATACATCTAGCCCTTTTCTGAGGGATATTTTGTGAAAGGTTATAGAAGCAAATATGTTTGTCTCACAGTTAGGTATCCAATCAATATAATGATTTTATCATGTGCTACGAAATTAGGGGTTTTTAGGGGTAAAAAATCCAACATTTTGATCACCCATATCTTAGAAAGGAAAAATATTTTGAAATGCACTATAAAAGGTAAGATGCACAAAATGATGTACTAAACAATATGCAATGTTCAAAATTTCGTTAAACGGTCCTCTAAGGAGAAAAGGGATCGGCCCCTAAAACGATCTTTGCCGTATATCTTTAAAACGGTAACGGATTTCTAAACACTTGCTGAACAAAATGTGTTTAGAGTTAATGACCTTTCATTTGATATCAAGAAAAAGGGGCCGGTCCCTCAAATTAGGGAACCAGAGGGCCCTAATGTCTTTTATCTGTAGCTGTTTACTAAGAGATATTTTGTGAGGGTTATAAAAGGAAAATTAGGTATAATACGTTTATATATCCTAACAATATCATGATTTACGCATGCGTTACCTAACTAGGTGTTTTAGGAGCCAGAAGTAAAAACTTAAATCGTGTCCATCTCAATTGGAAGAAAAGCTAGTATTTAAAAAAGCAGCGTAAGAGACCTTAAAAAAAGCGACGCAGAAAAGCATTAGTATTCCACTCCTTTTTACAGATCATGTTTTCTTGTCGAAAATCTATGTCGATGATGTCATATCACCTTCTTAAAATCGGACGGAAGACCTCCTCTTTGCTCGCAACGAGATCGTGTCTAGTTATTATTCTTTTTCTTTATTTTTCTGACTTTTTTTTTAGAGCTTAATATCTCGAAAAGTTTTTAACGGATTTACATGAAACTTTCAGGGATGATGTAACTTTATTGTGCCTCGAAGATAATAAAGTTTTCATTACAACGTCACTTCCGTTTTTACGCTACGTCAATTTTTAAATTTTAAAAGAGTGAATTTGTCCAGGGCGTTTTTCAGAAACGCTTCAAGATACAGACTTGATATTTTCTGTGTTTATGCATTTATCATTTTTATTGGGAAATAAGGCTGGAATTTACTTTCCGTCACTTCCGGTCTAAACTGGAAGTGTTTTAAAATTTTCGAATTTTCGAATTTTTCGTTTGAATTTAAAATGTTTAAGATGTTTGTAGAGTTTGTTATGCTGAGTACGAAACTGAAATCCGTTTAATCGGACGACGCATTACAGAGATATCGGTGCTTAAAAATTGATTTGTCCGGAAATTTTGATTCCGCGTTCTTGGCTTAAAAAACTCCTACCAAAAATAATTGTTAAGTCGCACTTGAACACATTCGGGTTTTTTTTTTGTTAAGTCGTTCTTGAAATCGGAAAAGTTTTTTGTTAATTCGTTCTGAAAATCATTCGGATTTTGTTAAGTCGTACCAAGAATTATTCGATTTTTTTTCTTTTTGTTTTAGTTACTCTTGTTATTGGTTTAAGAAGTCTGCCTCTTACAGGTACTTCTAGCTTTACTCTCGACATTAACGGAAGACCCACTCGTTGCTTTGCAACGAGCTTTGCTCTAGTTAGGGTCTTCCGTTTCCAACGGAAGACCCTCTTGTTATTCTTCGGTTTCTTTTGACATATTATTATTATACTTTTTCTTTTTTTTCTGACTCCTTTTCGGCTTCATAACTCAAAAAGTTTTCAACCGATTTCAATCAAACTTTCAGCGATTGTTGAAAGTTAGCGTCCCTCAAAGATATTAAAGTTTCAATGACAACGTCACTTCCTTTTTGACGTTACGTCATTTTTAAAAATTTTAAAAAAGTCATTTTGTCCGGGGCTTTTCTCAAAAACGCTTTGAGATAGAGGCTTGAAATTTTCCGTGGTTATGATTTTGTCATTTTACCTCTGTAATTAGGCTGGAAATGAAAATCCGTCACTTCCGGTCGAAACCGAAAGTGAATCAAATTTTTCGAAAAAATTAAATTTTTTGATCAAATCAAAAAGGTATACGTGTTTTGTAGAGCTCATTCAGTTGCATGTAACACTGAAATCCGTTTTAAAATCAGACCACGCATTTCAGAGACATTGGGGTTCAAAAATTGATTTTTCCGGAAATTTTGATTCCGCAGTCAAGATTAAGAAAATAGTGCAAAATTCACACTGAAAGGAACTTCTACTAAAAACAATTCGTACTGGTCATAAAACTTTATATAAAAACGTAAAATTATATGCATATTGTAGAGTTCGCAAAGCTAAATACAAAACTGAATTTCGTTTTAAAATCAGATGATGCATTGCAGAGATATCGGGGTTTAAATATTGATTTTTCCGGAAATTTTGATTCCGCAGTCAAGATTTAGAAAATAGTGCAAAATTCACACTGAAAGTAACTCCTGCTGAAAACAATTCGTACAGGTCATAAAACCGAACTCTGTTTTTTAAATAGTTAATCTGAGTGTTTATTGAAACGATTTCGTTTGATAATTACGTTGAACGTGTAAAATTCGTTTGGAAAAAGAGAAAATTTTGTCAACACGAATCATAACAAAAACAAAGCAGCTGGAATTGAAGACACAGATCCCGATTATAACAGCGAAAAGCGATCGAAAGTCTTTTCTAAAATCTGGTAAGTGTTATTTAAATCGCAATATTAAGCCTAGCCTAATTGTCGCAGATCTTTCAGTTGTTGAATAATAGAACAACATGTATGTAATGTAGATTGGATCACTGAATATAGAGTTTGTAAAGATTTCAAATATGAAAATATATATTTATTGTAATTATTTACTCGAAAAATAAATGCATTAATGTAATGCATGCTAATCTGTGCTCAGCATATTAAACACAAACTTATTAGTTTTAATCGAAATAATTATCGTACGGTTCACCATGTCAACTCGCCATGTTTTGACTGCGAACAACAGCTGCTAGCAGTGTGTCAACTTTTTTAAAAGAAGCATGGCCTGCAAGACGTCGATAGTGGGAAAATCAGCTCAACTATCGTATGAGAGATTATAAAGGTATGTTTCAATACAGGATATATCGTGTTGACTTTTTCTTTTCAAAGTATTTGTACTTTTCAATCTAATCCGAGATTACTCTGACCCCAACCTCCGCTTTTGACGTGCGTCACAATATTAAAGCGGATGTTAGAGTCAGAGGAATCTCGGAATATTTTCTGTCCCGTGTATTTTCACGTGTATGTTTTGCACATCACTCTTTCGAATTTCTATTTATTATTTTTCTATGTATATGTATGTCTTATTGTGTATGTTTGCATAATGATAACTTTACCTAAAATATTTGAATATAGCAGATCTTTAACATATCGCCTTTCACTTAATTTTTAAATTAAAAAACTCAGACAGGCTTCATCTTCGCTAGCCAGCGAAGTGGACCAAAAACCCTTGGCTAGCGAAGATGGACAGGCTTG
>WFKH01011925.1:21381397-21396958 GCA_016163765.1 Magallana hongkongensis | reverse complement strand
TACGAAAATATCCCCTTTCCCTCTTGATTTTAAATATTAAAATATTATGTTCTGCATCATCTGAATAAGAGGGTAAAATTTAGATTACCTCATTAATATTTTTTAATATCGACTGAGCAGATCTATTTATATATAATTTTAAATTGCCGTTATAATACAAGAATCATAGTTATTTACAGGCCTGTGCAAACTGGAGGTACATGGCAGGCTGTCCCCCTCCCTCTATTTATAATTTCGAATTCATGATAAACAAAAATTATGTTTTATCTATTTCATATTCTCAAAAAATCACAGAACTTTTTTAGAATTATACATTGTATATGCTTAAGCAAATTTATTGTGTTGAGCGCTCTAATCATTAGGAAAACTATCACTTTAACAGTAAACAATGTTACATTTGTACAAACGTGTATACATGTATATACGACCTGCATGTATATAAAATGTCTTCTCATTTCTGTAGTTTTGAGGGCAATTTTAATGTAAAAAGAATCCACGTCATCATTTGAACCTTAAATCTGGAAAAAGTTTAGCTTAAGCAGTCTTAATTTTAATTATTAAGTGATTGCTATCACTAAATAAGTGGAAAAGGTTCAAAACACTCTGACGTTGTACTCATGATGTCAGATACGGAAATGCAACAATTGTCGGTAGAATAATCAAAACACAAAATAAAATAGCAAAAAATCTAGCGAGAACACACAATTTTTTTTACATAAATAATTTGTAAATCACTTTTTCTTTACGCACAGAAACAGTTAATAAATTCGTCTAAATTGTTTGAAAGCTATTTACAATTTCTCAAAATAACTCCATCTGAAAATAGAGAACTAGACACGATCTCGTTGCGAGCAACGAGGAGGTCTTCCGTCCGATTTTTAGCAGGTGATATTACGTCATCGACTTTAGTTTTCGACAACAAAACATGATCTGGGAATAGGAGTTGAGTACTGATGCTTTCCTGTAATGCTTTTTATAAGTTCTCTTACGTTGATTTTTTAAATACTTGCATTTTTTCCAATTGATTAAACTTTTTTACCTCTGGCCCCTAAAAACCCTAATTAGGTAACGCATGAGAAAATCATTATATTGTTAGACTATATAAACGTATTATACCTAATTTTGCTTTTATAACCTATTACAAAACATCTCTCAGTAAATGACTATATAGATAAAAGACATTAGGCCCATCTTCATCCCTAATTTGAGGAGTCAGTCCCTTTTTCTTGATATCAAATGAAAGGTCTTTTAATTTGAAACATATTTTGTTCAACAAGTCTTTGAAAATTCCTTGCTGTTCATGAAATATATGGGAAAAATGTTTAGGGGCTGATCCATTATTCCATTATAGGGGCCGTTTAACGAAATTTTGAAGGGTGCATATTGTTCAATACATCATTTTGAGCATATTTTCTTCTGTACTGCATTTCAAAAGATTTTTCCTTTCTGGTATATGGGTGAATAATTTTTCAGATATTTGACCTCTAAAAACACCGAATTGGGTAACGCATGATAAAATCATTACATTGCTTGGATACATAACTGTAAGATAACATATCTGCTTTTATGACATTTCACAAAATATCTCTCAGTAAAGAGCTATAGATAAAAGTCTTTAGAGCCCTCTGGTCTCCTAATTTGAGGGGCCAGCCCCTTTTTCTTGATATCAAATGAAAGGTCGTTTAATTTTAAACACATTTTGTTCAACAAGTGTTTAGAAATTCATTACCGTTCCTGAGATATATGGGAAAGAAAGTTTTAGAGGCCGATCCCTTATCTCCTTATAGGTGCCGTTTAACGACATTTTGAAGGTTGAATATTGTTTAGTACATCATTTTGAGCATCTTTTTTTCTATACTGCATTTCCAAAGATATTTCATTTATGATAAATGGGTGATTAAAATGTTGGACATTTGACCTCTGAAAACCTCTAATTACGTAACGCATGATAAAATCATTATATTGCTTGGATACGAACTGTATGATAACATATCTGCTTTTATGACCTTTCACAAAATTTTTCTCAGTAAAGAGCTATAGATAAAAGTCTTTAGAGCCCTCTGGTCCCTTAATTTGAGAGGCAAGCATGTAACTTTTTCTTGATATCAAATGAAGAGTCAAATATCAAATGATATATGGGTGATCAAAATTTTGGACGTTTGGCCCCTTAAAACCTAATTACCTAATTACGTAACACATGATAAAATCAATAGATTCCTTGGATACATAACAGTTGAGATTGACTCAAAATTTGAAATTTTGTTTACCTCACGTGATTTTGAATGACAACAGTTGTGAATAGAATTGGAGATCATTTTGGAGAAATAAACAGGTATTGAAAATAATTCATGCACAGGATCATGCATATGACAAATAAAGTGTCTTGCACATGTAAATCTTAATGTTAAAGCTGCTTGGTTTGATTTTCAATAAAATAGTTGTACGCTTTTAAAGGATGGTTACGCTAAGTATGTGTGTAATAATATACGTTGCAGTAGTTTTCCCGGTCAATTAAGCCATATTTCAATGAAAAAATAATGTACATGTTGAAACTTGTTGAATCCGGATGTTGTGTATACCGGCATGCTGTCCAATCCGGCGACGTTATTCAGCCCCTTGACATTTTCCTATCATTTTTGTTTTAAAAATGTTGTGCAATCCGGATCTATTCTGTAAACCGGCCGCGATGAAAAAAACCGACTGCTTATAATTAGTGAGAGTTATCTCCCGTATCCCTTATCGATCGATCGGCCTTCTGCGAGATAATGCTCAATTATCGACCAATTTTTCTGTCGTTGCTATTAATTTATACAACTGTTAATATAGATCCAAACTAGCAACTCATTTCAGTTTATACCGTTAAATCTTGTTATAAATGAATACGCATTTTTTGCGTACAGAGTTCCATAGTATTCTGTCAAAATGCTTAATTTTATTTTTTTTTTAAATTCTCATTTATATTGATATTTATCCATTGTTCCCTGCATCAAAACAGTTCTCGCCATTAAGTATTTCAGCCACCTGTTGACTTGGTAATGTTTGTTTAACAATTTTCGGTTAAGCATGCACTTTTCAGGTTAATCGGATGTTTTGAAAAATTATCAATAACGATGATTTGATTGAAAAAGTATTTCCATCGTATGTATTACGTTATGGATTTATTGTTTCCAAAAAAAAAAAAAAAAAATGAAAATGAAAATTGGTACCGTAAATAAGAAATCGATGAAATCTAATATATTTCAGAAGAATTGAAAATTTTGAAAGAATACACGATCAAGACCTACTGCATTAAATACTATAATTAATTTGCAACAATATCCTCTCAACCGGATATGTCGCCTAATCCGGCCAATTTTTTATAACCACTCTCCGCCGGACTAGACAAGTTTTGCTGTACAATGTACAAATTTATTTACAGAATAAACGACATAAAAGGGTTTCGCGTTATTTCGCCGCGTGTTTAAACTGGCCCCTTACGTCGAAGCTAGTATGTTTGTATTACGACTTTGATATCTGTTTTTTATATGATCTATTATAACAAATAAAATATACAGCATGACTATTTAAAAGAACAAAAATAAAGCAGTGTACATTTGTTCATTACTAGTTTTGAAGTTTACGTTGTTTATAATCGATGCAAGACATGCAGGGTGAATAAACCCACTCATTCGAAAGATGAAACCAAACGGTTATCTTTTCTAAACATTCCCATGATGTATTTTTGGGGGGTTTTTGTATGCCCAAAATTTATTTTTATTTACTTTGAATATTTCTAACGTTGAAAGGAGATCAGTACCGTGTAAATACGTCTATAACTTTGTAAGATCATTCATTTGGTTTGAATGGAAAATTATTTGATATGTAATGCCCGACAAATCGGAACATGCAGCTTAAAGAAATTTCTCCACTTATTATACCTCGAAACGTTATTTCAAATCAGGCACCAAACAATGAAGGGAAATGGAAATATTCGGCGAATCTAAATTTTAAAATATTCTAATGATAAAATTTTGTATTTATGGCAAACGTAGATGAATTATTTTTTATCTCCTACAAGATATAATCGCACTTGTGTTTTGTATCCATCTCTTTTAAATTCTTTGTAGCCAAATCTGTTGTAGTAGTTGGGGCTATATGGACCGTGGATATCGGCCTGGGTAGCTCAGTGGTAGAGCTCCTGACTAGAGTTGTAGGGGTCCCGGGTTCGATTCCCGGTCCAGCCATATGTTTTCAATGTATGTATATGCTCATTCCTCCTTTCCTATTACATTTGGTGCCGTTAATGGCCCCTGGAACTGACAGGTTGACTCCTGCCAGGGGAAGAACCTGGGGTGATTCTCGAGCTCCAATAAAAAGTGAATTTCCCTGTTCTTTATATATATTATATATATATATATATATATATATATATAAGCATGTGCTCCAATCAGGTCTTGTACTATACAGAACGTTCTTTACGCGATCGCCCAGCGCTTCTTTAGGGGAAGAACAGTCATAATCAGACAGCAAATACATAATACAGCATACAGACGTTTTATCAAAATATATATAATTTATGTATTAACTATTCGAGTGTGCCTGCATATGCAAAGCCCATTCGATTTGAAAAATTTCCCTAATCTACTAAGTAGTATTTTCAACCATGTGACCTCTACTCGATCTTCAACTGTCCGAATCCAATCAAAACTTTTACTCACCGAATGTACATAGATTTTTTCAAAACTCACATATTCTTTCATAATCAATAACAAAAAATACAATTTAACTAGACACGATCTCGTTGCGAGCAACGAGTGGGTCTTTGATTATGGGTTGAATTAAAATGTTGACATTTGGTACGAGTTACTATATTAACTTCCTTTTAAACTAATTTTTGAACCTACACTGCAAAATTAAGATTTCCGGAAAAGGCCATTTTTAAACTTCAATATCTATGCAATGCGTTGTCCGAATTTAAAACGGTTTTCAGTTTTGTATTCAGTACAAAAATGTTTACAAAACGTATATGCTTTAAAATTCCAAAAATCAAAATTTTGGAATCACTTCCGGTGACGACCGGAAGTGACGGACGACCTGCTTATATTAAAATTTGATAAGTTTAAAACATATTCTGATGGTAAAAAATTGTAAATTACGTAATTTGAAAAAATTTTTGAAACACAATTTTTCAAAAATGCTGTTTGAGCGGACCGGAAGTGACGGACGATCGTGGTTTTACCTGATCGGCCCTAGGAATTCAAAAATCTATCATTCCTGAAACTTTCAATTTTCTATCTTTAATCGTTTTTGAGAAAAAGGGAGGACAAGATCACTTTTTACAAAAAGAAAAACGAATATAACGGCCGACCGGAAGTAACGTCATCAACAAAAATGTACATGATAAAAGACCTTGATATTTTGTATTATTCGTGAAAATTTCATAAAAATCCATCGGAGCATATATGAGATATTTGAGTTTTAAGAAAAATGTTAAGAAAAAAAGAATAATAACTAGACACGATCTCGTTACGAGCAACGAGTGGGTCTTCCGTTTGATCACGAATTAATGATAGAGTTGAATGAAAATGTTGACATTTGGTACGAGTTACTATTATATATTAACTTCCTTTTAAACTAATTTTTGGACCTACACTGCAAAATTAAGATTTCCGGAAAAGGTCATTTTTAAACTTCAATATCTATGCAATGTGTTGTCAGATTTAAAACGGTTTTCAGTTTTGTATTCAGTATAAAAATGTCTACAAAACGTATATGCTTTAAAATTCCAAAAATCGAAATTTTGGAATCACTTCCGGTGACGACCGGAAGTGACGGACGACCTGCTCCTATTGAAATTTTATAGGTTTAAAACATATTCTGATGGAAAAAAATTGTAAATTATTTAATTTGAAAAATTTTTAAAACACAATTTTTCAAAAAATGCTGTTTGAGCTGACCGGAAGTGATGGACAATCGTGGTTTTACCCGATCTGCCCTAGAAATTCAAAAATGTATCATTCCTGAAATTTTCAATTTTCTATCTTTTATCGTTTTTGAGAAAAAGGGAGGACAAAATCACTTTTAACAAAAAGAAAAACGAATATAACGGCCGACCGGAAATGACGTCATCAACAAAAATGTACTCGATAAAAGATCTTGTTTTTTTGAATTATTCGTGAAAATTTCATAAAAATCCATTGAAGCATATTTGAGATATTTGAGTTTTAAGAAAAATGTTAAGAAAAAAAAGAATAATAATAATAATAGTGAAAAAAATAGAGAAAAAGAAACCTAACAAAAACAATAGGGTCTTCCGTTGGAAACGGAAGACCCTAATAATAATAGTGAAAAATAGAGAAAAAGACAATAGGGTCTTCCGTTGGAAACGGAAGACCCTAATTAAATGAAAGAATAAAACCAGCAATGAGTATGCTTTTTAATGAATCAGACTACATTGAGAAGAGGTTAAACCAATAGTGTGACCATTATTGTTTTACGGCCTGAATGTAAATAAAACTTCAACTTGTTTAAAAATGGTTAGTTTTATCGTGCCCGCACCTACCGCAAGCATGTAACATTGTACCACTTAAGCTGCCTTATCTCGAACGCTTTTTAAATATATTTCCACTCACTTTACTTTCTACACCCTGCTTAATTCATACTCTCTCTGTCTCTCTCTCTGTCTGTCTGTCTGTCTCTCTCTCTCTCTCTCTCTCTCTCTCTCTCTCTCTCTCTCTCATAACTCATAAAAAATCTAATATTTTGTTAGCCAAATTAATTATCACAGATTACAGATACTGAAGATGTGTGTGTTGGAATAATCATGTTGTGAATATCGCCTATATTTTGATGAAATGGGTAGTGTAATGCATTAAATTCTCAGCAGCAAAAATGTCAGAAATAAACACAGGTGAATGTATTTACATTTCAACTCACACGACTGTAAAACGTTGTATTATATTTATTGATGGCAGTTTTTTCTTTATTTTACGCACTATGATTTAAATTAATGGTTTGATGCATCGTTAACTAATATAATTGAAAAGGAAAATAATTTAACAAAGAATCAATGAACATTCAAATGTGTGATAACGTATAAACACGAGAAACGTGTCCTAGACTACAGCGAATCGGTTATCCACTAGCGCGGCATCTCCTCGGCCCGTGTTATGTAAATGTACACTCAACGTGGTGGGTTTAAAATGTTTGCAGTTTGATTACTGAATTTTATCTTCCAACAATAAAACTACTTTATGACATAGACAAAATCACAAAGAACGCCTTTTTTCAATGACAGTCATACTATTTATTTATTTTTTTTTAAATTACGAGACTAAAACAGCATTAATTCGTAGGTAAAGGTGTAATCTTTTTTCATTTACTCTTTAATATCGTTAAAATCGGAATTCTTTGTGTTTGCAGCTACATAAATAAAACCATGTGTGCATTACAGCAAGGCGCAAATCTTGTGTATTGGATAACGCTAGACCGCTCGCTAGTCCAGCCGCGACCTATTTCCTCGGCCGCGGGAAAGGGATCGGATACGTATAATTGTTTACATACACAGCTCGGAATCCAGCTAGATTTTAAATGCGACTAAAATGCATTGCATAGAAGTACCGTATAACGGGTATTTTCTGCGGCTTGAAATTTTTGCGGTTTAGGCCCTAAAAGGTATCAAATTAAATTCTGCGTTTCCAATTTCTGCGATTAAATTAGACCGCAAAAAATAAATTCAAGCATATTATGTATTATCCCAATACATTTGATCAAATATTGACTCCGTCTTTCATGCGTTTTTCTGGACTCCGCTTGGGGTATTACCGCAGATACCGTGTGTAATGAGGGTGTTAATTTCTCATTACGTAATCAGCCACCTGTTGATTCTAGATGTACTAATTGTCGCATGGTCAATGTTTATCTTACAATTTCCGGTAAAGCACGCATACGTTTCATGTTCACAAATGATGATTAATTACAATCTTTTTTTTAACTTCTTGTGACCCGTAATCAAATTACGCGTTTATGTTTTGACTGACTTAAACCTTCGATATTAATTATTTGATTTGACCAATCATTATTGAAGATACTTAACCGATACCTTTATGTGATTGTTTATCATAGAAAAATCCTCTATTTAGGATATTATCATTTAAGACTGTTGTTGTTTTGAATGAGACTCATGAATGAATTTTATACAAGCGCTTGGAATACATTATCTGCACATGCAGACCGATACGTGTAACCTGAAAAATTAAACACGTCGGATGATTTTGTTACTTTTTGATTGTGTATTTATTGAGATATATATGCTAGAATATAAGTGTGATTTTTACGTACTGTTCCTACCAAATGACATTGAACTGAAATGATATTACGAGTTCATCAGAGTTAATTACCGAATACAGTCTACTTAGTAGCGTACTGACTTCATTTGAGAATACAATCGGTAGATATGGTATCATTGCATATTGTGAATAATTTAAGAATATTTTGCGATTTTAATTTCTGCGGATTTTTCATACCCGCAAAATACCGCAGAAAATAAACAACCGCAGAAAATACCCGTTATACGGTAGTTCTTTTATCCATAATGTGTTTCACTAGAAAATAAGTAAAATGTTTAAACACTTTCCGCATGTACGCTGATACACTGTCTATGGTAGAAGGTAAAGGTATAATCTTTTTTATTTACTATTAAAATCGTTTAAATCGGAATTTTTGTGTTTGCAGCTACATAATTTAACCCATGTGTGCATTACGGCAAGACGCATATCTTGTGTATTAGATAACGGCAGACCGCTCGCTAGTCCAGCCGCGGGAAAGGGATCGGATACGTAATTGTTCACATACACAGCTCGGAATCCAGCTAGATTTTAAATGCGACTCAAATGCATTGCATAGAAGCAGTTCTTTTATCCATAATGTGTTTCAGTAGAAAATAATTTAAATGTTTAAACACTTTACGTATGTAAACTGGTACACTTTATGTCAGTTATACGCACAAATACCCCGTTTATTTGCGAAATAAAACACAAATACATGGTAACAAGTCTAGCTTTTTACACTCATATTACGCAATACCCGAACAAAATATTATTGTTACGATATTAATAAGATCATAATGAACAACTTTTGCAGCGACAACCATATCGAAATTTTAACCGCTTTTGAGTTATAAACTGAAAACTTTCAAGGGTTCTAGGTCCCTAATTTGAGGGGCCAGCCCCTTTTTCTTGATGTCAAACAAAAGATCTTGTAAATAAATATCTTTCTTCTTATACATGTCTTAACAAAATATTTGCGAGAAAAGAGATAAACTAAGAAAACCAAGCAAAATTACAACGCTTTTTTACCTCAATTTTCGAGCCATACCGAGCCCCGGCGTTTCTTGTGCTAGGCAAATATGAATGCTTTTGTACAGATAAACAATCTTTTCCTATATATCTTCGCTAGCCAAGGGTTTTCAGTCCACTTCGCTCCCCATAAACCCTTGGCAGATTTCATTACAAAAACTCGGTGACAAACTCCGTTGTATGATTGGCTGCAGCTGCGAGTAGCTGATCCAATCGCAGCATTGTAAACAAGCGCTTATAAATAAACTTTAAAAGAAACACATGTGTAATCTTTCGTAAAACAATCGGTGATTTTCACAAGTCGAGGCACAAGTGCTCGAGTACAGTACCTCCACAAGGATGATCTAACCAGATCACTATTAAAAACGATATATTTTACTGGATTAAACAGAGATTTACGAACTTGTCAAGGCTCGTGTGATCGTAGTAGGCCTGTTGAAGTAAACATGGCGAATGAAGAAGTTGCGTTAGTATATACGTCCCTGCTTATGGTTATTCCTTATAGAGGTTCAATGAGCTTTATTTTATTTAATTTCTTTTGTCCACAATGATAACGACAACGATACCTGTTTTTATGACTTGAATGCCTTCATATATAGCGACGTTTTCACTCCCGTACAGGTCCCTACAAACACTATACATAAAACATTACTTGCTTTCTGTAGGTTAAATCTTCATTCCTATTTAATAGCATCGTTAATTATGTTCCTATTCTCGTTAGGCAACGTGTTTTCAAGTTCTATTTATGCCGTAGCGTGTATATCACCCGTTGTTTCATTCGATTAAAATGTAAATATACAAGGGGCGCAACTCAAGTTGCTCGCTAGATAGCGCCACCGCATCACCGAGTCTGCCAAGGGTTTATGGGTAGCGAAGTGGACCGAAAACCCTTGGCTAGCGAAGATGGCATTAAAATAGCGTAGGCAAAATTGATAAAATTTTCATATAGTGAACTGTTAATCCTAAAGAACGATTCGACAAATTTTCAGGGTATGTTTTATCGTGAAATTTTTTATGGGGTAAACCCGCGACCCACCATAATATGCATTAGAGTTACTAAATATATAGGAAAATCAATCAAAAAATAACATAAAAATCGAATTAGATTTTTAGTAGGGACCATTTCAAAAAATGTTTGTATTACTTCTCTTTTTCAATTGAACATAATGGAGAAAAGCGTTCTTGTGAGAGAAAAAATAATTTGAAAACAATTCTGCATTAGACTTTCAATCCAAATTGAAATATGATACTTATATGATGAATTTGAATTCACATCATCTAAAAAATGACCATGTCATCGACTTCGTTTTTACGGGGGCACATGCCAAAGTGCGGTGTGTCGTTATTTTTCTTTAATTTTTCATGAGAAGTACTGTGCAAACTCTAAGAAAAAGGTTATGTACATCATTTCGGGGTTGATTTATGAAACAAAACAACTATTAGAGTGTGCTAAACATTTTTTTTATGATAAATACTTCAAAACTTAAGCACAGGGATGGTTTTACTCTATTTTCAAGACGAGTCAGGGCTGTCACAGCACTTTTTGGTACAGGGACCGGGTCCTTCTTAAATGGGAAATTATCGATATTTTTTGTCAAATTGGGAAAATTAAGATACTTATATTATCAAAAAGACTGGACATCTATATATCATAGCATAATCTTTTGTTTACTTCTAAAGTTTTCCCCATTACTTGATCATTGTTCAGAATACTGACCCAATTCCTAGAGATTGACGGCCCTGTCAATATTCAAATGCGTCTTACTGTTTCCTGGGCAACTATTTAGGCCTTGTGGAAAATGCATGAGAAGTTTCAAGTAAAATCGAAACTAACACCATTTTATCTTATACACACAATGTAAAGTTTGTGATATTGGGAATTTCTAGATAGTAAATTGGGATTTTTGGGGGTTTTCACAATTGGGAAGGGTCCGTTTATCAGACCGAAATCAAAGAGATTGACGTCCCTGTGAGTATTGAAGCGGATCGGAATGTAAATGAATTGCTCACCAGCTCAAACTCTGTAAACTAATCTATGTAGATGGTGATAAATAACTTGAGCTAATATAAAACTCACTACATTGGTGTGACATCCCCTAAAGAAATTTGAGCATGTTGAATAATGTAAAAAAAAAAAACCGTATTTTAGGCCACACCAATTCAATATCTTGTTTTTCGGACAAATGACCTAAAAAAGTAGGGGCGGGCGAGCGATTTGATAATTATAGTATTATTATTTTGTTTTGACATAATTTTCAGGCGGTACATAAAAAAGGTGGAGCGAGCGATTATATTTTTTTTTATTTTTTACATTTGGAGAGTAAAAAGGACTAAAAATCTACATAAAGTTAAATAATCATGTAAAATATGAAACATTAAATGATTTCCATCTATCTGCACTCAATTATTGTAGATCAACAATACATATACAACCTAAATTAATTATCGAGATTGACATGTTTGTTTTCTTCACTGAATTCAAATGCAAATATTGTTTGTTACAAACATGACTCTTATGATAACTTTGCCTTTTTTTGGCTTGGCTTTAATGTAAAGTATTATTTATTAGTGTGATATACAAAATAAGTCTAAATAAATATAGGATGAGAAGAAACTATTTATTCAAAAAGCTTATAGATGTAGTTAGTCTTTCATGTTTGTGTGATCACAACTAGATAAATAATAAAATCCAAAACATTGAACAAATTTAAAATACAGAAAGTCTTTGACTGATTCACAATGAATACAAATTGAAGGAAGGTAATGTCTCAGTGAAGCATTGAAGAAGCAGGTTTCCACATCTCAAGAGCAAACTAAAGCTCTTCAAACCATTAAAACCAAGCTTTGAATTCTTTGTTCCTGGAATAATGGAAACACCAGAAGTGAAGTTAGTCTTCCTTCTTTATATGTTGAAGATGAACCTTCTAACTGAAATATACCATATTTACAGCAGTTATAAATATGGTTACACAGTAACAATATGATCAAGTTTTGCCATTGAGCTATTGACATTGTTAATTATTTCATCTAATAATGATAGTTTACAATATCACTTACTTGGTCTATTGTCAATTTTTGTAGTTGTAAATGCAATTGCCACATTCTTCGCACAGGAAAATGTTTCAACCCTTTTGAATATTGCGTAAGTCTATATTTTGACGACCAACTTCACTTTGAGAATTATTATGACATGTAGACATCAATGGTATTCTACCCATAAACCTGTGTTAAAATTTAGAGAAAATACAGTAAATGTACATGTGTATTGTCAATTCTAAGACCAAAAAACGCAATAAAAAACATCTCTATAAAATTATTTCTATATTCCTCTGACTCAACCCCTGCTGTATATTTTAGATGGAGTGTGTGTGTCTTCCCCACACGATATGCAGCAGTATGTAATAGAGAGGGTTAAAGCCAAAGTAATCTCAAAAAGTGTTATGAATTTTTATATACTTGCATCCAAGCGTATCCAAAATCTTATTAACTCAAATGTCCAAAAGTTTTGCTTCTATAAACTGAGCTGGTATATTGACCAATCCATGTTGTCATCCTCATTTCGATTACCAAGTCTCTCGAAGAGTTTAAATAAGTCGATAAGACATCGAAAGTCGTATTTATGGCAGTGCTTGTAGTAAAACACATCATCGTTTTCTGTTGTTTTTCACTTTGAGATTTAAAACAGTGTTATGTTGATCAAGATAATCAACGTTTATTCTCTTACTACTAAGGAATAGTAAATTCCCGGTGATTTCTAAACGCAAATGAGACCGAGAATATAAAGTAAAAAATAAATTGGAGCGGGAAACGGAACGAAATTTTCCGGACGCGGGAAATTTAAAATAATATTATTTTTGCACTTTTATTAAAATACGAGCGCGCGGGTCCGACGAACAAGAAATTGAATTGGCGTGGCTTTAGCATGTTAAATTATAGCTAGGTCAGCCACTACTTGCACTACATAAAGTGTATATTGATGACGTAGAATAGCTATATATTGCGTCATAAGCGATTTTTCATTGAGTTTTAGTGATTGTGACGTAATACATGTATTGAGAATTCGATTTTCGTAACAATCACTTCTTTTACGTGCGCGATATATCTGCGCATAGCGAATTGTGTCCGTTGTCCTTAAAATTGTATCTTTTGAAAAATATTTCGATACTGGCACTGTACCAGTTATCGGCTAAAATTTTAACGTTTTCTTTTAGTATTTCCTTATTAAGGTCTTCCGTTTCAACGGAAGACCTTATTGTTATTTCTTTGTTTCTTTTCCTCAATTATTAAGGTCTTCCGTTTTCAACGGAAGACCTTATTGTTATTGCTTTGTTTCTTTTTCACTATTATTATTATTGGGTTTTTTTCTGTCACGTTTTCTCAAAAACGCTTCTGCCGATTTTCAATTTTCAGATCTTTTTAAGACAAAATTTGTAAGAAAATTACGTGGGATTTTCTTGATCGTCACTTCCGGTCCCGAGATTTTAAAGATTTTATGTTTTTGCTTGTTCACGATTTTTCTCAAAAAGTTTTTAAGATAAAACTTTTCAAATTTTCAGGGATAGTAGAGAGTCTTCGGCCGCAGTGCCCTTCGCATATCCGAACGTCCGCCGTTACTTCCGGTCGTCACCGGAAGGAAACAAAAACAGTCATCATTTAACTTTTTTGTTTTGAATTTTTTTATGTTACTATTCAATAAAAACGCATTAATAACTTCAGAATATGAAATCCGTTTTAAAATCGATCCACGCATTCTCGAGATTTTGGGCTCCAAAGTACTGAAGCGAGAGTCCGCGTAGCTCAGTCGTTAGAGTGGTGGACTTGTGCCCAGGCGACCCGGGTTCAGTCCCCAAGTGCCGAATGCCTTTTCTTTCTTAAATGTGTTTTGTTACACGATTTTATCTTTAAAATAATGAATTTTAATGTTTTCCGTTTTAATTTTATCAAATCAATTTAATACCGGCTTTTTTTTCAGTACAAAAATAAAGTCTGTATCAAAATACCGTTCATTTCCCGCTTTGTTACAGTCTTGTTTCTGTCAGCAGCTCGCTAAATTCAGACGCTCGTCGCATCGCCAGCATCAAATAACATGCCGACGAAGCACCCATGCAGTACAACCTCATTAGAGCTCGTCGGGTCGCTTTGCAGGCATCAAAGAAATGTCGCCATCTCATTGACTGTATGCACACAATATTTAGCAATGCGACAACGTTTCAAGACATAAGTACTTTACATGTCTTTAAAAGGAGGACTAATTAGTATTTATTCACATATATTAACGATACATGTTTATTGACATTTGTTGCTTATATATTGATTTTTTGAACACTATAAAATCCTATAAAATCTCTCTCTCTCTCTCTCTCTCTCTCTCTCTCTCTCTCCAGGTAACATGCAGAAATGTGGCTAAAGGCTAAATGTACATTTGGCGTCCAAAAGTTATATAATTATGTATTATTTCTAGTTACGGGGTATTGTCTCTGGATTTAAATGATTTGAAATTCATTTTTTAATGATTGTGTTCTTACTGATTTGAAGTCAACGCTAAAGAGTTGTTTTTTAGTATAGACGGTGTACTTTTCCTTTTTTTGTGTTTGTCTACTGATGAATCTGTTGTCTGTCTGGTATTAAGAAAAACCTCCGAAGTTTACACACGGAACTATACAAACGACCGGGTGACTGCGACAATGTGTTAAAACTGACCACTCATGTATGTGTGTTTGAGCCTATGAATTAACAGATGTAATCACCGATTGGAGAAATACACTGTTAAAACAAAAAGTCTGATTTTTCACTTTTGATAAAAAAAAAATCATTACGGCAGGGTACATCGGGATTATAATCATAATAATCTTAAGTTTATAATTAATTTCAAAGGTCTACATACATGTAATGTTCGCCCAAAAGCGGGATTTATTATAATATCTGGGAAGTGATTAAGCATCGAGGTCAAAATTCATAAATTTCGTATTTTATCAACCGATTGCTTAACACATAACACTTGGGTATCGAGTGGATTCGGGAAAAGAGGGAATAATAAACCATACTACATTTTAAGATGTAGGTTATTTTATTTGCCGACTTAGCAGAATTTTTTATC
Source organism: Magallana hongkongensis (assembly GCA_016163765.1). Lineage (NCBI taxonomy): Eukaryota > Metazoa > Mollusca > Bivalvia > Ostreida > Ostreidae > Magallana > Magallana hongkongensis. The sequence goes on along the minus strand of WFKH01011925.1, from coordinate 21,381,526 downwards.
ACACAGTGTTAGTCGGCAAAGATTAACGTGAGACAAAAAGAAAAATAATCGATATGCAAAAGAAGCAGATAAGAAGATAATTAATTTCTTTATCAAATCGATTTCTGATTAATTCATCTCTCTCTCTCT
>WFKH01011925.1:21351267-21368994 GCA_016163765.1 Magallana hongkongensis | reverse complement strand
TAGACTTTGGCCCTTTGATGATTCTTGGGCCTCACAAGGTGTTCAGAGTTTGATGTAGGTTTATATCCCATACATAAACAATTGTTTAGGATCTTTTTGAGAACTGCAATGGTCAACATGTGTTATGACTATAAAATCATCCTGTTAGAAAAGGGACTAATGACAATAAAAATAAGAATATCCAAGGGGAAAAATGGATTTTCATTTATACAGGATCTACATGTATTATACTACATTGTACAGATAGTTTGTATTATGACTCCATTAAGCTGATTTCATCATACCTATTGTTCCTCAGGTGAGCGATATGGCCCACGGGCCTCTTGTTTTTAATTGTTGTTATAAAGAAATAGATAGAATTTTTGTAGTTTAAAGGCCCTGACCATGAAGCCTTATTAGTGGCCTAATCTTGGAGAATAATTACTGTCCTAATTAGGAGGCTAGTAGATAATTAGATGCATTAGGTGTCTTGACACCTAACGATGGTGCAGCAGGCCCTGAACATGCATGCATGGAGCTTAATGCCCTAACTGTGTAGCCTAATCCCCTAACAGGGAGGCCTAACAAACTTAGGTGTCAAGCATGATATATATAAGGAGAGAGAAAAGAGGGAAAAAGACATCTTCGCTAGCCTAGGATTTTCGGTCCACTCCGCTCCCCTAAACCCTTGGCAGATCTCATTATGAAAACTTGGTGACAAGCTCTGTTTAATGATTGGCTGCAGCTGAGAGTAGCTCATCCAATCGCAACGTTTAAAACAGGCGCATGAAAATTTGTCAAGACTTGTGTGATCTTTGGTGAAACATTTGATGCTTTTAACAAGACTAGTTGTGACACAAGTGCTCGATTATAGTGCCTCCCCAACGATGGTCTAACCAAAATGACTTATGGATATTGCTTTTAAAGGTTCAATGAACTGTATTATTTTTTAAAAAATTTATTGTGTCCGCAATATTCACGACGACGATACCTGGTTTTATGATATGAATGCTTTCATATATCAGCGACTTCACTCCCGGTACAGGTCCCTACAAACGCTAAATAAACATTCCTTGCTTTCTCTAGGTTATATCTTAATTTGTATTTAATAGCTTTGTAAATATTGTTCCGAGATTCGCCAGTCAACACGATTTCAAGTTGTATTTATGCTGTACCGTGTATGTAACCCATTGTTTCATTTGATCAAAATGTGAATTTGCAAGGGGCACAACTCAAGTTATTCGCTAGATAGCACCACTGCATCACCGAGTTTTCGTAATGAGATCTGCCAAGGGTTTATGGGGAGTGTAGTGGACTGAAAACCCTTGGCTAGCGAAGATGGGAAAGAGAAAGAGAGAACAGATTGGCCTGTAACTTGTATGTGAATTGTTACCATTATTATGTAACACTTGTATCGACAAGTTTTTATTAGATAAAAAAAAATGTAAACTCCTTTTTTAGAAACACAGAATCCACATTGTGTGAAGCAGGACAAGGGGAGACTTACTAATTCTCGTTGACTGGTACCAAGGAAAGTAGAAAAAACGTAAAACCATTAAGAGATATATATAGACCCAAACCTAATGGAATACGAATGACCCAAATGGAACTTTAGTCTGTCCTAGGTTTCTGTTTCCTACTGTTGATTTTATTTTTTTTAATAAATACACATTCCTTTCAGTAAAAAACAGTTAAAATCAATATATGGCAAAAATACTAAGATTTCATCTTTTACATGTTATCTCTTCATATCTAGAGATATAATTGAAAAATCTGACATCTTTTATCCATTCGTAAATTCTCTGGACTCCTCGCACAATTTTTCAACATTATCATCTGAGTACTCTTCATGTCGTTTGCAATGCAAATCCCTGTAGACCTTATATTTTTGGCTGTGTAATGAAACCAGAAGCAATAGAGGGGGCGTTTCAAAACAGAAAAACTGGACTTTTTTCATTCTAGTGAATGAGTGTATTTTTGGCCCAAATGTATTTATGATTATAGAAATATTAAGCAAAAAGTTTGAAAAATCTCCACCAATGAAATTTTCATATTTACATTGTGGAAAATAATGAAAGATAAGTCGTGTCTGACCTAAAAAAATATTTAAACATCACAAAAGTTATCATATTTATTTTGATACATGATAGTGATTTTTATTCATCAATTGAAAATATGTACAAATTAACAAATAATTATCATTAAGTGAAAACAACGAAAAAATCTAACCTCAGTGTTTCATAATGATGAAGTAAAAATTTCATTGATGGAGAATTTTCAAACTCCTAAAAATCAGTAAAGGTCTATTTACAATGACTGTCAGTATCACATACCCTTCTAGTATATGCTAAAATGGATCAAGGAAATATATTGAACAGGGACGTAGCATCAGGGGGGGGGGGGGGGCCCGGGGGGGCCTGGCCCCCCCCCACCCACTTTTCATCGCAGCAAAGATTTTTTTTAAATTAACATAAAAAAAATTGAATTATGAAGGAGTTGGCCCCCCAACTTTTTTGGGACCCTGTAAAAAACTTGAATTGAAATTAAGTCGGTATCCCCCCCCCCTCCCCCCACGGATTAGGATTTTCATGATTTTGAGAAGGTACTTTTTTTTTTTTTTTTGCTTGTCAAGATTTTTTGGATGAGTCTGGCCCCCTCACTTTCAAAAACGATGCTACGTGCCTGTTGAAAACCTTATTACCTAATGAATTAGGCATCCACAGATCTTAGCTAGGTATGCCTTGGAAGCTACAGTAATATGGGGTGTTTGTTTTCAGCCAGGTAGATGGCTATGGGTTTGACCGTAGCGACGACCAACATGCAGAGGCCTTCGATCAATTTATGACTAGCTACTTATCCATTCTGGCACGACGAGCATCTCGCTGGAATGACCTGTTGTCAAGTGGTGAGAGCATTTCCAAGAACAGAAAAGGTAAGAAAACTGTAAATGTATTGTCCTCTGTGACAACACACTTACGCATATTGAAAAAAATTTTGAAAGTGCGCTAAAGGGGCATGGTCACGATTTTATTTTTCAAAAATTATTTTTCCGATTTTAATGTTTGCAATGCTTCAGTTAGGCATTTTTAATAGGCAACCAAAATTTTAGTGTCATTCGTTGAGTTATAAGCGAGTTTCTTTGCTATGTAAACAAAGATTTTGTTTACATTTTGAATGTTGAGGTGAAAATTCCAGTTTTAGACCTAAAATGAATGTGTTAAACATTAGGACCTGTTTATTTATGCTTAAAACGAATAAGAAGATAGACAAATCAGCTTGAAAAAGATTTTTTACTGGTATATTGAACCTATGTAAACAAAAACAGGGCACGAGCCTTGTTTACATGACAAAGAATTGTGAGCCCTGTATCTTGCATATAACTTTACGACTGACTCTCAAATTTCATTTGATCATTAGAAATGCATTCCTAAAGCATTGTAAATGATAAAAGCAGAAAAATAAAATTTGACCAAAATCGTGACCATGCCCCTTTAAATTTGGGACCAAATTAACCCACTTTGAATTTTTTTTCAAACTGTTTTATGAAGATACATCAACTTTTTTATTATCGAGACAATTTATGCATTTTGAAAAAATATGTATAAATCAGATTTTGGGACTCGATTTTTAACTGGGTTTTCCAAAGGAAAAATCCGGTTATTGAAATGGTGAAAATGGCTGGCTGGTGTGCCGCTGCCAAAAGGGTACCCCTATTGTACGGATAACTCCTCCTACAGTTTTCAAGATAAGAAGTTGTTATTTTGGAGATCAATTGTACATATATCAGAGATGTGCATATTACTTGGATTTTGATTTTCGATAATTTATAAAAAAAATAGAAGCTGTTGAACTTAGTCATTTTTTTAACATAATACATTTTTTTGTTTTGCAAATAGGGTACTCCTATTGTACGGATAACTTCACCTACAGTTTTCAAGATAGGAAGTTGTTGTTTTGCAGATCAATTGTACAAATATCAGAGATATGCATATTTTTTGGATTTTGAGTTTTGGTAATTTGTGAAAAAAATCCCAGCTGTTGAACTTAGTTATATTTTGGCAAAATATTTCATTTAGCGTACCCCATTTCCCTGTATAGGTAGTGTTTATCAATTCAGGGTTGACAAATGGATTATGGATACTGTTCACACAAAAGAGAACCCAGTTTTCTGTCACATTGACAGCTTTTCTCTTGTTTATTAGTTGATAGTATGATGGTTTGTAAACACGTGAATATAATTTACCATCTTTGAGAGGGAAAGGGACAATCAAAGGTGATGTTCAATTACCATTACATCATTAAATTGATAACAGGAGAAAGGTTACACAACCATCATCTTTCCTTCCCAAACATATGATATTCAGCAGCCTGGATTAAACTATAAAATCGAAAAGGTATTTAGCTTTGATGTGAATTAAGTACACTGAAATTGAAAAAACGACCATGGTAGGTAAAGGGGGAACAGGTCTTTGCAGTGTAAAATTATTTGTCAATAAAATTTTTTGCTTTTTTTAGGTCACTTGAGTCACTCACGTGACCTATTGCTATCAGTCTTTGTCATCATGCGTCGTCTGTCGTCTGTTAACAATTTTACATTTTTAACTTCTTCTTAAAAAATTGCGAGGCCAGTTGTTACCATTTTTGGTTTGAAGCATCTCTATGATTAGAGGAATCTAAATTGTGATATTCATGACTTTACCACCCCTGGGGCCTCATGAACAGGGCCAAATATGCAAAAAAAAAAAAAGCCAAATTTTCAAAAATCTTATCTACCCCCACACATGTGGGGAAAAAACTAAATGCATGGCTATGATGTCAATGAAGCCCTCTATCAAAATTATATAATTCCTTGCCCCTGGGTCAGGGGTTCAGGCCTTGGAGTGGGACCAATATATATTATATAGTGAAAATATATTAAATCTTAGACAATCTTCTTTTCTATTCCTATATATATTTGAGAAAATCTAAATGAAGTCAAAGAAGCCCTCTACCAAAATTGTGAAATGAATAGCCCCTGGGTCAGGGTTTCAGGCCCGAGGGTGGGGCCAATATGGTCATATAATGAAAATGTATTAAATTTTAAAAAATCTCTTCTTCTCTACTCCCATATATATTAGAGAAAAATGCATGGTTATTATGTCCATAAAGCTTTCTACCTACATTGTAAAATTCATGACCCCAGGGTCAGGGGTAAAGGCCCTTTGGGTAGGGCCAATATGGCAACATAGTGAAAATTATTAAAATTTTAAATATTTTCTTCTGTACTTTCACTGTCGTTGGAGATAAACTGAATGCATTGTTATTATATATATGTCCATAATGTCCTCTTTTTAGCTCACCTGAGCCAAAGGCTCAAGTGAGCTTTTTTGATCAAGATTTGTCCGTTGTCTGTCGTCGTTCACATTTTCATCTTCTTCTCCAGAACCACTGCGCCGATTTCAACTTAACTTGACACAAAGCATCTCTGGGTGAAGGGGATTCAAGTTTGTTCAAATGAATGGCCACAGCCTCTTTTAAGGGGAGATAATTTAGAATAATTGAAAATTTGTTGGTATTTTTCAAAAATCTTCTTTTCAAAAACAATATGGCGGGAAAAGCTGGAACTTGTGTGGAAGCATCCTCAGGTAGTGTAGATTCAAGTTTGTTCAAATCATGATATCGGGGGTAGGGTGGGGCCACAATGGGGGGGGGGATCAAGTTTTACATAGAATATATAGAGAAACTCTTTAAAAATCTTCTTCTCAAAAACCATTAGACCAGAAAAGCTGGAACTTGTGTAAAAGAAGTGTAGATTCAAGTTTGTTCAAATCATGGACAGGGATTAATCTAGGTTTTGGAAAAAAACTACCCCTCTGGAGAAATTAGGAAAATCAGCCTGGGGTCAGAGCCCTGATTGGGGGACCAGAGGGCCGATTAGCCACCTGGCTGAAATTGAATTTCAGCATTTTATGACTATTAAGAGTACATAAAATGCTCCCAATTCAAATGCTAACATAATTTACATATTTAACCCCATTTGGAGTAGCTATAAGCACAATAAAAAGAAAAACAAATTATTTGAGCTTTTAATTGTAAAGGGGGAATTTTTACTTATCAATGCAAAAGGGGAAAAGAGGAGATTCAGGGAAAATTTTCTCTTGGGGGAAAAATATCGAATATCGGTAGTAAATATGTCCTAGATTATTCTCGCATTATCACCGGTGTGAGATCGGTTTGTCCAGTGTGAGACAGCAGTGTGAGATTTTTCTGTCTTACACTGTGTATTACTACGCCGCTTTAGAACGTAAACAAACATTGTTTGCTGTAGGGAAATGCAAAATGATGGATTAAGATTATGCATTAAGTAATTGTTTTGCTTAATTAATTACAATTTACCATATTTTCATTTAAAAAACTGTCGTATGCTCTCATTTTGACTTGCACTATTTGAAGCACGCGGAGGGATAAACTGAGGGTAATCTTTTGAATGTCATAACAGAAAGTTGTCAAACATCGTTTTTTAATGTAAATTATTGCGAGAAAATATTCATTCATTATATACTCGTGTAGGATAGTGAATATCCACCTCGGGGCCAAGATTCATGGTCTAGGACTCGGCAGAGCCTCGTCCTAGACCGTGAATCTTGTCCCCTCGGTGGAATTTCACCATCCCACACTCATAATAATGAATGATTCTATTAATCCCTGATGGACCCTGGGGGTAGGGTGGGGCCACAATGAGGTGGGGGGGGGGGATCAAGATTAACATTGAATATATAGAGAAAATCTTTTAAAATCTAGTTCTCAAAAACTATTAAGGCAGAAAAGCTCAAATTTGTGTGAAAGCATCCTCAGGTAGTGTTGATTCAAGTTTGTGTAAATCATGGTCCCCAGGGGTAGGGTGGGGCCACAATGGGGGGGATCAAGTTTTACATAGGAATATACAGTCTAGACTGCTGTAGCAACTCTCTGTATTAAGCGACTCTCTGTCTTATGCGACCTTATTAAAACCCTCCCAACTTATTTTTCTATGTGAACACCCTGCATTAAGCGATCCCCTGCCTTACGCGACAAGGGACCGTAATTTTTAGTCCCAAATTGCCATGCAGACTGTTTTAAGCGACTTTTTGCTAATGAGAAAATGATAATCTGATAAACATAACATTGTTTTGTGTCTGATAATTAACTGGAGTGTTTATCACCTTTCATAATAACGTTTATTATAATTTACCCCATTCAAGAGGATTTTTCATGACTCCCGTCATATCTCTAATGACGACTTTTGTCGCACCCTTCATAAACAAACATGGTGGATAGTAATCGGACTTCTATAAACATCTGTTGTTTAGCTCTTTACTGTTACTTGGTAGACAGACACGGCCAAACTCATCATGTACATGTTAAGAAAACTTTTAATCCACATATGTGGATATAAAGATATTATTTAACATATGTATAAAGGAAATCTATAGGAAGATTGCCTAAGTCAATAAACAAACATGGCGGTTTACGAGTCGGACATCAAACGTGTATTACTATTAGCGTCAGATTATACCTAAATTTTCATGAGAATACCCTGACCATGAATCCTTACAAAACTTGTGGAAAAACTGCATGGTTAAAGAAACATCATAATTTACATTGGTATAGACAACATCACCCCAAGGTGTGCATGCATTACTTGCCAGCCATTATATACATAAACATACTGTCTTGGTCCATTTATTGGGAACATAAACAATATGCTCTCCTTAATTCATTTTATAAATGATTCTTATAAATTTATTAAAATGTTTCTAATGGCGATCAATTTTGAAACTCAGTTAATTAGGACCCCGCTCTGCGGGCGCCCTATAGTGATCAGTCTGTCCGTCCGTCTGTATGTCTATCTTTCCGTCCGTCTGTCCATCCGAGATCGCTTGTCTGGAGCATATCTTCTCTGCCCTTGGCCCAATCTGACTCATACTTCACCCACAGAGTGCCGTTGGGTAAAGGGTGTGGAGTGACCTTGAACCATGTTTCTAGGTCTAAGGTTAAGGTCATAGCAGAATTATATATAAAATCCTTGTCAGGGGCATATCTTCTCTCCCCTTGGTCCAATCTGGCTCATACTTCACTCACAAAGTGTCAATGGTCAAAGGATGTGCAGTGACCTTCAATAAAGTTTGTAGGTCAAGGATCAAGGTCATCGGACCATGCAAACATCTCTTTTTCAGAGCATATATACTTTCCACTTAGCGATTTTTGGCTCATACTTCACATAAACAGAGCTTTTGAGTAAAGTGTGTAGTGACCTTGAACGAAATTTCAAGGTCAAATGTGAAGGTCATAGCAGAATTATGTGAAAAATCCTTGTTCGGAGCATATCTTCTCTCTCTTTGCGCCAGTCTGGCTCATACTTCACCCACATGGTGCCTTTGATAAAGGATATGCAGTGACCTTGAATGATGTTTGTAGGTTAAGGCCATATCAGACCATGCTAAAATCTTTTTTAAGAGCATATATACTCTCCACTTAGCCGTATTTGGCTAATACTTTACTTAGATAGAGCTGTTTAATTAATGGCGTGCAGTGACCTTGAAGCAAGTCAATGTGAAGGTCATAGCGAATCTCTTTAATCAGTTTTAGACAGTAGAGTATATCCCATTTGCTTAATCTTGCTCAGATTGAACAAAAATGCCTGTATGTAAGGAGTAATGAGATTGAATAAGAAGTTCTATGCCATCTGGAAAGTTATAGGTCAAGTTCAAAGCAAAAAATTCTCTGAAAATCTTTTCATCCTATTGTCCATTATTTAAGCGGGGCCCTTTGAGATGGTTACCATCTCAATGGTGTCTAGTTAAAACCTAGTTTTAAGATGAAAGTTATAATAATATAACTATTTGAAACGGAATTACTATTAATGATTAATGTGAGATTAGTGATTAGTGTTGGACTGAGTTAAGTGACTCCCAGTCTTATGTGACCTTTTTCTTTTAGTCCCTTGGATGGTCACATAAGACAAGTTTAGACTATAGAAAAAATCTTTAAAAATCTTCTTCTCAAAAACCATTAGGCCAGAAAGCTTAAACTTGCGTGGAAGCATCCTCATGTAGTGTAGATTCAAGTTTGTTCAAATCATGGTCCCCGAAGGTATGGTGGGGCCACAATTGTGGTCGAATTTTTACATAGAAATATATAGAGAAAATCTTTAAAAATCTTGTTCTCAAAAACTATTTGGCCAAAAAAGCTTAAACTTGTGAGGAAGCATCCTCAGATAGTGTAAATTCAAGTTTGTTCAAATTATGATCCCCGGGTATGGTGGGGCTATAATAAAGGGGGGTGGGGGGTGGGGGGGGTCAAATTTTTACATAGGAAGATATTGTGAAAAATCTTAAAAAGTCTTCTGGAAAAGCATTCAGCCAAAAAAGCTGGAGCTTGTGTGAAAGCACAGGTTGTGCAGATTTAAGTTTGATCAAACCATGATTCTCTGGAGAAAAGCGGGGCCACAAAGGGGTGGGTGGGGAGGGTGATTTTTATATAGGAATAGTAAATAGTAAATACTAAAACAACAAAAGGGGCGTGGTATTTACCATAAATATATGTGGATAAAAATCGGCAGATTTTTTACTTTTTGTGCAAGATCTACTGTACTTAGTAGTCAAGATATTTTGATTTTGATACTGTAATGCTGATTTATTCAGAGTTACGGCTATTGTTGCTCAGGTGAGCAATGTGGTCCTGGGCCTCTTGTTAAATAGTAAAATTCACTAGTTTAGTTTAAACAATATTTTATTTCAAAATGAAATAGGATTGGACAGCAGGCATTACCTATTTTTGTCCTCTCCCTAAAATTCACTGCCCATTGGACAGGAATTGAGGCTTTTTAGTTGGGGGGTGGGGGGTGACAAATATGGCTATATATTTATCAAGGTCACTTGAGACCCTAAGGTAACCTATTGCAGTTGGTCGTACAGTGTACATTGTCTGTAAACAATTTTACATTTTTAACTTGAAAACTTTAAGGTAAATTGTCACTTGACCATATTAAATTAAATATGTGTTCTGTTTTAGGAAAATAATAATAACTAGACACGATCTCGTTGCGAGCAACGAGGAGGTCTTCCGTCCAATTCTCATCAGGTGTGATAAGACCTTGACTTTTGCTATTCGACAACGAAACATGGAAATGTGGGCGGGGCTACATTTAAAGGATCTGAGACGTTTCTGTATGAAGTGTAAGAGCTATTTATGAATAGCTTTAGACCCCTCTCGCCCTTGAATTTAGGGGCTTGTCCATTTTTAACCGGGTTTTCCAACGGAAAAATCCGGTTATTGAAATGGTGAAAATGGCGGTTGGGCGGGCAGGCGGTTGGGCGGGCGGGCTGCTGCCAAAAGGGTACCCTTATTGTACGGATAACTCCTCCTACAGTTTTCAAGATAGTAAGTTGTTCTTTTGCAGATCAATTTTACATATATCAGAGGTGTGCATATTGCTAGGATTTTGATTTCTGATAATTTATGAAAAAAATACCAGCTTTTGAACTTAGTCATTTTTCGACAAAATATTGCATATAGGGTACCCCTATTGTACGGATAACTCCTCCCACAGTTTTTAAGATAGGAAATTGTTCTTTTGCAGATCAATTTTACATATATCAGAGGTGTGCATATTGCTAGGATATTGATTTCTGATAATTTATGAAAAAAATACCAGCTTTTGAACTTAGTCATTTTTGACAAAATATTGCATATAGGGTACCCTTATTGTACGGATAACTCCTCCTACAGTTTTCAAGAAACGAAGTTGTTCTTTTGCAGATCAATTTTACATATATCAGAGGTGTGCATATTGCTAGGATATTGATTTCTGGTAATTTATGAAAAAAATACTACCTTTTGAACTTAGTCATTTTTTTGGCAAAATATTGCATATGGGTACTCCATTTCTTTGGATACAGTAGGTAGTGTTTATCAATTCAGGGTTGACATGGATTATGGATACAGTTCACATAAAAGAAAACCCGGTTTGCTGTCACATTGACAGCTTTTCACTTGTTCTTGATATCAAATTAAAGGACTTTTCTATTTTATACAAATTTTATTCAGCAAGCCTTTAGAAAGTTACCGTTCTTGAGGTATCTGGGAAAGAACTTGTTTGGGGCCGATTTTCATCTGGACCATCTAACAATTTTAACGACTGTACATTGTTAAATCATCATTCATGTTACAAAATATTCAGAAATTAAAAGCCATGAATATCTTGATATCACTTGGCTCATAATTTGAGGGACTAGACCTTTGTTATGTAAAAGGAAATTTATTTTTGTTTCAAATGCATTTGGTTTAAAAAGTGTTTAGAAATCCGTTACCTTATTGAAATACATGTATCGTTTGAACGTTTCAAGGGTCGATCCTTTGTCTCCTTTTAGCGAAATTTCGAGGGTTGTCTATTGTTATATACATAGTATATATACATAGTTCTAAGCATCTTCTCTTGTACAACAATTTTACATATATTTCTCTTTTTTAAATAAAAATGATCAAAATTCTAGACTTCTAGTCCTTTAAAATCCTTAACAATGTAGCATATTAAAGTTATTACATGTATATTGTATTTGTATAGGTACAAAGTAAAGACTTTAGACCACTCTGGGCCCTAATTTGAGAGGCCAGACTTGTTTTCCTGATATAAAAAAGGTCTTTGAATTAAAAAAAAAAATTCAAATAATTTTCGTCATCTTGGTAATTTCGTTTTTAAAAAAACAGTGTACTTGTGCATAAAAACTGAAATTTGAATTTTCAACTGCAAAATTTAGCTCGCGATTGCGTGTTAAAGATGATCCGGAATACAAAATTTGTTATCATATCGACCCAAATTTGAAATTTTATTTACCTCACGTAATTTTAATGACAACGGTTGTAAATGGAATTGGAGATCATTTTGAGGAAATAAACAGGTAGTGAAAATAATACATGCACAGGATTATGCATATGACAAATAAAGCGTCTTACATATGTAAATTTTAATGTTCACACTGCTTGGTCAGATTTTTATCAAATTATGTGTACGCTTTTGAACGATGGCTATGCTAAGTATGTGTATAACGATATACATTGCAATAGTTTTCCCGGCCAATTAAGCCATATTTCAATGAAAAAATGATGTACATGTTGAGACCTGTTGAATCCGAATGCTGTGCATTCCGGCATGTTGTCCAATTCGGCGGCATTATTCAGTCCCTTGACATTTTCCTATCATTTTATATTTAAAAAATGTTGTGCACTCTGGATTTTGTCTATTCTGTATCGGCCGCGATGGAAAGAACTGACTGCTTATAATTAGTGAGAGTTATTTTCCGTAATCCGCCCACTTATTGATCGATCGGCCTTATGCGAGATAATTACTGCTCAATTAAAAAAAAAAGACAAATAATAGGTCAAAAGAATCCTAACGAAAACAATAAGGTCTCCCGTTGGGAACGGAAGACCTTAATAATAAATTTCTTGTTCATTGTATGCTTGTGTGCATTTTAAATGAAACTGTGAATATTATAAAAGATTAACCATTAAAGGCCTGTAGGTCTCTTTTTACGAAAAGTTAACTATTTTGGCCCCTGGAGCTAGGGTATATATAATCCGAGATTTTTTTTACCCTTGCCTCCCTTCCCATTTATGAAATGATGGTTGCAAATGTCAAATAATGAAATGGGATAGCTTGTCAGAGGAGTCTCGGATTAGGGATAAGAATCAAAATTGAAGCTTAAAATGCAAACACGAGACTCTCTAACAGGTTCATCTAAGGGCTTTGGTACTCAGGTGACTTCCAAGGCCTGTAAGCCTCTTGTTAACACATCAACATTAAGATGCCCTCTACAACATATATTATTTACGCGGCCACTTTCTTGCCTTGCAATGGAGATATTTTGATAAGAATTACCCACCCACCCCCCTTTCTGGCATTATGCATTTTATTACATCACAACACTTCTGGAATCATATGAGATGCGTACTTCGAGCCTGATCCGCCAGTGTACTTCCATTTGTTTCCGAGAGTGGATGTGGACTACTCTCGGTGTCAGTCAAAGATAAGTACGTGGTAGTTATCATATTTATAACCATGTGGTGGTTATAATTTCATTAATTGAGATATTTGTTACGAGGTAACGAAGAATAATTTATCCAGTTTGCTGGTGAAATTTGTGACTTTAGATTAGAGACTATACAAGTGTGAAGAACGGGACCACGTCGAAAAAGATAAAACTAAGACAAATGAATTATCTAAACGTTCCTCAATTAAGTCAATTGAGAAAAAGGTTACCAGTGAAGAAAGTGGTAGCTCTGTTTTGTTGGAAAATAATTAGGATGGGCTTATAGTGGAGGTAACATGGCGACCTCATCTGTTGTTACACCGGGAATGTCGGAGGTGATGAATTTATTAAGGTCGATTAAAGAAATTCAAGATAACCAGGCCGGAAGATTGAACAAATGAACAACAAAGTTAATGAAACCTATTATGGTGAAATGAATGAGTTGGAAGAAGAGGAGTTGTTGATAACTCCTAGCATAAACCAGTCATCTGATATCGAGGTTGATAGGGATTCATGTGAAACCCCCTGTAAAAAACGTAAAGAGGACTTTGAAACTTCACAATTCAGACAGCTGGGTGTAAAATATAAAGTTAAGGAAGACTGTGACAAAAAGGTAGATGATGAATTGGCCTTGATGATAAATGAACTTTTCAGAGAGGGTATTAATGATGACTACTTCAATGAACTGTTGAAAGGTATTAAAAGGCCTGAAAATTTTACGGCATTGATTAAAACAAAAGTAAATCAAGCCATGTGGAGTATTTTGAGTCTAGAAACACGTAACTGTGATGCCAAATTTCAAGTAATTCAATCGGCAGTGATAAAGCCTCAGTAAATTTAAGAAAAGTAGCAAATAAAATGAATGAAATGGATTCTGAGATCATCGAAGGATTACAGTCTTTGAATACTTTGCGTACAAATTCATTAGCCCTTCTGGGACACACGAATAAGCTGATTAATGTAAAGCGCAAAGAACTTCATTGACCTGATTTAGGTCAGGAGTATTACCATCTTAGTTTACCGTCTCTGCCCTTCTCAGCTAGAATTTCTATATGGACATGATGTTGCAAAGTCTGTGAAGGAAATTCAGGATGTGAATAGAATAAGTAGTAAAGTACATGGACAATTTCACAGAGGAAATTTCCGAGCAGGGGCATTCTTTAGGGGACATGGACGTCCCTATGGTTGAGGAGCATTAGGAAGACCATGGAACCAAAGAACCACTAGAAGTTGGAGTCGATGGTCAAACAGCTCTGCACCTCTAAAGACAGCTCTAAAAACTCAAAAGGGGAATCCGGCTCCAAGAAATAGATGAAGAGGTACCGGGTAAGTGCTAAATCTAAAGCAGACAATCAAATGTTTTGTGCAGGAAGATTAAATTTTTTTTCCTCTGACTGGCAAAAACTTACAGAAGATAAGGTCATCTTAGATATTGTTGAAAATTGTCATTGAATTTGATGAGAAATTAGGTTTACCATCTCAGAGTATTATACCTCATTCTGTCTTTGCAAAGTCTGAAATAGAAAAAATTAATAAGCAAATACAGGTAAATATCGGTATCTCAAACAAGGGATATCTCGAATACCCTGCTTATGTCGAAGTATATTGAAGGGCATAAGCCCTAATTTTACCTGGTTTATCTCGAAGTGGAGTCATTTTTTTCCGGTCAGCTGAACATAATTAGTGTCCGCAGCAATATTCACCCCTTTCAAACTAGTGTTACCTCAAACTTGTGCGATGTATGTTAATAAGGATAGCAGCTTGTGTGTTTTATGCAGTTTACTACCTATTTATGAAATTCGGATTAAAGCACAGCCATGATTACCGATAATGTGTTTAATAAGACACACTATGTACAGAATATCGATATAACAATGATAGTTGCCAAATTCGTAAAACGAGTAATTACGGAACTGGGTTTATTATTTTATGTACATGTACTATCCAAAAACAATGTAGCATGAATGAGATACGAAGATTAAAAAACTTTATTCAAGTTTAACAGAAACAGTTCATGTGTTTTGATTATTGAACATGTTAAACTAGTCAGCATGTGAAGTGACTTCCGGTTTATCGTACATGTGTTGTTTCCAATATGAATACTAGCTGTGAGCGTACTCAATTAATATATGATACATTAGCTTCACATACACAAACAATATAAAAATATGTTGCGTGTATTGTAACGCTAGATAATCAATATGTGTTATTGGTTATTTTTCAAATCCGTATTTTTCGTTGCCTATATAATAAATTCCAGAAATACATGGCAAGTGCTACATCCTATTGAAAGTTGTAAACGGTCGGAAGAGAAGAGAATGAGAAATCGTATTTTTAACAAAATATTGATTTTACGATTTAATTGTTTTTACAAGTATTAATATATATTTAAGATGGAAAAACAACACAAACAAAATATAAGAGGTTCAAGTATTAAAATTGGAAAGCCACTTGGGATATCTCGAATCCCCGGATATCTCGAAGTTTTGTTGAAGTCAATCCCCCCAAGTTCGAGATACCAATGTTTACCTGTAAATGAATTTTGTGAACAGGGTATCATTAAGGAATGTGCATTTGTAGAAGGCAAGTTCGTATCTCCAATTTTGACCATACCTAAGAAATATGGAGATTTAAGGGTGATCCCGAATTTAAAAGAATTGAACAAGTACATTCCTTACCATCATTATAAGATGGATTCTTTTGAAAGTGCTATAAAATTGGTAAAGAAAAATTGTTTCATGTCAACATTAGATCTTAAACATGCATATTATTCAGTATCAATTGCAGAGGAACAAAGAAAATATTTAAGATTCATTCTTGGAAAATTTGTTGAATTTTCCTGCTTACTAATGAGCTTGCCTGTGCAACCCGATTGTTTACAAAATTAATGAAACCTTTGTATTCTAATCTTAGAATTATGGGTCATTTGAAAATTGTTGGTTATATTGATGATTCTCTTTTGATTAGTGATACATTGGAAGAATGTTTGAAAAATATATCAGATTCAAGTTGTTTGATGGAAAGACTAAGTTTGGTCATAAATGAAAAGAAATCTGTATGGGAACCATCTCAATGTATTAGTTTTCTTGGAAATATTATCACTCTGCAAAAATGATTGTCACATTATATATAAGTCCAAGTAGATCTAGAGCAGACACTATTGTTGAGGAATGTAGGAAAGTGTGGAAAAGAGGGAGCTGTTCAATTCGTCTGCTAGCTAGAGTAATTGGTCTAATTGTGGCAAGTTCTTCTGCAGTAGAATATGGTCCATTATTTTATAGAAATTTAGAATTGGACAATTAAATAGAGGCTTTAAGGAAATTAATTGATATAATGGAAATTTTGATGCCAATTTGAATTTGTCAGAAAAAGCTAAGAATGAGTTGTTTTGGTGGATAGAAAATGTTTACAGTCAAAAGAGAATCATAGATCATAAAAATCCCCTAATTACGTAACACATGAGAAAAGCATTATGTTCTTAGGCTACATAACTGTAAGATAAACATATTTGCTTCTATAACCTATTACAAAATATCCTTCAGTTAAGGGCTACAGATGAAATACTTTAGAGCCCTCTAGGACCCTAATTTTAAGGGCCAGCCCCTTTTTCTTGATGTCAAACTAAAGGTCTTGTTTATTTAACCTTTTTTTGCATTACATGTTTTAACAAAATATTTTCCAGAAAAGAAATAAACAAAGAAAAGCAAGAAAATTCACGACGCTTTTGATATCTCAACTTTCGAGCCCTACCGAGCTTTGGCGCATATAGAGCTAGACATATAAAACAACAACCATGCAAAACTTCAATCTTTCCTCTACCAACTGTAGAAAGGACCTCAATATCTTTTACAGTTTAGGAGAACGACTGCAGACAAAATACCCATATAAAAATTGGAAAAATCTCAATATCTCAAAGACGGATATGACGTCATCAATGCAAAAAATTTGTCAGGTTCAGACCAATATATTTCACGTCTGAAAATTTGATGGAGATCGGCCGAGCCGTTTCTGAGAAATTGTGTGCACAAAAATCGTAAGAAAAAAAAATAATAATAGGGAAAAAGAAACCGAAGAATAACAATAAGGTCTCCGGTTGGAAACGGAAGACCTTAATAATAGGTAAAAAGAAACCGAAGAATAACAATGTCTTCCGTTGGAAACGGAAGACCTAAATAAAATTATTCACATTAAATATGTAATGATAAATTGCTACAATATATTGATAAAAATTCATACGATTTTTACACAAAAATTTAAGAGGTATTAGATTAAACTCTCATGATTTTATTAGAGGTTTGCATGAATTTTTGTAAAATTTTATATCAAATTTTTAAAAAACACTTAAATAGGTCGTAGCAATGAATAGGGCAAGGTCCACTTGCCAGGAAAAAAAAATATGGTACATTGTGAAATTTATGACCCTGCCACTTTTGGGGCCTCATGGGCGGTGCAAAAAAAAGGCCAAATTTTCAAAAATCTTCTTCTCTACTCCCACTCATGTGAGGAAAAAACTAAATGCATGCTAATAGTGTCCATGGAGCCCTCTACCAAAATTGTGAAATTCATGGCCCCTGGGTCAGGGTTTCAGGCCCTAGCCTAGGGTTGGGCCATATAGTGAAAATGTATCAAATCTTTGAAAATCTTCTCTACTCATATATATATATATATATATATATATATATATATATATATATATATA
>WFKH01011925.1:21329398-21345488 GCA_016163765.1 Magallana hongkongensis | reverse complement strand
TCTTATATTGCTTTTTCAAATACTTGCATTTCTTCCAATTAAGATAGAAAAGATTAAACTTGTTTACCTCTGGCTCCTAAAAACCCTAATTAGGTAATGCAAGAGAAAATCATTATATTGTAAGGATATAGACACGTATTATACCTAATTCAGCTTAAATAACCTTTCACAAAATAGTTATTAGTAAAACGCTATAGATAAAAGACTTTAGAGCCCTTTGATCCCCTAATTTAAGGGGCCAGCCCCTTTTTCTTGAAATCAAATGAAAGGTCATTTAATTCTGAACACATTTTGTCAACAAGTGTTTAGAAATTCGTTACCGTTCTTGAGATAAATGGGAAAGAAGGTTTTTGGGGCCGATCCCTTATCTCCTTATAGGGGCCGTTTAACGAAATTTTGATGGTTGCATTTTGTTAAGAACATCATTTTGAACAACTTTTCTTCTGTACTGCATTTCAAAATATTTTTGCTTTCTGAGATATGGGTGATCAAAATTTTGGACTTTTGGCCCCTAAAAACCCCTTATTACATAACGCATGATAAAATTATTACATTGCTTGGATACATAACTGTGAGATAAACATATTTGCTTCTATAAATTTTTACCAAATATCCCTCCGTAAAGGGCTATAGATAAAAGACTTTAGAGCCCTTTGGTTCCCTAATTTAAGGGGCCAGCCCCTTTTTCTTGATATCAAATAAAAGGTCACTTAATTCTAAACACATTTTGTTCAACAAGTGTTTAGAAATTTGTTACCGTTCTGGAGATATATGAGAAAGAAGGTTTTAGGGGCCGATCCCTTATCTCCTTTTAAGGGCCGTTTAACGAAATTTTGAAGGTTGCATATTGTTAAGAACATCATTTTAAACAACTTTTCTTCTATACTGCATTTTAAAATATTTTTCCTTTCTGAGATATGGGTGATCGAAATTTTGGACTTTCGGCCCCTAAAAACCCTTAATTACGTAACACATGATAAAATCATTACATTGCTTGGATACATAACTGTGAGATAAACATATTTGCTTCTATAACTTTTCACAAAATATCTCTCAGTAAAGAAATACAGATTAAAGAATTAAGAGCCTTTGGTCCCCTAATTAAAGGGGCCAGCCCCTTTTTCTTGATATCAAATGAAAGGTCTTGTAAATAAAAACTTTTTTTACATTACATGTTTCAACAAAATATTTTTCAGAAAAGAGATAAACAAAGAAAACCAGAAAAAATTACGACGTTTTTTTAATCTCAATTTTCGGGTCCAGGCGAGCTTCGACGCCTTTTAAACCAGACAACTATAAATGCCTTTAGACACATCTACAATCTTTGGTCTACCATCCCTGAAAATTTGAATTCAATATCTCTGTTCGTTTAGGAGGAGATAACAGGACAATCAGACCCTCTGAAAATCGCTTAAACGTCAATATCTCCCGAACGGAAATGACGTCATTAAAATAAAAAAAATGTTTATCAAGCTTTCATGAATATATACAAGATCTGAAAATTTCACGAAAATCGGTTGAGTCGTTTTCAAGAAACCGCTTGTACAAAAAAGCGTAAGAAAAAAAAAATAATAAAAGGGAAAAAGAAACAAAGCAATAACAATAAGGTCTTCCGTTGGAAACGGAAGACCTTAATAATAAAAAGAAACCAAAGAATAACAAGAGGGTCTTCCGTTGGAAACGGAAGACCCTAACAAGAGGAGACACGATCTCGTTGCGAGCAACGAGGAGGTCTTCCGTCCGATTTTTAGAAGGTGATATGACATCATCGACTTTGATTTTCGACAACAAAACATGATCTGGAAATAGGAGTTGAGTACTATTGCTTTCCTGTAATGCTTTTTATAAGTTCTCTTACGTTGCTTTTTTTAAATACTTGCATTTCTTCCAATTGAGATAGAAAAGATCAAACTTTTTTACCTCTGGCCCCTAAAAACCCTAATTAGGTAACGCATGAGAAAATCATTATATTGCTAGGATATCTAAACATATTATACCTAATTTTGCTTATATAACCTATTACAAAACATCTCACAGTAAATGACTATATTAAAATCGATAAAAGACTTTGGACCCATCTTGATTCCTAATTTGAGGGATCAGTCCCTTTTTCTTGTTATCAAATGAAAGGTCTTTTAAATTTAAACATAGTGTGTTCAACAAGTGCTTAAAAATTCGTTACTGTTCATGAAATATATGGGAAAAAATGTTTTAGGGGCTGATCCATTATTTTCTTATAGGGGGCGTTTAACGAAATTTTGAAGGGTGCATATTGTTTAGTATATCATTTTGAGCATCTTTTCTTCTATACTGCATTTCCAATGATATTTCCTCTCTGATATATGGGTGATTAAAATGTTGGACATTTGACCTCTGAAAACCTCTAATTACGTAATGCATGATAAAAACATTACATTGCTTGGATACATAACTGTAAGATAACATATCTGCTTTTATGACCCCTAAAAACCCCTAATTACGAAACACATGATAAAATCATTAGATTTCTTGGATACATAACAGTTCAGATCGACTCAAAATTTGAATTTTTTGTTTACCTCACGTGATTTTGAATGATAACAGTTGTGAATGGATCGAATTGATGATCATTTTGGAGAAATAAACAGGTAGTGAAAATAATTCATGCACAGGATCATGCACAAGACAAATAAAGTGTCTTACACATGTTAATCTTAATGTTAAAGCTGCTTGGTCCGATTCAATAAAAATTTTGTACGCTTTGAAACGATGGTTATGCTAAGTATGTGTGTAATAATATACGTTGCAGTAGTTTTCCCGGTCAATTAAGCCATATTTCAATGAAAAAATAATTAATAATGTACATGTTGAAACTTGCTGAATCTGGATGTTGTGTATTAGGGCATGCTATCCAATCCGAAAGGGAAATCAATTTAAAAACAAAAAGACGATTGCTGTTTATTTTCTCTTATGTGAACTTCTATGAAGAGAATACTGTTAGCGTATCGTCACATTGTATTTTTTTTTATTTACTGGGTGGGTGTAAATATAAAATTTAGATAATCACAGTTTAAATATACTGAGTGGATGCAAGAACAAAAATCACAATCTGCTATATTGTTCATTTTGTATTAAAATTTGCAATGAACAATATCACAATTTTAATTTACTGGGTGAGAGTAAAACCAAATGTAAACAATAAGACGAATTGTGAATTTTTATTTATTATTTATTTTGTAAATCTAGCTATACAGCATGTAATAAAACCAGATTCACTGAATTAAATAGTTTATCGAGTAACCATGTATACCAATATTCCTATTAAAAACATAACTTTTGAAATATAGATATTACACAAAACAGCAACTATATGCAAAAAGTTTACTATGAATAAAATAGTTAATTCATATTTGAAGGGATAAATAAATATGTTAATTCTAAAAATAATCATCGAAATGTTTCATTTTTTTGTCTGACTGTTAAAACATGTAAGCATGTAAATCTAAAGAATAAACTTGAAAAAAAAACTGGTTAAATTATTCCAAGTTATATATATTATTTAATTATTTGTTCCTATTCGCTGTTGAATTTTGAACCGGTTTCATGATCAAAATTCCACGATGCGGGTCAATTTTCAACGGCCCAAGGTCATTATTCAACACCTTTGGTCTCAATATTCAACGTTGAAAAATGACCCCGCGGGTCAATTTTCAACCCGGTTCAAAATTCTTCGTTACACCGGCCGCGATGAAAAAAACCGAATGCTTATAATTAGTGAGAGTTATCTCCCGTAGTCTGGTCACTTATCGATCGATCGGCCTTTTACGAGATAATTAATATTCAATTATCGACCAATTTTTCTGTCGTTGCTATTGATTTAAACAACTGTGAATATAGATCCAAACTAGCAACTCATTTCAGTTTATACCGTTAAGTCTTGTTATAAATAAATACGCATTTTTTGCGAAAATTAGATAATTAGATTATAGTTTATCCCATTTTTTTCAGGCCGTGATTCAGGATACTGGGTGAGTAAGACTGCCGATATCGTCTGTTATTCCCGTTGTATGTCTACACGTACAGAGTTGCATATTATTCTGTCAAAATGCTCAGTTTTTTTTAATAAAATTCTCATTAAAACAATATTTATCCATTGTTCCCTGGATCAAAACAGTTCTCGCCATTACGTATTCAGCCACCTGTTGACTTGTTAATGTTTGTTTATCAATTTCCGGTTAAGCATGCACTTTTCAGGTTAATCGGATGTTTGAAAAATTATCAATTACGATGATTTGATTGAAAAAGTATTTCCATCGTATGTATTCCGTTATGGATTTGTTGTTTCAAAAAAAAAAAAAATGAAAATGAAAATTGGTACCGTAAATAAGATCGATGAAATCTAATATAATTCAAAAGAATTGAAAATTTTGCAAGAATACACGATCAAGACCAACTGCATTAAATACTAATATTAATTTGCAACAATGTCCTCTAAACCGGATGTTGGAAAATCCGGCCAATTTTTTTAGAACCACCCTCCGCAGGATTCGACAAGTAATTAGTTTTATTGTACAATGTACAAAATAAACGACATAAAAGGGTTTTGCGTTATTTCGCCTCGTGTTTAAACTGGCCCCTTACGTCGAAGCGAGTATGTATAACGACTTTGACATATGTCCTTTTGATATAATCTATTATAACAAATAAAATATACAGCATGACTATTTAAAAAAACAAAATAAAGCAGTGTACACCCTCTTGTTTGAAGTTTACGTTGTTTATAATCGATGCAAAACATGCAGGATGAATAAATCCAATCATTCGGAGGACGAAACCAAACGGTTATCTTTTCTAAACATTCCCATGCTGTATTTTTAGGGGGTTTTGTATGTCCCAATTTTTTTTTTAAATTTAATTTGAATATTTCTAACGTTGAAAGGAGATCAATTCCGTGTAAATACGTCTATAACTTTGTAAGATCATTCATTTGGTTTGCCTGGAAAATTATTTGATACTGTAATGGCCGACAAATCGGAACATGCAGCTTAAAGAAATTTCTCCGCTTGGTATACCTCGAAACGGTATTTCAAATCAGATACCAAACAATGAAGGGCAATGGAAATATTCGGCGGATCTAAATGTTAAAATATTCTTATGATAAAATGTTGTATTTATGGCAAACGTAGACTAATTTCTTTTTATCTCCTACAAGATATAATCGCACTTGTGTTTTGTATCCATCTCTTTTAAACTCTTTATAGCTAAATCTGTAAAAATTCGTGGTCGTTTCACCGTCTTGTTGTAAACCACGCTGAAATGTTCACAATCGATTCGCTGTTGAACGAAAGACTCGGCTAGAAAAACTTACTGCATGGGCCGTCTAAAATTATTAATTTTAATGATAAATTCAGAAATTTTTAGATTTCACAAAGTGTAATTTTTGTTTAGTTACAGGAAAATTGTCATTTCTTGCACATATAATTTGCACAAAATAAGTTATATGTTATTAAACCAGTGTTTGAAATTGTGACCGTTCTTGATATATCTGGGAAAGAAATTTTAGGGGTCATCCTTTCATCTTCTTATCGGGGCCAACAAAATTTGAGCCATTTCCAAGAAAATGCGTGCACAAAAATCATTAATAAAAGAAAGGAATACAGGAAACGGAAGTTCTAGATCTTAACAAGGGGGCGGGGAGTGCTTTAAAATTTATATTTACATGTATTTAATTTACCTTGTAAAATTATCAATCATCGGCATTGGATAACTGCAATTGCCGAATTGGCAAATTTGATTTGCTTATTGACTCCATGACCTCTACAATTTCGCTTAGTTAAAGGTTAACTTTTTAAAAAAATATATATAAGCATGTACTCCATTCAGATGTTGTACTATACATAAGTTTCTTTACGCGATCGCCGAGCGCTTCTTTTGGAGAAGAATAGTCCTAATCAGGCAGCAAATACATAATACAGCATACGGACGTTTTAGTAAAAATATATGATTTATGTATTAACTATTCGAGTGTGCCTGAATATGCAAAGCCCATTCGATTTGAAAATTTCCCTAATCTACTAAGTAGTATTTTTAACCATGTGTCTTCTACTCGATCTTCAACTGTCCGAATCCAATCAAACCTTTTACTCACCGAGTACATAAACTTTTTTAAAACTCACATATTCTGTCATTATCAATAACAAAAAATAAAATTTAATTAAATGAAAGAATAAAATCAGCAATGAGTATGCTTTTTAATGAATCAGACTACCATTCAGAAGAGGTTAAACCAATAGTGTGACCATTATTATTTTAAGGCCTAAATGTAAATAAAACTTCAACTTGTTGAAAAAATGGTTAGTTTTAACGTGCCCACACCTACTGCAAGCATGTAACATTGTACCACTTAAGCTGCCTTATCTCGAACGCTTTTTAAATATATTTCAACTCACTTTACTTACTACACCCTGCTTAATTCATGCTCTCTCTCTCTCTCTCTCTCTCTCTCTCTCTCTCTCTCTCTCTCTCATAACTCAACAAAATTCTAATATATTAGCCAAATGAGTTATCACAGATTACAGATACATGTACTTAGGGTGTGTGTGTTGGAATAATCATGTTGTGAATATCACCTATTCTGTTGAAATGGGTAGTGTAATGCATTGAATTCTCAGCAGCAAAATGTCAGAAAAATAGACACAGGTGAATATATTTACATTTCAACTCGTACGACTGTAAAACGTTGTATTATATTCATTGATGGCAGTTTTTTTCTTTATTTTACGCACTATGATTTAAATCAATGGTCTGATGAATCGTTAACCAATATAATTAAATGAAAATAATTTAACAAAGAATCAATGAACATTCAATTGTGTGATAACGTATTAACACGAGAAGCATGTGTCCAAGACTACAGCGAATCGGTTGTCCACTGGCGCGGCATCTCCTCGGCCGTAAATGTACACTCAACGTGGTGGATTAAAATGTTTGCAGTTTGATTACTGAATTTTATTTTCCAACAATAAAACTATTTTATGACAGACAAGATCACAATTAAAGAACGCCTTTTTTCAATGACAGTCATACTATATATTTTTTTCTAATTACGAGACTAAAACAGCATTACTTCGTAGGTAAAGGTATAATCTTTTTTCATTTACTCTTTAATATCGTTAAATTCGGAATTCTTTGTGTTTGCAGCTACATAAATAAACCCATGTGTGCATTACAGCAAGGCGCAAATCTCGTGTATTGGATAACGGTAGACCGCTCGCTAGTCCAGCCGTGACCTATTTCCTCGGCCGCGGGCAAGGGATCGGATACGTATTACTGTTTACATACACAGCTCGGAATCCAGCGACTCAAATGCGTTGCATAGAAGCAGTTCTTTTATCCATAATGTGTTTCACTAGAAAAGAATTAAACTGTTTAAACACTTTCCACATGTAAGCTGGTACACTGTCTATGGTAGTAGGTAAAGGTATAATCTTTTTTTTATTTACTATTAAAATTGTTAAAATCGGAATTTTTGTGTTTGCAGCTACGTAAATAAACCCAAATTAAAATGTTTAAACACTTTCCGTATGTACACTGGTACACTTTATGTCAGTTATACGCACAAATACCCCATTTATTTGCCAAATAAAACACAAATACATGGTAACAAGTCTAGCTTTTTACACTCATATTACGCAATATCCGAACAAAATATTATTGTTACGACATTAATAAGATCATAATAACCAACTTTTGCAGCGACAGCCATATCGAAATTACAACCGTTTTTGAGTTATAAAGTGAAAACTTTCAAGGGTTCTAGGTCCCTAATTTGAGGGGCCAGCCCCTTTTTCTTAATGTCAAACAAAAGATCTTGTAAATAAAAATCTTTCTTCTTCTACATGTCTTAACAAAATATTTGCAAGAAAAGAGATAAACGAAGAAAATCGAGCAAAATTACAACGCTTTTTTGATCTCAATTTTCGAGCTCTACCGAGCTTCGGCGTTTCTTGTGCTAGGTAAATATAAATACTTTTGTACATATAAACAATCTTTTTTCTATCATCCCTGAAATTTTGAAACCGATATCGTTTGTAGTTTGTGAGAACACTCTTGGACAAACCAACCCCCTAAAAATCCTTAAATTGTCAATATTTCAAAAACGGAAATGACGTCATCAACCAAAAAAATTTTTCGATCAGGTTCAGAACATAATTAGTAAGATCTGAAAATTTCGTGCAAATCGGTCGAGCCATTTCTGAGATATCGCGTGCACAAAATTGGTAAGAAAAAAAAAGAAGAAGAAGGCTAGACACGATCTCGTTGCGAGCAACGAGGAGGTCTTCCGTCCGATTTTTAGAATGCGATATGACGTCATCGACTTTAATTTTAGACAACAAAACATGATCTCGAAATAGGAGTTGAGTACTAATGCTTTTTTGTAATGCTTTAAAAAAAAAATTTATAAGTTCTCTTGCGTTGGTTTTTTAAATACTTGCATTTCTTCCAACTTAGATATCTTGTTTTAAAATAAGTCTGAGGTCATTTTAACACGAATTAAATGAGTTTAAAATTTTCAAAAAATTTAAATTTCATCCAATCAATTCGTAAAAGATGTCATCAGAAGCAGAAATGCAAGCGCAACTTAGACATCATGTTTTGAAATAAGTCTTAGTTCATTTTAACACGAACCAAATGTGTTTAAAATTTTCAGAAAAATTAAATTTCATCCAATCAATTCGAGAAAGATTTCATCAGACGCAGAATTGCAAGCGCAACTTCGACATCATGTTTTAAAATTAGTCTGAGATAGTTTTAAAACGATTTAAATGAGTTTAAAAATTTTCAAAAATTTAGATTTTGCCAATCAACTCGAAAAGGATTTCATTAGACGCAGAATTGCAAGCGCAACTTAGATATAATGTTTTAAAATAAGTCTGAGGTCATTTTAACACGATTTAAATGAGTTAAAAATTAAAAAAAAAAAAATTAAATTTCGTCTAATCAATTCGAGAAAGATTTCATTAGACACAGAATTGCAAGCGCAACTTAGATATCATGTTTTAAAATTAGTCTAAGGTCATTTTAACACGATTTAAATGAGTTTAAAATTTTCGAAAAATTTAAATTTCATCCAATCAATTTGAAAAAGATGTCATCAGACGCAGAATTGCAAGCGCAACTTTGATATCATGTTTTAAAATTAGTCTGAGATAGTTTTAACACGATTTAAATGAGTTCAAAAATTTTTAAGAATTTAAATTTTGTCCAATCAACTCGAAAAAAATTTCATCAGACGCAGAATTGCAAGTGCAACTTAGATATCATGATTTGAAATAAGTTTGAGGTCAGTTTAACACAATTTAAATGAGTTTAAAATTTTCAAAAAATTTAAATTTCATCCAATCAATTCGAGAAAGATGTCATCAGACGCAGAATTGCGAGCGCAACTTAGATATCATGTTTTAAAATTAGTCTCAGGTCATTTTAACACGATTTAAATGAGTTTAATTTTTTTTTAAAATTTAAATTTCATCCAATCAATTCGAGAAAGATTTTTTCAGACGCAGAATTGCAAGCGCAGCTTATATATCATGTTTTAAAATTAGTCTGAGGCCATTTTAACACGACTTAAATGAGTTTAAAAATTTATAAAATTTAAATTTCGTACAATCAACTCGAAAAAGATGTCATCAGACCCAGAATTTAACATTCCTCAAATATTTAGTATTATATCTTTTATCGTTTTTTAGGAGATGCGTTGAGTAAAGAAAACTCGTTCCAAATTTTTTACCTATATTTTGATCCAAGCTGGCTTCCGTACCCGGAATTTCCGGAAAAAAATTTCAGCTTTCTATCTTCACTCGTTTCTGAGGAGTTGCTTTGACAAGAAGTCAAGAAAAAAAGACAAAATGGCGGATAAGTCCGAACCGGAAGAGATTTTTACAAAATCAAAAATGGGGTACAAACTTCAAATAATAGTAGATCGATGCTGAGAATTTTACGAAAATCGGACGACCCATCTCCGAGAAATCTTCTGCACAAAAATTGTAAAGAAAACTAGAGCAAAGCTCGTTGCAAAGCAACGAGTGGGTCTTCCGTTAAAGTCGTAAATAAAGCTAGAAGTTCCTGTAAGAAGCAGAGTTATTAAAACAATAACAAGAGTAACTAAAACAAAAAGATACCAAAAATCGAATGATTCTTGGTTTGACTTAAAAGAATCCAAATGAGTTTAAGTATGAATTAACAAACACCTTAACAAAAAAAACAATATCAAGAACGAAAACCAAAAAAATCCGAATTTGTTCAAGTACGACTTGCCAATTAATTTTTAGGTACGAGTTAATTTAACCTAGAACTTAAAACTACTTTCTTAACCAAGAACGCGGAATCAAAATTTCTAGAAAAATCAATTTTTAAACCCCAATATCTCTGTAATGTAAGTGTTGCTTAAGGTGGTATGGGACATTTTCATGTTGTGAAGAATTTTTTTTCGGAATAAACAATAAAATAAAATGTAATTATATAAGTAGTTTATTTCCTTCTTTGGTCACCTAACAGCTTAGCGCAGTGGGTTAGAGGGTTTACTACGAACCTGTAAATCATGAGTTTGAATCCCGCTGGGGGTTTCACAATTTTTACCTTTTCAAATATTTTTAAAAGCTATTTTTTTTGGTTAAATATTGTAAAATTTGAAAATTCTAAACCAGTGAAAGTATTTCAATTATAAAGTACTTTAATCCACATTAATATCAAAAGATGTCCCATACCACCTTAATAAGCTGTATAAAACACGTATACATTTTTATTTGATCAAAAATTTTAAAATTTTCGTAAAATTTGATTCACTTCCGGTTTTGACCGGAAGTGACGGATTTTCATTTCCAACCTTATTGGAGAGGTAAAATGGCAAATGTATGACCATTAAACATTTCAAGCCTCTATCTTAAAGCATTTTTGAGACAAGCCGCGGAGAAAATGACTTTTTAAAATTTTTAAAATGACGTAACGTCAAAACGGAAGTGACGTTGTCTTTAAAACTTCTACATCTTTGAGGGTCGCTAACGTGCGACAATCTTTGAAAGTTTCATTGAAATCGGTCCCGTAAATATAAACATATTTTGTTCAACAAGTGTTCAAGAATTCTTGACCGTTCTAGACATATCTGAACAACTGTGTTTTAGGGGCCGACCCTTTAACTCCTTAACGGGGCCACCAACAAAAAACTTTTAGGTAGCATTTTGCTTAAAATATTATTTTGAGCAACTTTTTCTCTACACTGCTTTTTAAAGGGTTGACCTTCCGTACCGTGTGCTTGTTGCACCATCACATGTCTGAAACTTACCGATGCATAGTTTGTTATGTTCCATCCATCTACATTTCGTGTTATTTTACCTCCCGTTTGTAATCTACACATACAAAACATATTAGGAGCCTTCATATTGCAAACCAATTCCAACAAGTGATTTCTCTCTCATGCGCGGATCCAGAATTTGTTTCCGGGGGGGGGGGGGGGGGAAGGATAAATGTGTTTGCAAGGGGCGGGGGTATCCCCTCTAGATCCGTGCATGCCACGAACTAATGTTAATCATTAAAATTCATTTCATGAATCTTACCAACACTCATAAGTCTTCAAGTACAGCAAATCTCAATTTTACAAAAATATTAACAGGTACCTTATCCGAAACTGTTCCTTGCTACCTTACACTTAGTACACTAACATTTTATGAACATATGTTTTGTCTTAGAATAAGAAAGCTAATGCAATTTTGAGAAGAAGTATACCACACATTGCCAATTCCATTGACGTTTAAAAAAATAAGGCCATTTAAGTGTACAGACATGCTATCCTGCATGTCATTTCTTGCATGTTTCCATGAAAAAAAAGTAATCTAACAATCATATTTAGTGAATATCTAATCCATTCTGGTTTCTAGTCTCCTTTTAACAATGCTTAAACAGTATTAGCTTAGGCTACAAGTTTGACAACTGTCTTAAATTAAAATTAAATTCAAACACACTGTGTAGCTGGAGACGGATGAGAACTCCATGAAAAATATTCAAATTTGACATGTTTTTCTACATTTGCATATATACATTTAAAAGGTAAAAATATGTAGCTTCTTGTTCATTTCAAAAGTAATTATCATAGCAGATGTTATTATCTGGTCAAATGTACATTTACATATCCTATTTGTAATCTTAATGGAGGCAATTGGAAAGAGAGATGATTTTTCAATTATGTAAACACATTTATATATCATTATCAGATACAAAATAAAGGAAACATAATTGCATACTTTTATTAAAAAACAAATTTTCACAACTAACAATTGTAAATTTCTTTAAACAGCCTTAATTTTGTTTGTCATAATTTCTTATCAAACACAAACCACAACAAGGATAATGCTTTCTTAAAGTTCCATTATTGTTCATGAATTATCCGATTTAATTTGAATTACCGGTAAATAATCTGTAGATCACAGGGAATATGCATGTGGGTAGAGGTGACCGGTTAACCTCAAGAGCTCAATCAGAAACCACAAGAATCAACAAGTGAAAGCCATGTGGCCGCCATGTGGTAACAAGAGTCTGTTTTGGGCTGAAATTTAAAAAAAAACCAATTAGCTGTGTTAACATAATAATAGCTATGTGTACATTAACATATGCATAGTATTTCTGGAAAAAATACACTAACCATGCAGTGTACCCGTAATAAGTATGACATATCCTAATACATGACTTAACATTTAGGCAGTACAAAAACAAAAATTTTCATATCAAGTCATCATATCAATTATCATAACATTAAAAAAAAATTGTGTATAGACACATATCAAATAGAAAGAGAGAGAGAGAGAGAGAGAGAGAGAGAGAGAGAGAGAGAGAGAGAGAGAGAGAGAGAGAGAGACGGAAGAGAGGAGACAGACAGACAGAGACACAAAGAGAGAGTTTGCTTTACTCATTGTGCGACTGCGACAGTCAATATTTCAATTCGAAAACTACAAATGGATATCACCCGTCCAAATAGCGTCGGATTATAAGCTTCTGCTATATCTTGTTTTGTCACTTCTACTGGGGGTTTTTTTGCGAATAAATTTAGCGAGAAGTTTTTTTGGTTTTATTATCAATTACATGTTTTAAAATCAATACTATGCATAATGCGCATAAAATTTCATGAACTATTTTACAAAGCTTTGTTTTTCGGCTGCACATGGGGAAAAAAATGAGGGATTGATATTATACGCTTATTTCAAAATTCAATGCACTGTTGATTTTTTTTTCTGCTAGACAGAGATATTTCTGTTACAAAATTAAGTTGCTCTCTGACGCTTTGCCAAGATTGAAAGCACGAGAGAGAGAGAGAAAGGAGAGATTGAAACACACACACACGCACACGCGCACGCGCACGCACGCACGCACGCACGCACGCACGCACGCACGCACGCACGCACACACACACACACACACACACACACACACACACACACACACACACAGGTTTGTAAACACCGTCAATTGACTACACCTGAAAATTTACATGCAATTGACTACACTGCTTTTTTGTACACTTACAGCGAAGAAAATTCAGAATGCTATTTGATTTGGTATCCTAATGATCGCTATATACTGCGATTTTTATTTTCGTTTAAAATAAGACTCTGTAAAATGCCGTGCATCTCACTACATTTTTACACTTTATGAATACACACATGCAACTCAATACTGACAGAATGGCATGCATTTCACTACATTATTGACAACACACATGAAAATCACTACATTTTGTGTATATACTATATATCTCATTATAATCTCATAAATAATCTTATCTGCGTTTTAAAATCCCCCAGCCATTTTCCCACTTTGAAAAACTTTACGCTTCTAATATATCAAACAAAAGACGATTATTATTTAGATAGAAAAAACAAACCCCTTTTGCCCGTAAAAATGAATGTGTTATTACATAAACTCAGCAGAATTGTTCTACCTTAAGAAAACTGAACGCAGAAGAAACGCAAAGAGAGCGCAATAATCGCTCTTAGAGGTACATGTAGCTGTGTTAACGCGCGAAAATAAAAATAACACGTTCAAACGTTCAAACGCTGTGTATGCGCAGTGAGACTGAGACGCAGTGACATCCCAAATTTTTTGGACTCCGAGAGGTCTTTGTGCATGCGCAATCGACTTATCGTTACTACAAATATGTGCGTTGCTTGAGCGCACCAACGTAGATCTAGAGTAGTGGTGCTGTTGTGCAGACCTTAAGGCGCTGTCATGATGACAACCCATTTCGTTATTTACTGTGTGTTTATCAGAATGCAGAAATACGGTGTGTATGCTCAAATTGGGCGCCGTCTCATGCCGTTCTAGGCGATCCCACCGCAACAAATGACGATGTTGCTGCATTGTTGCGGCGCTGTGTGAGCTGTATGAGCTTCTACTGCTTGCAGTTTGGCGCTTTGCATTTTTTAAATAACGCAGCAGGACTGCGTTGAGAACGCACCCGGTGTAACTTGAGTTCTTAAGTGCCACAGTGAAAATTCCATGTCGCACGGTCACCATTTTGTTTAAAATTTTTACTACCTTTGAATCATTCACGCTTTAACTTTTGACAATTAAGCAAGTCACTCAGTAATGGCAAATAACGAACTGTATACGTATTTTTCCATTTTGGAATCATGACACTTAATAATAAACAAATTAAACAACAAGTGTGATCGGTCATCAGGGAATCATTTGTACTTGATCCACCATCTGATGTTCTATATGTCAGCGTTTGCTTTTTATATACCCGGTATTTTGTAGGATTTTTTTTATCATGATTAGTGTACATTTTTGCCATATTTCATACATATTTGTCTCACAGATAATATGGGCATACATGTACAAGTACAATGTATGTACAAAATTAAAACTTACGTGTGATGATATAGACAGAACATCCTGGAAGTTGGTAAATTATATCAAATTGAACATGGGTAATATTAGATTCTGAAAAATCCATAAGTATTTAGTTAGTAAATAAATTAAAGTGAACATATAAAATGGAGGAAGCCTACTCCATATTTCAACGGCTGTGTTTCTGCAGGAATGACATGCATATTGTATTAGTTCGATTTGTTAGTCGTTTTTGTTTTTGTTTTTTGGTGCGTTTTTTTTTGTGCCGATTTAGACAACGCCCCTTGGAGACAAAATTCCAATTCATATTAAACATTTTGCTTACTACAACATTATAAGAACACACCATAAGTCCACACAATAGCTAATATTTTACAGGAGTTTAATGTCTTGCATATATAAAGTTTTAAACCAATTAAAAAGGAATCGTCAGTTAAACAAGAAATATTAAAACGGGTGTAGGTTATTTTTACAGATTTTGATCATAAACATATAATGAGCTCTATAAACTATGAAAATTATTTTTAAAAAATGACTGCGCTTTTGCTCAGTGATCACGGCCTACTAAAAGGTTTAAACTCGCCTTCACTGCATTTTCAATGCGCCGACCATGTTCTCAAAGACAAAACAAGGTATTACACAAAATTAGAAACAGAGGTTACAATATTGTCAATATACCGGTATCTGTAATGCATGTTTTCATGTTGTAAAAAGTTTCAAACTCCACGTTTTTGAGAGAGAGAGAGAGAGAGAGAGAGAGAGAGAGAGAGAGAGAGAGAAAGAGAGAGGGAGGGAGAGAGTCCATTATATCATGTCATTATCACACACACACAACAGTAAGTCACTACACTTTTAATACAAACATCACAGTACTATACAGCTGTCAAAAATTTTGCAATACTTTACACTGTTTTTACAAAATTATTTTTATAAGCACAATATTCCCACTGTATAACATCTAGGTAATTAAAGCCATTATTATCAGAGACACAACAGAACAAGTCACTACATTGTGATACACACAGAAAAGTCACTACACTATAAAACGCAAAAATTACCATAAAGATTAGAAACAGAGGTAAAAATATTATACCAGGTATTTATATGCAATCAATGCGCATGTAAAATTTCTCATAATCCAAAATCTTTGAGAGAAAACAAAAAGCAGATAGAGAGAAAGAGCAAGCGATCGAGAGTACGGATCGAGTCCCCT
>WFKH01011925.1:21252403-21277491 GCA_016163765.1 Magallana hongkongensis | reverse complement strand
CGGTCGTCACCGGAAGCACTTCAAAAATTAACTTTTTTTAGCTTTTGTAGTTATTTTACATAGAATAATTATTTTAGTATGGATCTTTTCATAAGTCATTTATGCGATGTTAAAAAACAAAAAACGAGGAACGGAAGACCTTTTTGTTGCTATAGCAACAAGAGTCTAGTTATTATTATTTTTCTTTTTTTTCTTACAAATTTTGTGCACGCGATTTCTCAGAAACGGCTCGACCGATTGTCATGAAACTTTCAGATCTGACAGATAGTGATCTGATCCTGATAGGCTTTTTATTTTTTTGATGACGTCATTTCCGTTTTTGAGAAATTGACGTTTTAGCGATTTTTAAAGGGGTGGCTTGTCCGTGGAACTTCTCCAAAACTATAAAAGATATTGAGTTCAAACTTTCAGGGAAAGTAGACAAAAGGTCGTAGATTTGTAATTTTATTTTCATTTTGATCTGGCGTAAAAGGCGCCGAAGCTCGCCTGGACCCGAAAATTGAGATTAAAAAAACTTCTTAATTTTTTCTGGTTTTCTTTGTTTATCTCTTTTCTAAAAAATATTTCGTTGAAACATGTAATGTAAGAAAAATTTATTTTTACAAGAGCTTTCATTTGATACCAAGAAAAAGGGGCTAGCCCATTAAATTAGGGGACCAGAGGGCTCTAAAGTTTTTTATCTGTAGCTCTTTACTGATAGATATTTTGTGAAATGTTATATAAACAAATATGTTTATCTCACTGTTATGTATCCAAGCAAACTAATGATTTTATCATGTGTTACGTAATTAGGGATTTTTAGGGGTCAAAAGTCCAAAATTTAGATCACCCATATCTCAGAAAGGAAAAATATTTTGAAATGCAGTATAGAAGGAAAGATGCTCAAAATGATGTACTCAACGATATGCAACCTTCAAAATTTCGTTAAACGGCCCTATAAGGAGATAAGGGATCGGCCCCTAAAACGTTCTTTCCCATATATCTCAAGAACGGTAACGAATTTCTAAACACTTGTTGAACAAAATGTGTTAAGAATTAAATGACCTTTCATTTGATATCAAGAAAAAGGGGCTGGCCCCTCACATTAGGGGACCAGAGGACCTTAAAGTCTTTTATCTGTAGCCGTTTACTGATGGATATTTTGTGAAATGTTATATAAGCAACTATGTTTATCTCGCAGTTATTTATCCAAGCAATCTAATGAATTTATCATGTGTTACGTAATTAGGGGTTTTTAGGGGCCAAAAGTCCAAAATTTTGATAACTTATATCTCAGAAAGAAAAAATATTTTGAAATGCAGTATAGAAGGAAAGATGCTCAAAATGATGTACTAAACAATATGCAACCTTCAAAATTTCGTTAAACGGCCCCTATAAGGAGATAAGGGATCGGCCCCTAAAACGTTCTTTCCCATATATCTCAAGAACGGTAACGAATTTTTAAACACTTGTTGAACAAAATGTGTCTAGAATTAAAGGACGTTTCATTTGATATCAAGAAAAAGGGGCTGGCCCCTAAAATTAGGGAACCAGAGGGCTCTAAAGTTCTTTATCTGTAGCCCTTTACTGATAGATATTTTGTGAAATGTAATATAATCAAATATGTTTATCACGCAGTTATTTATCCAAGCAATCTAATGAATTTATCATGTGTTACGTAATTAGGGGTTTTTAGGGGCCAAAAGTCCAAAATTTTGATCACCTATATCTCAGATAGGAAAAATATTTTGAAATGCAGTATAGAACGAAAGATGCTCAAAATGATGTACTAAACAATATGCAACCTTCAAAATTTCGTTAAACGGCCCCTATAAGGAGATAAGGGATCGACCCCTAAAACGTCCTTTCCCATATATCTCAAGAACGGTAACGATTTTCTAAACACTTGTTGAACAAAATGTGTCTAGAATTAAAGGACGTTTCATTTGATATCAAGAAAAAGGGGCTGGCCCATAAAATTAGGGGACCAGAGGGCTCTAAAGTTTTTTATCTGTAGCCCTTTACTGATAGATATTTTGTGAAAGGTTATAGAAGCAAGTATGTTTATCTCACAGTTATTTATCCAGGCAATGTAATGATTTTATCATGTGTTACGTAATTAGGGGTTTTTAGGGGCCAAAAGTCCAAAATTTTGATCACCCATATCTCAGAAAGGAAAAAATATTTTGAAATGCAGTATAGAAGAAAAGATGCTCAAAACGATGTACTTAACAATATGCAGCCTTTAAAATTTCGTTAAACGGCCCCTATAAGGAGATAAGGGGTCAGCCCCTAAAATGTTTTCCCCATATATCTCAAGAACGGTAACGATTTTCTAAAAACTTGTTGAACAAAATGTGTTTTGATTAAAATAATTTTTCATTTGATATCAAGAAAAAGGGGCTGGCCCCTATAATAAGGGGTCAAGAAGGCTTTAAAGTTTTTTATATGTAGCCCTTCACTGAGAGATATTTTGTGAAAGGTTATAGAAGCAAATATGTTTATCTCACAGTTATTTATCCAGGCAATGTAATGATTTTATCATGTGATACGTAATTAGGGGGTTTGTAGGGGTCAAAAGTCCTAAGTTTTGAGCACCTATATCTCAGAAAGAAAAAATATTTTAAAATGCAGTATAGAAGGAAAGATGCTCAAAATGATGTACTCAACGATATGCAACCTTCAAAATTTCGTTAAACGGCCCCTATGAGGAGATAAGGGATCGGCCCCTAAAACGTTCTTTCCCATATATCTCAAGAACGGTAACGAATTTCTAAACACTTGTTGAACAAAATGTGTTAATTAAATGACCTTTCATTTGATATCAAAAAAGGAGCTGGCCCCTCACGTTAGGGGATCAGAGGACCCTAAAGTCTTTTATCTGTAGCCGTTTACTGATGGATATTTTGTGAGGGTTATAAAAGCAAAATAAGGTATAATACTTTTATATATCCTAACAGAATAATGATTTACTTATCTAATTAGGGGTTTTTAGGGGCCAGAAGTAAAAAGTTTAATCGTTTCTATCTCAATTGGAAGAAATGATAGTATTTAAAATAGCAAAGTAAGAGAA
Source organism: Magallana hongkongensis (assembly GCA_016163765.1). NCBI lineage: Eukaryota > Metazoa > Mollusca > Bivalvia > Ostreida > Ostreidae > Magallana > Magallana hongkongensis. Next base: position 21,274,439 of record WFKH01011925.1, on the reverse strand, counting down.
CTTATAAAAAGCGATGCAGAAAAGCTTAGGTACTCCACTCCTTTTTACAAATCATGTTTTCTTGTCGAAAATCAAAGTCGATGATGTCATATCACATTCTTAAAATCGGACGGAAGACCTCCTCGTTGCTCGCAACGAGATCGTGTCTAGTTATTATTATAATTATTATTTTCCAGATTTTGTGCACGCGATTTCTCGAAAACTATTCGGTCGATTTCAACCATTTTTTCACAGATGATGAGGCATGATCTGAGTTTTATATGTTTTTGAAATTTTTGTTGTCGTCACTTCCGGTACCGATTTATCGGCCATTTTGTAGTTTTTTACGACCTATTTTGTGCAGAGCTGATCTCAGAAACTATCAGAGATATGACTATGAAATTTTCAGGATATGTAGTCTATAGTCTGAAGTTGTGCCCTATTTATTTGTTTTACGCCAGTGGCGCCATTTCTTGAAGCTCGCCTAGGCCCGAAAATCAGGTACGAATTTTTTTTCAAAATTTTCGCACGTTTTGATCTGTATCTTTTTGTCACTTGATATTTTGTTAAAACATATATAACAAAAGTGGTAGGGAATCAAAAGTGCTTTCCAACAAAATCAAAAACAAGGGGCTGGGCCCTTAAATTAGGGGCCAAGACACTCGTAAAGTCTCTTACACATAACTTAAAAACGATAAAGATTTTGTATTGCATTGTAGAAGCAAAGTTGTTGATCGTGACAATATCTATCAGAAAAAATTATTGCCACGCCCATTTATGACGTAATTAGGGATTTTTAGGGGCCAAAGTACTTAAACTTTGATGCAATATATCTAGAGAAGGAGACATATTTTGTTAGGCATTGTAGAAGAGAAAATGTTTGCATAAATGATTCTAATCGATTCCACCAACCAAAACACCAATGTCTGTCCCCATTAAGGATCTAGAGGGCTGGCCCCTAAAATATTCAATCATTTGTATCTCAAAAATGAACAACAATTTCTGATAAGTGTAAGAACAAAATAAGTTAGTATTTGAAAGGTCTTGTCAACAAAATCAAGAAAAAGGGGCTGGCCCCTTTAATTAGGGGTCAAGACACTCGTAAAGTCTCTTACACATAACTTAAAAATGATAAAGATTTTGTATTGCATTATAGAAGCAAAGTTGTTGATCGTAAAAATATCTATCAGAAAAAATCATTGCCACGCCCATTTATTACGTAATTAGGGATTTTTAGGGGTCAAAGTACTTAAACTTTGATGCAATATATCTAGAGAAGGAGACATATTTTGATAGGCATTGTAGAAGAGAAAATGTTTGCATTCATGATTCTAATCGATTCCACCAATCAAAACACCAATGTCTGTCCCAATTAAGGATCTAGAGGGCTGGCCCCTAAAATATTCAATCATTTGTATCTCAAAAATGAACAACAATTTCTGATAAATGTAAGAACAAAATATGTTAGTATTTGAAAGGTCTTGTCAACAAAATCAAGAAAAAGGGGCTGGCCCCTTTAATTAGGGGCCAAGACACTCGTAAACTCTATTACAAATAACTTAAAACGATCAAGATTTTGTATTGCATTATAGAAGCAAAGTTGTTGATCGTAAAAATATCTATCAGAAAAAATCATTGCCACGCCGATTTATTACGTAATTAGGGATTTTGAGGGGCCAAGGTACTTAAACTTTGACGCGATATATCTAGAGAAGGAGACACATTTTGTTAAGCATTGTAGAAGAGAAAATGTCTGTACTGATGATACTTATCGATTCCAATAATCAAAACACCAATGTCTGTCCCCATTAAGGATCTAGAGGGCTTGCTCCTTAAATATTCAATCCTATGCATCTCAAAAATGAACAACAATTTAAGATAGGTATAAGAACAAAAAATTCAAGAATAAGGGTTGGCCCCTTAAATTAGGCGCCAAGACACTCGTAAAGGTTTGTACACATAACTTAAAAACGATCAAGATTTTGTAATGCATTATAAATGCAAAGTTGTTAATCGTAACAATATCAGTTTGTAAAAGTCATTGCCACAACCATTGATGACATAATTAGGGATTTTAAGGAACTAAAATCTTAGATCTTTAATGTGCAGGATGTGAAAAAGCAGAACACTTTGTTAAGCATTGTTAAGGGTATTGACAATCGTATACATTATCTGAAAGGGAGTGGTTAAGGGGGAATTTCGAAATTGCATTATTATTTTAATCATATCGTTTAAAAAATTGAACGGAAGACCTACTCGTTACTCGTAACGAGATCGTGTCTAGTTTTATTATTATTATTCTTTTTCTTTTTCCTTCTGACTCCGTTTTGGCTTTATATCTCAAAAACTCCTCAACCGATTTTTATGAAATTTTCAGGGATGAGAAATTCTTGTCCCTCAAAGCCTTTAAAAGCTGAAAAATGACGTCACTTCCGTTTTCTCATTACGTCAATTTTAAATTTTTCAAAAAGCGATTTTGTCCAGTCATTTTCTTTTAAACGGTTATATATAGAGATTTGAAATTTTCAGTGATTGTCTATTTCTCGATTTACTTAGGGCATTTTGACAAAAAGTCAGAATCCGTCACTTCCGGTCGAAACCGGAAGTGAATCAAATTTTTCGAAAAAATAATTTTTTTGATTTATTCAAAAACGTGTCCGTGTTTTGTAGAGCTTCTTTAGCTTAATCTAACACTGAAATCCGTTTTAAAATCGGACGATGCATCACTGAGATATTAGCGTTTAAAAATTGATTTTTCCGGAAATTTTGATTCCGCGATTTTGGTTAAGAAAATAGTCTTATGTTTAAAGTTAAATTAACTCGTACCTAAAATAATTCAAAAAATTGTTAAGTCGTACTTGAACACATTCGGATTTTTTTTGTTAAGTCGTTCTTGAAATCGCAAAGGTGTTTGTTAATTCGTACTTAAAATCATTCGGTTTTTGTTAAGTCGTACCAAGAATTATTCGATTTTTTACCTTTTTGTTTTAGTTACTTATGTTATTGGTTTTAAGAACTCTGCTTTTAACAGGAACGAGCTTTGCTCTAGTTATTATTATTATTCTTTTTCTTTTTCCTTTTGACTCCTTTTTGGCTTTATATCTCAAAAACTATTCAACCGATTTTCATGAAATTTTCAGGGATTATGAGAAATTGTTGTCCCTCAAAGCTATCAAAAGATGAAAACTGACGACACTTCCGTTTTCTTATAACGTCAATTTTAAATTTTTCAAAAAGCGATTTTGTCCAGTCATTTTTTTTAAACGGTTATATAAAGAGATTTGAAATTTTCAGTGATTGTCTATTTCTCGATTTACTTAGGGCATTTTGACAAAAAATCAGAATCCGTCACTACCGGTCGAAACCGGAAGTGAATAGTTTTTTTCAAAAAAATTTTTTTTTGATCAATTCAAAAACGTCCGTGTCCGTGTTTTGTAGAGCTTATTTAGCTGAATCTAACACTGAAATCCGTTTTAAAATCAGACGATGCATTGCTGAGATATTAGCGTTTAAAAATTGATTTTTTCCGGAAATTTTGATTCCGCGTTCTTGGTTGAGAAAATAGTTTTATGTTTAAAGTTAAACTAACTCGTACCGAAAATAATTCGAAAAATTGTTAAGTCGTACTTGAACACATTCGGATTTTTTGTTTAGTCGTTTTTGAAATCGCGAAGGTTTTTGTTAGTTCGTACGTAAAATCATTCGGAATTTGTTAAGTCGTACCAAGAATTATTCGATTTTTTTTTACCTTTTTGTTGAAGTTTCTTATGTTATTGGTTTAAGAACTCTGTTTCTTACAGGAACTTAAAGCTTTACTTTTGACATTAACGGAAGACCCACTCGTTGCTTTGCAACGAGCTTTGCTCTAGTTTAACTTTATCTTTTTTTAAAATTTTTCTGTAGGGTTGATAGAGACCCTTTTACTGATTCGGAATATGTATTTTGTTTTAAAATCGATCAAGGCATTCTCGAGATATTAAGCATCAAAGTCCTGAAGCGAGAGTTCGAGTAGCTTAGTCGATAGAGTCGTGGACATGTGCCCAGGCGACCCGGGTTCAAGCCTTGAGTGCCGAACAAATGTCCACTCATTTTTCGCTTAGGTTTACGATTTTATCTTTAAAATGATGTGTTTTATCTCATCTATTCAAAAATTGGACGGAAGACCCATTTGTTGCTCCAGATGGGTCTGAAGTCTTTATTTGTAGCTCTTTTCTTAGAGGTATATTGTTATAGGTTATCGAAGCAAACATGTTTATCTCACTGCTATGTACCCATACATAATAATGATTTTCTCGTGTGTTACGTAATTAGGGATTTTTAGGGGTCAGAAATTCAAAACTTTGATCATTTATATCTGGTTAAGGAAAAATATTTTGATAAGCAGTATAGAAAAAAAGATGTTTAGAATGACAAACTCAACAATATTCAACTCTCAAAATTTTGTTAAACGGCCCTGTTAAGGAGATAAGGGGTCGGCCGCTAAAATCTTCTTTCTCAGATATCGTAAGAACGATAAGGAATTTGTAAACACTTGTTGAACAAAATGTGTGTAGTTTTAGGTGATCTTTCATTTCATTCGAAGAAAAAGGGGCTGGCCCCTAAAATTAGGGACCGAGATGGGTATAAAGTCTTTGATTAATAGCTCTTTACTGAGAGGTATTTTGTTATAGGTTATAGAAGCAAAAATGTTTATCTCACTGCTATGTACCCATACATAATAATGATTTTCTCGTGTGTTACGTAATTAGGGATTTTTAGGGGTCAGAAGTTCAAAACTTTGATCATCTATATCTGGTTAAGGAAAAATATTTTGATAAGCAGTATAGAAGAAAAGATGTTTAGAATGACGTACTCAACAATATTCAACTCTCAAAATTTCGTTAAACGACCCCGTTAAGGAGATAAGGAGTCGGCCCCTAAAATCTTCTTTCTCAGATATCTTAAGAACGATAACAAATTTGTAAACACTTGTTGAACAAAATGTGTGTAGTTTTAAGTGATCTTTCATTTCATACGAAGAAAAAGGGGCTGGCCCCTAAAATTAGGGACCCAGATGAGTCTAAAGTCTTTGATTTGTAGCTCTTTACTGAGGGTTATTTTGTAATAGGTTATAGCAAAAATGTTTGTCCTACTGAAATGTACCCATACAATATAATGATATTCTCATGTGTTACGTAATTAGGGATTTTTAGGGGTCAGAAATTCAAAACTTTGATCATCTATATCTCGTTGAAGAAAATATTTTGAAAAGCGGTATAGAAGAAAAGATGCTCAAAATGATGTACTGAACAATATTCAACTCTCAAAATTTCGGTTAACGGCCCCAACAAGAAGATAAGTGGTCGGCCCCTAAAACTTTCTTTCTCGGATATCCCAAGAACAATAACGAATTTGTAAAACACTTGTTGAACAAAATGTGTGTAGTTTTAAGTGACCTTTCATTTAATACCACGGAAAAGAGGTTGGCTCCAAAGATTGAGGACCAATAGGGGTATAAAGTATTTTAGTTATAGGTCTTTACTGAGGGTTATTTTGTAATAGGCTATAGAACCAAAACTGTTTATTGTACTGTTTTGTACCCATACAATATAATGATTTTCTCATGTATTACATAATTAGGGCTTTTTATGGGTCAAGAGTTTAAAATTTTGGTCACCTATATTTTTACCTATACCTGGTAAAGGAAAAATATTTTTACAGCAGTATAGAAGAGAAGATGCTCAAAATTATTTACAAATTCCGTTAAACGGCCACAATAAGGAGATAGGGGGTCGGCTCCTATAAATTTCTTCCTCAGATATACAGATATATCAAGAACGATAAAGAATTTGTAAACTATAGGGGCCTGAGGTAAAAAAAGTTTAACCTTTCTATCTCAATTAGAAGAAATACAAGTATTAAAAAAACAACGTAAGAGAACATATAAAAAACGAAAAAAAGAAAAAAAAAGGATTATTACTCTACTCCTTTTTTAAGATCATGTTTTGTTGTCGAAAATGAAAGTCAATGATGTCATATCATCTTCTAAAAATCGAACGGAAGACCTGCTCGTTGCTCGCAACGAGATCGTGTCTAGTTATTATACTTTTTTCTTTTTTTCTGACTCCTTTTCGGCTTCATAACTCAAAAAATTTTCAATTGATTTCAATGAAACTTTCAGCAATTGTTGCAAGTTAGTGCTCCTCAAAGATATTAAAGTTTCAATGACAACGTCACTTCCGTTTTGACGTTATGTCATTTTTAAAAATTAACAAAAGTCACTTTGTCCGGGGCTTTTCTCAAAAACGTTATAAGATAGAGGCTTGGAATTTTCCGTGGTTATGATTTTGTCATTTTACCTCTGTGATAAGGCTGGAAAGGAAAATCCGTCATTTCCGGTCGAAACCGGAAGTGAATTAAATTTTTCGAAAAATAATTTTTTTTGATCAAATCAAAAACGTAGACGTGTTTTGTAGAACACATTCAGTTAAATCTAACACTGAAATCCGTTTTAAAATCTGACCACGCATTTCAGATATATTGGGGTTTAAAAATTGATTTTTCCGGAAATTTTGATTCCACAGTCAAGATTAGGATAATAGTCTTAAGTTAAAAGTCAAATTAACTCATACCAAAACTAGTTCGATAATTGCATGCTGGTCATAAAACCGAACTCCGTGTAATTAAATAGTTAATCAGCGTGTGCCTTCAAACGATATCGTTAATATGATGGATTATGTTGTATATGTGATACTGGTTTGGAAAATGTGCCTTTTTTTTGGTTTACCGGAATCATAATAAAAACGAAGCAGGTGGAACACACTGTTCCCGATTTTATCAGCGAAAAGCTATTGAAAGTCATAAGTTAAGAAAGACTTTGCTGAGATTTGATAAAAGCGTAATTAAGTTGCAATATATGCCAGGCCTATTCGTCACAGACAGTTGTTAAATAACACACGTACCCTGATATTGGATCATTGAATTCACAGTTTATAAATATTCCAATAGACCTATGCCTATTTATTAAAACTTTTACTTGCAAAACAAATGCATAAGTGCAAGTTATACATGTTAATTTGTACTCTCCATATCAAACACAAACATGTTTGTTTTAATCCAAATAAGTATCGTACGATTCGCCACGTGATCGCGCCTTGTTTTGATCGCGAACAGGGTAACTGGATGTTTCGCACCTAAACATGTTTCGCGCTAAGATGATTCGCACCTATTCTGTTTCGCGCTGATATGGTTCGCACCGCGATGTTTCGCATCGATATACATTATTTACAATGAAACATATACATGTAAAAATAATCAGTTAATATTCAGAAATATTTATTAACTAAAATACTTAAGAGGTTTTTTTTTTATTTTAAGCATTATTGAAGTGCCGGCACATAGCACAATATATTCAATTAACAAATGAATTTTATGATTAATAAAACCGGTGATTATTCGAAGACCATGCTAATTATTCTCTGAAATAACATCATAATTAGTTCAAACAATTAATTGCACAACCAATTAAGTCATTATGAATTATCCATTACCAATAGCTTGGACAACACCGTCTAAATTTGGAGACGTGAGCAGATAATGATGAGACAAGTGGTGGTGCCGTGTGACTAAAACACTTGTGACTGGATGGTGAATTTGTATGTGTGATATTAATGATTACATGTACGTATTACAGTTGACAGAATTGTTTGCTTTGTTTTAAAATGTTTTAAACAGAATTGAATGATCAGAAAATAAAGTAGAAATTGTTATCAATGTTTTTGTTTTTAGTGGGTTAAACTTTAAGTTAGTATTTCGAATATGAATATTTGGTCACTAAAATATCATTTATATTTTCTAATAAATCATAGTAATTAATTCATAAATATATGGGAATAGAAATCTTCAAACAATATCACACTTTACTTTTAATCAAGAATGGTACAAAAATGGTATTTGAGTGGATGCATATGCGTTAATGTAAGTTTAAAGCAGAAAAGTTATGTAATTAAATTATCCCCACTTACAGATCCGTGGTACTTAATTTCCTGCAATAACACCCCTAATTTGCATATAAATACAGGTAAATCTCATGTAAAAGACTTGGTTTCATTGTTATCACAACACAATTAATACCTCTTGTTCTGAACCTACATAATAACGCCATGGCTTCAAAGGCTTCATAAAAAATCTAGCTGCAATAATGTAGCCCTCTCCGATTTTTTATATCTGATGTTTACTGGAGAGGGCTACAATTCCATAGGATCTCCGTAATGGTGCAAAATTAATTTTTTAATGCGTCTGACTTCGGTCTGAAAAGATCGTTTTACTATTTGACTTCCTTTAGATAAAATGATTTTTAAATTCAGGTTGAACAAACTAACCGTAAATAAATCAAAACCAGATGAAACACATCAGCATGTTTACCAGTCGTCCTTTTCAGCAGCCATGACAGTTCTCGTGTGATTTTATGGGATTTACGCTTGGAGTTTTGATGGGCTTGATAACGTGAATGTCAGTGTAAATAAGCGATCTTACCTCGTTCTATCACTAAAACATCATTTAAGGAAATGGTGTATAATGGAAAACTCATATTTACCGCGTTAATTATGTTTAAATTAGGGGATTTCCTATATTCAGTTCAAGATCCGCTCCTGAATTCTCATTGGCTGTCCCAAAATAAAACCGGTCAAGGTCAGTAAACATGGCGGACAAATTCAACTTGCGTTGTTGACATACACGAAAAATAACCGATATATGGACAATAATTGATATTTTTGGATTAATTTATGTCATACACTTCTACAATGTTTGAGTTCAGGTAAGAAATGCAAATGTTATTGTCATTTATATACGATTTGAGACGAAATCGTTGCGGGAGTGAATCACTCCCGCACTTGCACCATTACGGATATCCTATGCCCTCTCCCCAAAAAAAAAAAAAAAAAAAAAAAAAAAAAAATTGGGGGGGGGCTACATTATTGTAGCTGCAATAATGTAGCCCTCTCCGATTTTTTTTTTATATCTGATGTTTACTGGAGAGGGCTACAATTCCATAGGATCTCCGTTATGGTGCAAAATTAATTTTTTAATGCGGCTGACTTCGGTCTGAAAAGATCGTTTTAATATTTGACTTCCTTTAGATAAAATTATTTTTTAATTCAGGTTGAACAAACTAACCATAAATAAATTAAAACCAGATGAAACACATCAGCATGTTTCCCAGTCGTCCTTTTCACAGGTCGGGTACACTACCTTATATGGATAGCATTATTTAGCATGTGACAATATTTACGTCAAACAGATTCGCCAATCCAGTCAATGAGTCGCAAAGCATGACGTCTACTACGTGTTTACAATTCAACAGACACACGTGGTTTTTGTCGATTTTATGCACAATATTTAATTGCTTGCCGGAAAATTTGTAAAACTTGTTTTGTACTTTAAAAGGTAAAAAAGGAAAGATTACGTACCATAGACCTTGTTCCATGCTCACATTGAAAAATACTGTTGTTTTAGTTTAGATATTGTTGCTTCAAAAATCGATCAGTATCAAAATCTGGCAATCATACGTATACAAGTACAAACAGATTTTGATAAGGGAAAACTGCATAATTGTTTATTGGTGACTTAATCATCGTACACCATAAATAAATACAGGTAATTGTACATTTTTAACATACGGAAATAGTCACGGTAATAAAAATGCACAAATATACAAATACAGATGTACAAGTTGTGTAGCATGTAGCATGTTGAATGTCAACAAAAAATATCATTTTCAGAACAACCAGAATTTTCATTTACTTCCCGTCTTACATTGTTAAGAAAATCTAATATAACATTCTTTTTAGCCGTTTTATTTTTCAATTTCTTTTTCTCGTCTTCAAAATGTTGAATTAATTCCTCGGGTAAGTTTGAAATATTTTCATCTATTAAGGTAACTCCAGTGTTTTAGAAATCCGTGTCAAACGACCTTCCCCAAAAAATCAGAAAATTGCATATTTTTAAAAAATTCTTAAAAAATATTCAGTTTACATACATTTATTAAAGAATAGTTATAAAGAGTTACATATTGTGTTAACAAAAATACATAGTTTATCAAAATTGACCATCTAGTTTTTGCTTGATAGTCTCTTGAACATGTGTACCCCTATATTGAAAATGTAAATTTTACAAGTTGTTTTTTGCAAACTTTGGAAAAAAAATGAAAAGTACCAAAAAGACACAATCTAACAGTCACTTAAATTGATACACTCAATGAAACTGTTATTATACATATAAAATTAAGGTCGATTAAAATTAACTGCCAAAAAACTCATATAGTTGAGTGCAGTAGTACCCCCTCCCTCTTTCTGTCAAATATTTTCTATCCCAGTTTTTTTTAACACATTTATCTGTAGATTAAACATCAATCAGTGTTATGTAGTTTTAATTGTATACACAAGTACTTACTTATCCTCTCCTTGTCCCGGAGGACACACGAGGTCGTCAAGCTACATAAACACAGTGAAATTGTTGGAGGAGAATGCATACAATACGTACAATTATATTACACATTCATTTACTGTTTTACATTTCGCTGCTTTCCTTGCTTTCTCCAATCCCTCTAAACGACGGAGATGCTATATTTTAACAAATTTTTCCACTTTTTGACCAAACCATAATTATTTTAAAACACTTGTTGTGTGCCAAAATTATAACCGGAAATTTAGCACGCCGTGTAAAAAAAGAACCGGATCCGAAAGACACTGGAGTTACCTTAAAGATAAAAGTTGAGATTTTGTTTGATTTTCGTCTTTATTTAGGTCAACTTCTTCCTCTTTCGAAACTAGTATTTTGTTGAATTTCAATGGACTAGGATATTTACCATTCTTTATAAAATCATTAAATATTGTCCGCATAATACTAAGCGCAGAGGTAGTAAAATTTGCTACATTCTGAGAAATTTGTGTTTTAGATTGATTAAAACCTGTAATTCCTCTTTTGGACTCGGGTTATAGAAAATTAGATTTTCGAATTTCAGTTCGAAAAAAAATCCCGTTCTTCTGTGAATTTTTTAATTTGTCTTGGCTGTTTTTTGTGCTCAGATATACCTATAAGCTTGTTGACATTTTCTGACATGGTTTCAAGACATTCGTAATTTTTAATCACCGTTTCCCATTTAACACTGTTTGCAACCCCAGACACGTGCCTCTTGATGTTTCTATTATATTCTTCTAAAACAAAGTCCAGACCTTGGTGAACATTATATCTACCACTAGTAGAAAAAGATTCGTTTTTGTTAATAGAGTGTAAAATTTCTGCAGGTATTACACACCTTAAATAGAAATTGAAACTATCAATAATCATATACTTGGTATGATGCCTACCATACCAAATTTGCCTAAATATTTTGCGGGCGATGTTTATGATATCATGTTTATTTTGTCTTACACCTTCTCTAAACATGAAAATAGAATCGAGACAAGGTAACATAGTGTAGCAAATAAAGCGAAGAGATTTGTCTTCACCCATTTCTACCCATTGGCAAAATCCCTCAAAATCACACGAAACATGACTTGCGTTGATACTTTTAAACACATAAATCAATTCTTACCAAAGACTCTCTCTAAATTTTATCAAATTGTCAAAAGCAATGTGGTGGTCTGAACACCTTTTAGCAAAGGACAGTGCTTTTGGTGTTGTATAACCCTGTGTCTCGAAAAAAGATTTCAAAATAAAGTCGTAAAACATTTCAGTGAATGACTTAACCATGTTCATCTCCTCATGTCCCAAACCCGTTATAGGAATGACCCAGGAAGAATTTTGTGGATCCTCTAGGATAAGTTGCCAAACGAGTGTCATTGGGGAACCATCACAAACAACATAAACAAATCTGCGGTACCCAGTATTAATCCCAGCATCTGATGCAATTTTATCGAGTACAACTTTTAAAGAGGATTTTGATGCCAGATTAACGAAAACAGGCTCTAAAAGACTTATTTTCGGACAAGAAGTTTTGTTAACAGAATTTTTCATTGAAAATTGGGTGCTCAGAAGATGTAGGTGATTGAGATACACCTATGTATTCACAACCTAATCTTTTGACCCCTGTTTCATCTACCTCTTCAGAGACAACATTAAATTTTAAACCTTTTTCTCTTTTCGGGGGGACTACTCTTGTGCAGACTGGATCTTTCCCTAACGTGCCATGCCTTATATTGATCTTACAGTCATCACATTTTATTTTATTTTTGCTATACATTTTTTTGCATTGTTTACATTGAATACATTTGGATTTGACTTCCTCTTCTGCAATTTTAATTTGTATAATGTCGTCTTTTTCTGTAAATCCCAAGACTGATTCGAAGGCTTTTTGTAAAGAATTGTTAACCTCCTCTTTGGTAGCAAAAAAAATATTTTCTGAAAAATCTAAGTTTGAAAAATTTCTCCACAAATTGGGATGCAAATTGGAAAATTTCTAATTGTTATAGCCCGTCAACTCTAACTTTATTATATTTGTCATTACTTCTAGCGTTTGCTTACTAGCATTTCGCGATAGCCAAACTTTCCGCAATCGCTGGTTATTGTCAAATGCATATAATAGGTCAGATTCTGAATTACCGGAATTTGATATATCTGGTTTTAGTTCTAACAACCAGTTCTGCAGAAAAGTGTAGCCACCTGATGGTAAGGTATACGAAAAAATTTCAACTGCTGTTTTACTGCCTGTGGCGTTGTAGAGTAAAAGCATAGGAGCAAGCGAAAGAGGAGAAATGTAGCGCAAATTTTTTGCGGAAATGAGCAAATCAATAGCTAAGCATTTGCGAAGTTTGAGTTTTTGACACATTTCATTTTTTTCTGAATTCTGGTTGTTTTGAGTCAATCAATAATTTTTCTAAGAACTGGCGCTTGTTTATTGTAAATTTCGTCTAAAGATAAAGAAGAAATGTTTTTCATATCATAACCAAAATTGTCATATTTCAAATTGTTGACATCTTTTGAAAGAATTTCTTCTATAACATGTATTTGATCATCTTCGGAGGTTAAACTGTATAGGTTTTGCTTTTGTATTTTGAAATCGTTCATGGTAGTTTCGTAATCCTGCAATTTCAGTTTTAATGAATTGATTTCATCGCACAATCTATGAATAATGTCAGAAGTTGAATCAATTTGACAACTGACATTTTCAGAGATAATACAAGTCTGAACTTCTTGGTCATAACACAAAGTTGGACAAGTCTGGACTTGAGATTCTACAAAACTAGGTGCATATGATTGCACAGAACAAGATGCAGACGTATGTTCATTACAGTTATCTATTCCTTCGTCCAGTGTTGGCCTTTTTTGCTCAGTGTCTGATGGGCCTGCTTTTCTCTACAAAGTGAAAGTGTAATGAAGAAAACTGACCTTGGAAAAGTAAATAATAGAAAGAAAAAAGGTACACGTGCAAGTAACCTATTCAGGCAAAACATGTACATGTATATATACAATACATTTTATCAGCATATACGGGGGGGGGGGGGGGGGGGGTAAACACCCCACCAAACATATGGGTATGGAATGACACAGTCAAAGCAATCTTATATTAGACTGGTTCAAATAAATAATGCTTTATTAAAGCTAATTAAGATTTAATTAAGGTATTCCACCACTGATCTAGTTGGAAATTACATGTAAAAATATATTTACTGGTCTATTGTAAAAGTACAATTTACAGATACATTAGTATATTAAAGTGCATTTAAACTTACTTTTAGCGTTGATCTTGTACGAAAGGTCGTACATCCAGTACAAAAATTTCTCCGCTCATCCCGAATTCCATACTCTGATTTTGCAACTTTTAAAGCTGCTGCAGGTATATGTTTGCGGTCCAGGATATCATTTGTACCATGTTGACTATGTCCGGGAAATGAACATTGCTTTTGAAATGGTATTGGAAATATCGGTATAACGAACACTAGTAGCACCAGCAAAACATTTTGTACGGTAAGCATTCTCATGAGTGTCACTGAAGAAAATTTCAAAGCGCATTCTACATGTACTAATGTTGTCCCAAACCAGGGGTATCACGTGAAAAACGTACTCACTGCTTCGAATTCAACAGGACATACCTCTCTTTTGAACTTTGATAATGGGGTATTTAAAAAGGTTGATACAAGGCCTCATAAGCAATATTTTTAAAATGTGAGCATAGAAATGAAAGTTCAGACATTATTTTTCATATTTATTTCATAAATTCTGAGAAATAATTCAAAATGAGTTTCCAAAGGATAATTCAAAATGGTATATATTTTCAATACGTATTGTATACATTAAAACTCGTAGTAGCCCACAATGCCTTGCAACTCATTCAACTGATTGGTCTGTCGATAAAAGTAAACAGATAGCTAATTTAGTATGCAAATTTATGCCGACGTTACAAAATCTAGTGGTCTCGACCTGTTTCAGCAGCCATGACAGTTCTCGTGTGATTTTCTGGAATTTACGCTTGGAGTTTTGATGGGCTTGATAACGTGAATGTCAGTGTAAATAAGCGATCTTACCTCGTTCTATCACTAAAACATCATTTAAGGAAATGGTATATAATGGAAAATTCATATTTACCGCGTTAATTATGTTTAAATTAGGGGATTTTCTATATTCAGTTCAAGATCCGCTCCTGAATTCTCATTGGCTGTCCCAAAATAAAACCGGTCAAGGTCAGTAAACATGGCAGACAAATTCAACTTGCGTTGTTGACATACTCGAAAAATAACCGATATATGGACTATAATTGATATTTTTGGATTAATTTATGTCATACACATCTACAATGTTTGAGTTCAGGTAAGAAATGCAAATGTTATTGTCATTTATATACGATTTGAGACGAAATCTTTGCGGGAGTGAATCACTCCCGCACTTGCACCATTACGGAGATCCTATGGAGTTGTAGCCCTCCCCCCCCCCCCCAAAAAAAAAAAAAAAATTGGGAGAGGGCTTCATTATTGCAGCTATAAAAAAGCCAACGAAAACGTAAAAACTTTATACTAGCGGCGGATATATAAATGCAAACGTCATTTTTATAACTTATTTCAATTTTTATGTAGGTGATAATTAATTTCAAAGCAATAATAACACGAAAAAAATATCTTAATACAGCGAGATGTTTCGCTCCGAGGGAGGTGCGAAACATCGAGGTGCGAATCATCTTAGCGCGAAACAGAATAGGTGCGAAACATCACGGATTCGCGAACAGCTGACAGCGAAGTGTCGACATTTTCATATGATGCATGGCTTGCAAAACTTCGATAGTGGAAAATGCATCTCAGTTATCGATTGAGAGATTATAAAGGTATGTTTTAATAAAGGATATGTCCTGTTGACTTTTTCTTTTCAAAATAATTGCACTTTTCACTCTAACCCGAGATTCCTCTGACTCTAACCTCGTAATCTCCGCTTTTATATTGTGACGTGCGTCACGATATAAAAGCGGGGATTAAAATCAGAGGAATCTCAGATTATTTTCAGTCAAGAGTATTTACACGTGTATGTTTTGCACATCGCTGTTTGGAATTTTTATTTGTTATTTTGCTATAATATATGTATGTCTATTTGTATTGAACTACACACCATACACTGTAAAACAGTGCTTTTGAAACTGGGATGGGGGTCCCAATGTACACAAGTGTAGAATGCTGTAATAAGTGTAGTTTATCTTGTATACATATTGTTTCATTTTTAAGTAAACTTTACATGCATATCACATCTACATTGTATGTAAAAAAATTTAAATTAAGACAAATATTTGTGGATTTTAATCATTGATACTGTGCTCAGATCTCTCTCTCTCTCTCTCTCTCTCTCTCTCTCTCTCTCTCTCGTGCTTTCAATCTTGGCAAAGCGTCAGAGAGCAACTTAATTTTGTAACAGAAATATCTCTGTCTAGTAGAGAAAAAAAATGACAGTGCTTTGAATTTTGAAATAAGCGTATAATATCAATGCCTCTTTTTTTATGTGCAGCCGAATAACAAAGCTTTGTAAAATAGTTCATGAAATTTTATGCGCATTATGCATAGTATTGATTTTAAAACATGTAATTGATAATAAAACCAAAAAACTTATCGCTTAATTTATTCGCAAAAAAACCCCAGTAGAATTGACAAAACATGGTATAGCAGAAGCTTATAATTTGACGCTGTTTGGATGGGTAATATCCATTTATAGTTTTCGAATAAAAATATTGACTGTCGCAGTCGCACAATGAGTAAAGCAAACTCTCTCTTTGTGTCTCTGTCTGTCTCCTCTCTCTCTTTCCCCCTCTGTCTGTCTGTCTGTCTGTCTGTCTGTCTGTCTGTCTGTCTGTCTGTCTCTCTCTCTGTCTCTCTCTCTCTCTCTCTCTCTCTCTCTCTCTCTCTCTCTCAATTTGATATGTGTCTATACACAAGAATTTTTTTTAATGTTATGATATTATGACTTGGTATGAAAATTTTTGTTTTTGTACTGCCTAAATGTTAAGGTCATGTATTGGAATATGTCACACTTATTACACTGCATGGTCAGTGTATTTTTTCCAGAAATACTTTGCATATGTTAATGTAAACACAGCTGTTATTAGTATGTTATTACAGCCAATTGATTTTTTTAAATTTCAGCCCAAAACGGTCTCTTGCTACCACATGGCGGCCACATGACTTTTACCTGTTGATTCTTGTGGTTTCAGCTCTTGAGGTTAACCTGTCACCTCTACCCGCATGCATATTCCTTGTGTTCTAAAGACTTTTTACCGATAATTCAAATTAAATCGGATAATGCATGAACAATAATGGAACTTTAAGAAAGCATCATGCCTTGTTGTGGTTTGTGTTTGATAAGAAATTATGACAAACAAAAATAAGGCTGTTTAAAGAAATTTACAATTGTTAGTTGTGAAAATTTGTTTTTCAATAAAAGTAGCCTATGCAATTATGTTACCTTTATTTTGTATTTTATAATGATATTAAGTTGTGTTTACATAATTAAAAAATCAACCCCCCCCCCTCTTTCCAATAGTCTCCATTAAGATTACATGTAGGATATGTAAATATACATTTGCCATTAAAATATCATCTGCTATCATAATCACTTTTGAAATGAACAAGAAACAGCATATTTTTACCTTTTCAATGTATATATGCATAAAAAATGTAGAAAAATGTCAAATTTGAACATTTTTCAACGCATTCTCATCCGTCTCCAGCTTCCCGGGTGTGAATGTCACAATCAAATTCTAGTAATGTGTATATTTTTAAATATTGTATATAAATATTTTATTGTATGTGAATTGTTGTTATTACTGATCAGAAGCCCGGTTATGGTGAATTTGATTTGTCACCATGACCGGGCTTCTGATCAGTGATAACAACAATTCTATATACAATAAAACATTTATATACAATATTTATAAATATACAAAATAACAGCAATATACGACGCGAGACGGTCCTTAAGCTCCAATCCTCTCGTTTCCACCAATCACCATGTTACCCTGAGCCATTGTCCACTGTGTCCACCGTGTCCACCGTGTCCACTAGTTCACTACTTCACCTGCTCCAGGTAATCAACTTCCGGAAACTCTTCCGGTCGTCCACCATAGGCCGTCAGTCACCATCATCACCTCTCAGGCCAATACATAGAGCCTCGTCAATGCATAGAATGTGACTAACCCCGGGAACCTTTAATTATAATGCTTACATAAGTACAACGTATTAATGACCCTTACCGGTCTCCGTACAATACATTTAAACAGAGTGAACTCTCGACAATTAGGTATATGTTTACACACCGTAGCGAACGGCACAGGTAGCTAAACTACACTATATACTAAATATCTAAACATAACATAACACTATTAGACTATAATGCACAAATACTGCGACATACACGTGGCATACACGTGGCACTGAAAAACATACAACGCAAAGGTAACATTCACGTGGCAACTCTTGTCCGCTATTTATAGTAATATAAAGTAGCACTTATAAGCTTTAAAATTTACAAAAATGAAAATGAAATGAATAAAAAGCAAACTTACCCCGTCTGGAGATTTAGTTACCAGACAATTACTAAACCAAATATACGTGGTCAAATTCGTGTGGGGAAATCGTGCGCTCTGTCTAGAACTGCAAAACTCAAACCTTATAATCCCTAACAATGCGGGTAGACTGACCCAGGTTGAGTCTATTATGCTGACCAATGCCAAACTGAAAAACATGAGGCTCCATACGGGATAAAAAAAAATTATATCAAAACACTGGGGTTCAGTACGGGATAAATCCCAAACATATAAAATAACGTATAGTATAGACCATAATAAAATTTGATTGTGACATTATCTCCCTAACCTAAGAAAGTTCTATGAACTTGTGCAACTCACAATCAATAAAACATATAAAACTGCATATTTACACAACAAATCATCTTGTAACCGACTTAAACAATCTGCACCAACATTTTCTGACCCTTTAATAGCAATAGTCCGAAACCGGTACGGCTGCAACACCAGTGCCCATCTCATCAGTCGAGCGTTTAACACTTTAGACTTTGAAAGATAAAAAAGCGGCTGATGATCAGTCTCTAGATAAAACTCTTGACCATATAAATACCTCTGAAACTTTTGCACAGCCCACACTATCGCATAACACTCCTTCTCAATAGTGGAATAGTTCACCTGACTCTTAGACAACTTTTTTCTAGCATTGGCCACAGGTTTCTTGACTCCATCCTCATACTGCAATAAAACTGCTCCAATTCCAACATCTGAAGCATCAGTCTGTAACACAAAGTTTCACTTAAGTTCGGTATCTTTAGAATCGGTGTTACCATGAGCGACGACTTGAGAGTAATGAAGGCGTTTTCTTGCGCATCTCCCCATACCACTTTGTTGGGTTGTCCTTTCCTGGTGAGGTCAGTTAAAGGTGCTGCTATTGCTGAAAAATTTGGAATAAACTTCCTGTAAAAACCCACCATACCAATGGAAGATCGTACCTGCTTCTTGGTTGAAGGTCGGTTGAAGTTTTGGATAGCAATCACTTTCTCTGGTAAAGGTCTCAACTTTTCATCGCCGGCTATATGTCCTAAACACTCAAGACTGTGGTAGCCAATAAAACACTTACTCGGTTTAACAGTCAAATTTGCTACACGAAGTCTCTGCAAGAATTCTCGAACCACTGATAAATGTTCCTGGAATGTAGATGTGTAAATGATAACATCGTCAATAAAATTGTCCACCCACTGCATACCTTCTAACAATTTCCGCATGAGTCGACTGTAACTTGCTGAAGCGTTTACCAATCCGAACGGCATAACCGTAAATTGATATAAACCAAGTGGAGTTTGGAATGCTGTAATTTGCTTGGACGAATCATCTAATGGAAGCTGCCAATAACCTTTGGAGAGATTAAACTTTGAAAAATATTTACATCCTGCAAGCTTGACAAAGATATCATCAGTTTTAGGAATAATGATTGCTCTGAAATCGATACAAAACCTAGTCTACTTGCCTTAAAGATCACGTGATTAATTTTTGAACATACGGGGGACAGCAAGGGGTCCAATTGTTTGCCTTTGATACATATGTACAGGTAATTTACATGTTTAAGCGCGGATCCTGAATTTAAAAAAAAAGGGTCGACTCTTACTCAACTGTATTGCAGAAATACTCAATTTTTCATGCAATAATAAGTATATTTAAATTAATGTCTGTTAGGCATGAAGAGTTATCTCTCGACACAACTACACATAAACCACTATATTTACAAAACAAGTAAGTTCTGTTCTGTATTAAGACAAGGCGTTTAATATTATGCATGTATGTTTATTTTATGTATATCTTTAGCAAATATGACAATGCCCTAAATACAAAGTTTGAATAAGATACTTATCAAATTAAATCACAAGGGCCATACTCAATGTTAATATCCTAACAAAATTGTGTATCTATGACGTGTAAAGTGATACATTTATACATATTTTACAAACTACGTCTTTGTTTACGTTAAATGTTTTTTCTAGTCCTTATTTGTTTAAAATCATTTCCCCCCTGTACTGGTTAAGCTACAGTACTAGGCTCTATTCAACATTGATTCATTGATGCAGTGTGTACTACTTGACATATTTGTGAGAATACAGTTAAACATGGATTCTGTTCGAACAATTGCAATGTATATGTCTATGTAGTTAAAGGGCTTTGAACCACTTAGTGAACAAACTAGTTAAAATAACGGGTCTCTCGACGTCAAATAAAATCAAAGTACTGAAAGTACTCAAAAGCGCTACGCTGTCCCTACATGAGCAAAAAATTATTTGCATTATACATGTGTCATTAGGAATGAATTGAAAGTTTACATACGTCATATATATAGCCAAGATTTTGCATTTTTGTATAAATTGAACTACAAAAAATATCCAGGACTGCGTTCAATAACCGAGATGCGTGCATAGCCGCTAGGTTATAGATATCTACGTTATGTCTTTTGAATGATAAGCTAGCCTAGATATCTACGTTATGTCTTTTGAATGATAAGCTAGCCTAGCCTCTAGATCATTGATTTGAAGTTTAAAATATCAACAGATGAATAACTTCATCGACATGATTTGGTAATTTCATGCAGAAATATATGTGTTAAAATTTATAATAACTTATCAAACGAACGAAAAATCATCTAAAAATATAAATTTTGTGTTTGTTGCAACTTGATAACTAAGACAGCCATCTTGAATTTGATGCTTATTCATGAAATTTTACGTCTACATGTACCTAGCGGCTAGCTAGCTAATCGTTGAACAACCTAGTTGCTATCTAGCTACTACAATTATGAACGCAGAATACAGCGAGATTCGAACTCTAGGATCTGTGTTTGACAATCGTATAGCCACTCGACTAAAGCGTTAATTAATTGCAATACAATTGTAGTTGGTTGAAAAGATGATTTTAACAGATTTAAATGGCGTTTCGAACTGAGTACCGAAATATTAGTGTCGGTGTAGCTTTCTCCTATATAACATTTTTGAAAACACATATTAAAATTTGAAATAATTGAATAATATTTGGAAACACATAAGCAATTTTATGTTTTTATTTTAAGAGGAAAAAAAATAAAGTCATTAAAGTCTGAACAAGTCATAATGCTATACCCCTAGAACAGGGCCAATAAAAACATACATTCTGAATTATAGAAATGTACTTTATAATATGTAGGCTTTTTTCAGTAAAATAAATGTTTGAAAAGAAATAACAGAATTCCCCTATAAAAGGGGAGAATGAGAACACCCTAATGAATTTCGAAAGAAGAAAATGGTGAAGTATACAAATTTATAACAACATTGTATGATTTGAGAATGTACATTTCAAAATTTTAATGAGAAAAAAATGGTTAATTTTTTAACGTTATTACATATATGAAGCCTTGACTTAGAACAGAACAATGCAAAAGGAAACATTCACATGACTTAATTTAAAGTATGAAATAAATGCAAGCACAATCTGTAAGTACAAATTACACTCTCTTGTGCCAATTTTGTACTACTTATTGTAATTTGAAAACATTCAAAATTTTCAACTGTTTTGAAAAAAAATCTTACAAAACACAATAACGATGTGTTGATATGCAACAACACGATAGTGAAGACATGAATTAAATAACAATAAAAGGAAAGTAGTGCTTTTGTAAAAGTGTTTTCTGTTTTATAAAACTAGCATACGTATGCTAGTTTTATAAAGCAGAAAACACATTTACAAAAGCACTACTTCTACTGCAATAACCTACAAAAGTCAATCTTTTACAAAAGCACTGCTACTTCTGTAATAACCTATAAAAGTTACTACTAGTGCAATAACAGAAGAAAACAATCCAACTTTGTATGAAATAAAAGACTGACGTGTAAAATTGCATGCACCATAATTTGTCATTGTCATATGCAAGGAGTAGCGTCAGAATTTGCGTTAAATCTTAACACTATAGTCTTTCCACATATGCAATGTAAACAAATAACAGAAAAGTGTTTATGCCTATACCATACACTTAAAACCATTTTTTTCTTCCGACACTAAGTTGCAGTTAATTTCCTTATGTAATGC
>WFKH01011925.1:21241576-21252303 GCA_016163765.1 Magallana hongkongensis | reverse complement strand
TTTTTTTTGGTTTGGCATGCGATTTAACCTGTGTACTCCAATGTTTTCCTTGGACGTCCCACCTCTTTTTTTAAGTACGCGTGCCAAAATCCGTTTCAGATGCACCCGCATCCCCTAGCTACTTCTTAACCACTGAGTTTTTTTTGTATTAATCTAAAATCAGTAGAAAATCAAAAGAAAAATTACATGTAGCTTTCAATTATCTAAAAGTACATGCACTTGTTACATTTATTTCAATACAATCTAATGCAACACCACAATGTTCAACTTTATCAACATCTGATAATTAACATGCGTTGTCTACTTTGTTAATTTTAATACAAAATGATTTCTACCTATATGCTAGCGCTTGGGCTCTAGGTAACACAAATCAAATGTTTGTGAAATAATTAAAATAGTAACTCACAGAATTGAATGTTTTCGCTATTCTATAGGTTCATATTTAAAGGGAACATATTTGCAAATGTAAATATTTTAATATGACCAAGTTCCATCAGTACATGTACCAGTTATTAAGAGAGCGGGCTAGTTGTGGCCATTTTTATTAACCTAGATCCTTTTTATAGACGAAGAGCTCTGTATAAACATGCATATAAGAAAACTTTCAATTTTTTAATCTAAACTATATGGATTATTCTAGACTAAATCTAGTTTTAAGGTCAAAAATGTTTAATTCAACATTTTTAACGCAAATTTGATGGGTATCTTAAAAACCATCCAACATCCTTTAAAATCGATATTAATCATATCGCTCTCCATGAACATTTATACATGTACTGATTGTCACTTATTAACAACATACAAACATTACTCCTTTATTTGTCTATGGTTGACTTACCGTCTATGTTTACGTGAACTTAGTACACGGGCGATCCACACTTACAGCGTATCAGAGAAAGTTGTTTACAAATATGCCACCCATTTTATCCTCGAGTTCGTTTAAATCATAAGGAGAGAACATATATAGGCATTGTGCCTGCTGTTTGATCCAATTCAATGTATTAATATATATACTTGAATAAAATACAAATTAAATCACAAGGGCCATACTCAATGTTTATATCCTAACAAAATTGTTTATGTCTATTTCATTTCGTGTATCTATGACGTGTAAAGTGATACATTTATACATATTTTACAAACTACGTCTTTGTTTATGTTAAATGTTTTTTTTCTAGTCCTTTTTTTTTGTTTTAGAATCTTCTGTACTGGTTAACCAACAGTACTAGGCTTTATTCAGCATTGATTCATTGATGCACCGTGTACTACTTGACATATTTGTGTGAAAACAATAAAACATGGCTTGTGTGAAAACAATTGCAATTTATATGCTTATGTAGTTAAAGGGCTTTGAGCCACTTTGTGAACAAACTGGTTAGAATAGCGAGTCTCTCCACGTCAGATAAAAAATAAGCCAGAAGGTATCCGAAAGATTAGACCAACAATGTAAAATATATGATTCATAACCTTGGTGATACATTTTACACAATTTGTAACAGTATCATACAATACAGTATGAAATTTACATAAGATACAATATTGCATCATGATATTATGCGATATTTTGTCCTATCTAAGATATGAGCCAAACTAATCAAGTTGTGACCTTGACCTTTTATCTACTTAACCATGGATTAAAGTTGCAAAACGGTTCATGTTATAGACAGCATGTACCAAGTGTTAGCCTTCCATGTTTGTGTCAAATGGAGCAGACAAACAATGCTTTCCAACATATTTTAGAAAGATTTAATTAAATGTTTTTATTACATTAATTTGTAAATCAAAGTGATATGTAATATGATATGCTTTTGCTTTATATGGCTAGCAGCATTTCTAATGCATGTACATTTTTACTTTTCCCATATAAACCCCAAGTAAATAAGCAATGCAGAAATGCATATGTGTGTTGATATTTTCAACAAATTAATTTCATAAATGATAAAGCCATTTAAAGTTTAATATTTATTAAGAGACTAAGATTATAAAATCGTGTATAAAAATCAACAAAATGCATACAATATATGTCAGAATCTCATATAAACAATGTGTCTAGTCAAATGGACGGACTACTGATCGAAGTATCGGTACATGAGGAGGTGCTCAAAGGAAAGTTAGCAATCAAGATCCAGATTAAAAAAAGTATTCAATCAATTTCGTCTATTTAATTGTGACTACATGTCAAAGATTATTTTAAAAATTGGTCAAACTCATAACCTTTCCATACATTTTCTACTTATTTTAAAAAAGAAAAACATTTTGTCACACAACCTGATTATAACACATGAAAAAAAGAAGAAAAATACTTAAAGGAGAAGTTTCTCACAAATTGTACACATATTGTAAACTCAAAAATATTTTTCTGACCAATTATAGTGAAATGTTCGTGCAGCATTTCCTTTTATCAAAATAAAGTAGATGAGCATCACTTTATTAATTTTTCAAATAAACATGTGTATAAGTAAACAAATACAACTAATTAACATTCTCACTTATCTTTTACTTGATCATAAAATGAAAGTTAAATTTAATCGTAATATATGCAAGCAATCAGATCTAAACCTTCTAGATTGAATCTATCTAAAATCATGTACAGTTGTATCAAAGAAAAACAACGTGAGAAAAGCTCCTTGTCACGAACAAATAGTTAAAAAAAGTACTTCCAAAAAATAATACACAAATTAACTTGCACACAGGAAATAAAAAAACAAGATTCAAAATTGTACATAATATTTACCAAACAGATCATTTAAAAGAGGATAAAAATTTAAATTATTGAAATGGAACAGATTAGATCAGAAAGGAGTAATTTGGTTGGGTTGACAAAAAATATGCATAAAACACACTCATAAACATTGAAAGGCTAGTTCAAGTTCATGCAATGCTCAGAAAAATGCTATTTTACAGATTTAGTATGTACCAGTAAACCATTACACATAGTGGTTACAGTTCAGACCCATGTTCCTGCCGTCACTTACAGGAAACAAGAGGCACGTGGGCCACATCGCTCGCCGGAGCAAGAATAGCTAATAAAATCAGCTTTATGTACCTGGACAATATACATGTAGTAGATTAGATCCTCTATAAAAAGATTTTCAAATTGGTCTCCAGATATTAATGTGTACACTGTATGTCATTTAAGAAATGAACTCAATGTCTACCCAAGTTATACCAGTATAGCCTGGGTTGGGGCAGTTTACGCTTTATTATTCGCGAAGCGGATTATAAAAAAGCGTAAATTGCTCCAACCCATGTTATACGAACATAACTTGGATAGATAATGAGTTTATTCCTTGTAATTTAATTTTCTGTAACTTATTATACGAATTGAGTGCGATTTACTTTTAAAAATGAAATTAATCTGTTCAAAATTCAAACGTTCTCTAAATATTTTCCTAATATGTAAAATAATTGATCCCAGACCCCAGTTCCTCTGGCCAAATGTTTTTTGAG
Organism: Magallana hongkongensis; assembly: GCA_016163765.1. NCBI lineage: Eukaryota > Metazoa > Mollusca > Bivalvia > Ostreida > Ostreidae > Magallana > Magallana hongkongensis. Next base: position 21,248,853 of record WFKH01011925.1, on the reverse strand, counting down.
AAGATATTTGAAAAATACAAACAAATGTTCAATACTTATTAATTAACTCTCCTTGAAAGAAGGCTTGGCCCTTAATTTCAACAAATTTAAATCTTCTTCAGCCAACAATGCGTAGCGAGTTTGGTTAAAACATTTACAGACAGACGGACGGACAGAAGGACGCCGGACAAAAAGTGATCAGAAAAGCTTGCTTGAGCTTTCAGCTCAGGTGAGCGAAAACATCTTTGTCCTAGTGGCAATATATAAATTCATAACTTAATAAAAATTAATCAATTCTTCAAAATTGTGAAAGCATGCGAATTCTTGTCACTAAAGGAACTAATTTGCGATTGTGTAAAGAAAATACGAAGATGAAATTCGATTCTGATCCAGTATAGTTAAAGTCAATCTAAAAACACACCCTGATACAATTTATATCTCAGATAAAACAGAGTACTACCCCAACCACAGCCAGTCAATAAAAGCCTGTGTGATCAGGACTTTGTACATATTAAGTGATATTTACAGTTTGCTGCTGTTGTCTTATGGATGCAAGCGAAGAACAAAAGAATTCAGGACAAGCACGTTTTAATTCCCTCACAAAGTTCGACAACTGGTTCACTTCTACCTTCAACTGTGAGTTTTCCTGTTTAAGAATATACAAAAATATACCGTATAATAATCATGTCCTTTGTGTGACTATGAAATTGACAATTCAAGGGTTTGAGAAAAGAAGATGTTCTTTAAAACACATTTCAAATACATGTACAGTTACTATCAAACAAAGCATATTTAGGATATGAAAAAGGAATCTAAAATTTACAGTAAATGTCGTGGGATTCCAGTTTGGTAATTTTAAACTTTGATCACAGACAAAAAGATGAAGACATTGTCTTCTACCCAAAAACATTCGACAGAGCATGACAGTACATGTAGTTGAATACATGTATTTACATGTACATAATAATATATTAATGACAAATTTGAGGAGTTTAATTAGGTATGTTTCAAAAATTCTAGCTTTTTAATTAATGACGTTTGCGTAAAAGACAGACAGGACCAAAAACTATTTTGCCTTTGATATTCAATTTTTCAGGACAATTTAAAGTAAAGCTCAATAATCTATTCTTCTGTTCCGGATTCGATGTGATGTATAAATGTTAATTGGAACCCAGAGAGAACTTCTGATGCTCGTGTATTTTAAATGTGATGTTGGACAAAAACATGTACATAAACATGAATGCAGCCGTATTCTCCTCTTCCATAAATATTCACACAGTGTATAAGTTTGAAAGTATATATATTTCTAAAATGACAAATCTGACAGAGCTTTTTCATAGCTCCTTCAGCAGGAGAGGAACAAGAGTCCCAGGGGCCACATCGCTCACCTGAGTAAAATTGGGCATAACTCTAATCAGCTAGCGGCAAAAAAACCTAATTTACAATCTAAAGTTTTGCCCCCCCCCCCTCCAATTAGGCTGCACATTCCGACTCTAGTAATAATGTTTATAGATATCTTAAAAATATATACACATATATGCTTCAACTTTAATAATATTCTACACATGATATAAAAAATAAATAACTGTTTGCTATGGAAAGCCAAAGGGTTCAATATTCTGTGTAATACTTTGTAATTTTTTGTGTTTTCTTAGTGCTTCATTCGTTAAATGTATTGTAAAAATTGTTAATTTTCTGATTGAGTCTTCAAACATTGCATTTAATTTTTTGCATACCATTATTTGTAAGACTTATTGAGTTTAAGTAAATTGTTGATTCATAATCCGTTTGATACAAGTCTGACATTAATTTGTACTTCCGTCATTCGTGATATTGTAAGGTAATGCACAATTATGACGACAAGGGCGCCGGGCGCCTGCTTCGAATTTTATGGGAAACGGGTCATAGAACCAAGGTATAATGTAAACAGATGACTATGTAGTGACCTTGATAAAAGGTATTTATATGAACACACAAGCAATTACCTATATACTGTGCAATTAATATAAATTTAACCTAATAATCATTATTTTGAAAATATCTTTCGGAAAGTACAGATTCATTTTAATTGCGCAGTTGAATGATCTCATACGTCCAGGTATGGGACAAAGATACTATATTTACCATAATTGCAGACTGTATAGATGCTTTGCTGTGTATGCTTGTCACGAACTACATGTTTTATGATAACCTTTGACATGCTATGTACTGATGCGGGAGACTGGAAGCCTGTATCCCTCGCCGCTTTGATGGACAGTTTGACAGTTTTGGTACTGTATTTAGAACTAAAATACTACTTTCGAATTTAATCACTGATTCTTCACTTATGATCAGCGCAGGTGGTCATGAGTAACCGAAACTGTCCATCGTAGCCAAAAGGGTATATATACGCATGTCAATTTGTTAGAGATCAGATTGGATTTAGATTGGATTTAGACTAGATTTAGAACCACTATACGACACGTTAATAAATTTGTGTAAACTTTAACTGGAAGTTGACTCGGTCAATAGCAAGCAGACGGGGAGACTTTTGTGCGGTGGACCAACCGTGTTACAATAACATTAACATATACCTCCAATAATGTATACCCAATAGAATTAATTTCTGAATACCAACCCACACTTTAATAAAGATTCTTAAAAAAACGTATATGATTTCTTTTTTTTCTAAGACAGTAGAGTAAGTTTACAACAATATGTTTCACTCTTGCACAACAGCCCCTTTGGTATAATGACCTGATATTGACTTACCTTGATGAGTAGACCCCCGTGTTTAATGTTTAATATTCAAGCGATCATTTCGTTTTTGGTTTCTCCACCACAAATGATACACTTTGTCTTTAATTTCATCCACTTTCTCATTTACTCTGTCCATTCTTTAAATCGAAGAAAATGAATTAAAGCAAATTTTGTTATCAAATTCTTTATTAACTTAAACAGTTATATTTTGTTTTTTAACTTAATATACCTTGGTATAATTTGTTTATTAGAGTTCATGATGTGCAAAGTAAAATATCTATACATATACATATACATGAAAAACATACATAGATTTCGAAAGTTTTGTGTCGTTATTAGACTGATTACATACATGTTTTGCACTACTAAATTATTCTGTGAGTAGAGTACCTTTTGACTATTGTTTGTATTTTCTTGTCTATCTTGTCGTTTTCCAGAGTCAACTCAGAGTGCATGTACTCCTCCATCGCTTCGCGCTCGAACAGAGACAGTTTTTTGTGTTTCTTCTCACTCAGCTTCTTTCCTGCAACAGTTAATGCTCCAATTTAATAATAGGTTTTATGCACACAAAATGGAATACATCAATTAATGCATTAGTATATTGTCAATGCTGATGTACATGTACTAATTTTTATGCATGGATGTTTTAAAACATCTAGGATTTTTATGACCGTTCAGTTTACAATGTACATTCTGAAATTCTGAGATATATCATTTTACAGAATACGTACATTCTATAGCATATAACATAGCTTGTCTACCTGTCATTAGAGAGCAGTGGTGTAATTTTGAAATATGAAAGCATGATTAGCACCGGTACATGTAATAATTGGGAATAGAGAGCTACAAAGACTACAGAATTGATACCCATGCACAATCAAAAGGAGTTAATGCTTAGTTCAAAAGTACTATAAGACTGCCTGATTACCAATTATATTCAATAACGCTACGTGAACAACTATGTACTCGGAATCAATTACCTGTATATAAAACACAGCCATGAGCAAGTAATTGCTATAATTGCTTCTGATGCCAAAGTTATCCTTTTAGCATTGATCTTTATCAAATAAGGAAGCCACAAGCTTCAAGATCAAGTCAATGAATTTTATTCAGAGTAATATCTAATGTATTAGGTTAATATTTCCATCAATACATCATTTAAAAGTGCAGAAAAGAATTGGATAAACAGAAAATTAAAATATTAATTTACTGTACTTCATTTGCCAAAAATTTGTGGTATATTTGTGCAGTCAACTAAATAAAATCCCGAAACAGCATTGCCGAAACATACTTGACCAAGGTTGCCTAAGGGAAGTGAAATATTGTACAGTACATGTATCGATGAATCTATTTGCAGGTTCCTACATGTTGCAATGCATAATGCAACAATACATAAAAAATACCAAACTACATATACATGTATGTACATCACTTGTATTAATGGGGTTAAGTACATGAAACATGGATGATGTACAGATAGATTATAATGAAATTACACAGGAAAAATAAAATTACAGAGACCACACTCACCTGAGCAACAATAGCCACCAAAAGCTTTAGACCGTCTTTAGAGTATTAAATACAAAATATCTGGACAAATTAGTAGAATATATCTTGATTTTCAAAATTTTCTCCAAGTGAACATCTTCTTAATTTAAATATTGAGCTTTTTTGTTGTTTCAGCTTTTGAGAATAAGATTTTCAAAGATTTTTCTCTATTTATTCAAATGTATAAAATCAACCCCTTCCATTAAGGCAAAACCCTACCCCCAGGAAATCATGATTTATACAAACTTGAATCTAGTGTCACTACATTAGGATGCTACAACCCAAGTCATAATGTTTTTGAGAAAAAAAAATTAAACAATTGTTCTCTATTTATTCTCCTTATCCCCTCCCAGCCATTGTAGTCCCACCTTTAAAAAACGAACCCCCATTAAGGCCCCACCCTTTTCCTGTGACTGATGATCTCAACAAGCTTGTATTTACTTTCCCTAAAGATGCCTTCACACATGTTTCAGTTTTTCTGGCCGATTGGTTTTTAAGAAGAATTTTTAAAAAGAGTTTTCTCTATAAATTCCTATGTAATAATTTGATTTCCCCATTGTTACCCCACCCTACTAATGAGGATTATGATTTGAACAAACGTAAATCTACACAGCCTGAGGATACTTCCGGGTAAGTTTCAGTTTTTCTAGCCAATTGGTTTTTGAGAAGATTTTTCTCTTTAAAATTATATTCCCACATCATAATTTAACCCCTTATGTTGCCCCATTCTTCCTCTTATGATCATGAATTGTTCAAACTTGAATCTTAACTGCCTGAGAATGCTTCCACGTAAGTTAAAGCCTTTCTTGCCATATGGTTTCTGAGAAGAGGATTTTTGAAAAATGCCGGCAAATTCTCAATAATTCAATATTATCTCCCCTTTAAAGAGGGCGTGACCCTGCATTTGAATAAACATAAACTCCCTTTACCCAATAAGGCTTTTTGCCACGTTTGGTTGAAATTCGCCATGCGGTTTTGGAGAAAAATATGAAAATTGGAAAAGGTTAAAACAATGACAACAACAGAGAAATTTTGATCAGAAAAGCTCACTTGAGCCTTTGAGCCTTGATCCTCTCTTAAATACATATATATGGAAAAACATTACTTTGCAATCCAATAAAATTTATATTCATGTTGTTTTAAAATCAAACTGAACATTTTAGGGGCTTTGGTCAAATTTTGTTCATCTATTTTTATTGTTCACAAAGATTTAGAAACACATTTCTAATGATCAACCAAAATTTGAGTGTGAGTGGTAGAGTTTTAAGCAAGATACAGAACTGACAATTCTTCGTCATGTAAACAAGGCGTGTGCCCTCTTTTGTTAACATTGGTTCAATTTATTACCAGTTAAAGTTCTTTTTAAAGCTGATTTTTTCTTTCTTCTAATTCGTTTAAAGCATAATGAATAGACAGTTCCTAGCGTTTATCACTTCATTTTAAGTCTAAAACTGGAACTTTCACTTCAAGATTTAAAATGTAAACAAAACCATGAAGTAAGTTTGGTTTACATAACTGAGATTTGTAAGCTCTGTATCTCGCTTAAAACACGAAGACTGACACTTAAATTTTGGTTGACTGTTAGAAATGCCGTACTGAAGCACTGTAAACGATAAAAAAACAGAAAAATAAATTTGGTCAAAATCGTGACCATGCCCCTTTAAAATGCCCTTTACTATGCAAAACAATAGAAAACTTCAGAGTATTTAACCCATTGTCTAATGGACAAAACTTCCATTTAAGAGCTATGAAAATATAAATCTAAGTTTAAGCTGAATACGACTCATGAAAAGGCAAGAGCAATTCTATCTCAGAAACCCGCACACATGTATATTTATATAAACACATATTTTGCTACATTTGATTGCACACCTGAAACTCATGGCCAGCCTATTGATTTACTTACATTGACTTAGACTTAGATGTATATTTTTAAATCATTGCTTTAAGTGCATTTTCGTCTGTTTATAATGCGTTGATCTGTATATTTGATGCTATAATTCACTTGGCTTGGGATAAGTGCGTAAAATTTGATTATTTCACCCTCAGCAAGTAACATGACGACGTAAGATGTACGTCCGAACTGGTGTGGCCTCTGCAGAATTCGAACCCGGGCCCATGGATCTCTAGACAGGTGCTCTACAAACTGAACAAGGAACCGGGATTTAAATGGGTCGTCTAACCGTCACATTTCTTCCCCCACAAATGATCTTCGTTCTCGAAGATCACCAGATTCTCTCCCCTGGCAGGAGTTAACCTGTCTGTTCCAGGACTTGGCATGGCACAAATATGACGAGATGGGAAATAACGACAGAACAGACCGGGATTTGAACCTGGGCTCCCTGAATATCTTGTCAGGTGCTCTACCAACTGAGCTATCTGGGACTGATACTCGAAGCGGTCTAACCGTCACATTTCTCTGCCCAATCCCCCCTTAAATGATCTTTGCCCTCAAAGATCACCCTGTCTTTCTCCTGGCAGGAATTAACCTGTCAGTTCCAGGGGTTGAAATGGCACCGAATGTAATGGGATAGGAGGAATAATGACGGACCATACTGCGATTAAAACCTGGGCCCCCTGAATCTCTAGTCAGGTGCTCTACCAAATGATCTATCTGGCGCCGATATTCGAACCGGTCTAACCATCACAGTGGCAATTTAAGAGATATATGGTGGACATTGCCTTTTACAAATTGTGTTCAGCATTAAGACACAATGAAACTCACTGAAGCTGGTGTCTTTGTTGTAACACCCTCTGAACATGAAAACCAGTAAGTTTAATGGTAGGAAGAGGATTATTAACGGTCTGCAGCACTGGAAGCAGCAATACCATCTACACCATCTGAACATGTTAACCAGCAGGTTCAATGGTGGAAAGAGGATTATTGGTCTGCAGCACTGGAAGCAGCATTTGCAACACCATCTACAGCATCTGATCATGTAAACCAGTATGTTCAATGGTGGAAAGAGGAATGGTCTGTTATAGTACTCATAGACCAGGGAAAATCTGTG
>WFKH01011925.1:21209580-21223398 GCA_016163765.1 Magallana hongkongensis | reverse complement strand
TCTCTCTCTCTCTCTCTCTCTCTCTCTCTCTCTCTCTCTCCCAAGTGAAGCTGGGAGAAACTTATGTGACCTTATATATATATATATAGTGCCTACTGGGTATTTCTTCTTAAAGAATGTCAATACTTATTAAATGTATGTTTTGAGAATTTGTGTGTAATTAACAAAAAAAAAAGCATCACAGCCAGATCTTTATTATGAAATGAAATAACAGGAAGTTATTTAGCAATTATGAGTTTAAATGCAAATATGTACATGTATCATACATAGATTCTATAGAAGATCTGGACATCCCCCCTGGAAGGAAATCAATGGGGCCACAGAAAAGTTAAGAAGCCATCCAGCCAGTCAAACAGTATGAACAGAAGATAAACAGAACAGAAGATAAACCTTGGCTCTTGTCAACCATGTATCAAAGACCACATTAAGTGAAAGTGCTTCCAGGAAAATGCAGCTCTACTTGGGAACTCAATCCTGAATTTCATGGATGCGAGCTTTATGTTTTTAATAATTATAAAAACATATGCACTGAGACAATTATTAAGATAGCTATATTTTTAATTATATAAACATCTAATTTAATTACTAAATAAACTTGATATTGAATATTAAAAGAAATATTAAATTGGTTTTCTTAATTACATGCCTTTGTACTTTTATTGAAAACAATTAATTATAATTTGATCTAAAATACAAGATCAATGTTTGACATCTACATTAATATTATATAAATATACATGTATTTGCCGCTTAAAAAATACACAAGGGGCACCGATAGAACAGACCGACCAAAAATGATTAAAAAAAGCCAACCGTTATTTTGATTTGTAACCCAAAAATGCCGCGATAAAAAATGTTAATAATTCAAACTCTCTTTACTTTTTATAGAGTAATCGGCTAAGAAAATTTAAGCAAATCATCATCGAGACTGAGCGATAGTCAAGTACTCGAGTACTTGTTTACATCCTTAATATTTACGTAAAGTTAAATTTAAAATCTAAAATTTAAATTTAAAAGTTAATTTCAGTTAAAGAGAGAAGAGGAACGTTCCTCAGATTCTTTGTGAAGATTTCAGTTGTAATGAAAGAGGAACGTTCCTCAGATGACTTGTCAAGATTTCTGTTGAAGTGAAAAGAGGAACGTTCCTCAGATGACTTGTCATTGACAAGATTTTAAGTCACGTGAAAAGAGGAACGTTCCTCAGCTGCTTTGTGAACATTTTAGTTGAAAAAAAGAGGAACGTTCCTCTGATGCTTCATGAGTTTTTAAATAGATAAGAGGAATATACCTCATTTTAAATGTCTGTGTAATGCATTTAAATGTCAATGATTCAGGAAAATTCCATGAACTTTGACTTGTAAAGGCTTATTTTTGGCAAAAAGGGGTGTAAATGGATGCAGATATGAAAAACAGGGTCAAAAAAAAGGAATTTTGATTTTCCCTTTTTGATTTGGATTGTGTTCACCATTTATAAAAAAAAAAAGTCAATATAGTCCTTTCACTTCAATTTTTAAGAATATCTGTATACTATTTGAATTTGAGTACTTTATATAAACATCTTAAAAATTCAAGTGTCTTTAATAAAATTTGCAATGTAACATGTTCTTTATATAGATGATAAAATATATTAAATTTTTGCTAGCGTGGGTCTTAAAATTATTTCATTATAACTGTAAATTTGTTATAGCCGTGCTCATTATATATGGCAATTTGCTATAAGTTTATATAAGAACTTTGCCAGGACAAGAATGAGAATATGTTATAGCCGTAAATTTGCTATATCCGAGTTTGTTATATTCAGGTTTAGGTGTATTTGAATTTATCTGCCAATGTGAGTAAATGCACCTCTGGATGGACAGCAATGGTAAACATCAAAATCCATTATGTCTGTTACTGTAATTTTAACAGTTCTTTTGCCATCCATGTCATCTGGAAGGAAGTCATCATCATCCATTAGGTCTGTTGAAGTGATGGAAGTGCCTTCAACATCTTTGAACTATAAAAAAATTATTTTGATGATTAAAACAAGAAACTGTGAGCCAAACCTCAGTAGTAATACCCCCCCCCCCCCAAGATGTGATACTTAAAAGTGTCATCATTTAACAGAAAGTTGTTGACATCAGATTACCACGAAAAAAGAATGCCATAAAGTGTCATGCCTATTTTCAAAATGGATACAAAGGGATTAATAAAGAAGCAATTCTTACATTTTAAAGGATCTTGTGCAGTTAATGCATGATTTTTTTTTAACTTACCCTGCATGTTGTTACACTGATGATGTAAGTTGCTGCTTTCCCATGTCAGTTTTCCGGTACAAGCCACTTATTTCAACGCCATCATTCACTTCAAAGTTCATCTCAGCATTGTCCCCAAATAAGCATACTTTTTGCTGTACCAGATGGGTCTTTAACGTTGAGTAATCTTACAGCCAAATGTTCCCGTCTATACTTTACTGGTGATGCTTTAAAAATATATCATGTTAAAGGTAAGTAAGATTGGTACAATTGTGTAAATTCTGTAAAAGTAAATTCTAACAAGAGGTTCAGGGCCACACCATTCACCTGAACAAAAATAGCCATACTAATTGATCAAAACTGCTTTATGCAATCAAATACAAAACATGATTCAAATACAATTTCAACTTTTCTGCTTAAGTTATTTTGCTCTATTTTTCACCATGTAAAAACTCAACCTCCATTGGGGTCCCAAACTACTCCTGGGCCTACACTACCTAAGGATTCTCCACAAAGTTCCAGCTTGTTTGGTAAAATGGTTTTAAGAGAAGCAAATTTATTTAGATGCCAACAGGTTTTAATGAATCTTAATCATTTTCCCTTGTAGAAGGGTGTGATCCTTTATTTTATAAAATTTGAATCCCGTTCACCCAAGGATGCTTTGTGCTACATATGTAAGTTTGGTTTAATTTGGACGCAGACAGACAGATGGACACTGCACAAAAAGTGATTAGAAAAACTCTCTTGAGCTTTCAGCTCGTGTGCTAAAAACTAAAAAAAAAATAATAATGAAAAAAATTTAAAAGGCTCAGTGTAGAAAAGTAATTACTATTTTCTAAATATTGAATTCATTTCACTTTTTACATTTTCTAACCAATAAACATAATTAACAATTCACCTTTCTTTTTCAAATCTTGATGATTATGACTAAAAAATTGATAAAACTTGTGGATTTTATATACCTGCACAATTTTCCCTGTTATTGTTGATCTTTCATCACATGCAGTTGCTTCATTTAGCTTTCTCTTTACCCCAGTTACTGGTGTTTCTTCTGGTAAGAGTGGAATATTTTTTAGCATTTCTTCAGGGACATCAACTCGTGAAGTGAACGCTATCAGACTGCTTGCAACAACCCAATATCTGTTTTCACCTTCGTTGATAGTGTTTATGAACTTGTAGCATCTTCCAACGGAACTATTGTTGAACTTGTGTTTCTGGTAAACTCTTAAATTGTAAAACTTTGTTTTATCTGCACAGACCAAGTTGAAGACCATCATTTGGACGCCATTATTTGTGTACTGTTGAAGTTCTTGTGACTTTTTGAGAACTTTGCATTTCAATGTTTCATTTTGCCCCTGTTAAATAAAAAGTGTACAAAACGCTCAATGACAAACAGATTCAAAATGACAACTTTCTTTTCTAAATATAGAAAATGTATATACAACATGTGATTGTCAAACAGTATTAAAACTAATCTCTGAATTTATTATTCTGCGAATCATAATGTCCTTTGAGTAAATGAAGATTTCTGTAAATACAATAAACAAATATTCGAGTCATAGACTTCAACAACAAAATCTAAAATGCAACTGAATCCCTTTTCCCCTATACATTGAATTACCGTATCAACTATCATTGATTTTCCAATTTTCCCAAGTTTTATGAAAAAATGGCCATTTGCACAATGTAACTGTTCACAAGATAAAGCATTTAATTTGTTGATTCCACTAAAAAAAAAAAACATTGAATACACCAAAAGAGTCACCAACAGTTCACTGTAACACAATTGGAAATAAACATATTTATGCAAATAAGATTTTTTACAAAATTATATTTCTCCAGTTTTATAATAAAATTATTCTAAAAGTTAGGATTTCAAGGATAACTGTAAAATCAATGAAAGCTTAATGCAATATTTAACAATTGGAAAAGTACTGTAATTACTTTCTGTAACTGAATTTACATAAACGATCATATTCTTCAAGAACTTTATCATTAGGCAAGACTACTTCAGGATCAAAAGAAATTATTCCAAGACCATTTAAACACTTCACTCTACTTAGAGCTACATACGCCATTCCTCGTTCAAAAACAACGTCCAATATCAACACAGATTTTGTCCAGTGACATTCCTTGAACCTTATGTATAGTGCATGCAAAACACAAAATGAGTGGAACTTGCACTCTTACTATGTGTCGTCCATGGATAATAAATTGATGGTGCAATTGTTCATTTGGTATTGCATTGCTTCTCTGTGATAATTCTTAAGTAGCATTACTACGATTATTCATTTGATTATCAAACAGCACATTAACAGATACAATTTTACCACTTAGAGATCTAGTGAAAGATTCTACGTAACCCATTGCACCAATGACCAAACCGTTTTGTGTATTTAGATGTCTTATCAACATGACTCTTGAATTAATGGAAAGCTGAACATGTGATGGTAAACCACCTGCAGCATTGTCATCTTGTGGTATGAATGAATTGGGAACATCAGTTCATGCATTCGGATCATTTGATGCAAAGTAGTGGGTTGCATGCAATGTTTCAAGATTGTTACTCAACAGATTTTGCCTATATTCATTATAGGAATTTACTTTTGCCCTAGTTGGAAAAACCCTCAAAGCAGTCTCATATCCATTTGCATTAGGGTTTAATCAATCTTTTTTTTAATATGGAGATGTCACTATTTGTCAACATACGAACTCTAGCTCTATTTAACAAAGAGGCATAAAGATTATCTCGTTGACGCATGTTTTCCTTCAGAAAAATTGGCTTAAATAATTCCCACAAAATGGTTTTTCAAGTATAAATGATGCTTTAACAGGTTGAAGTTGAAAAAAATCACCAATAGCTATTACATTTAATCCTCCAAAGGGTAATTCACATTGCTTAATATCACTTAATCGTCTACTGATATAAGTGAGCATACTGGTACTGACCATACTGATTTCATCTATAATTAGTGTATGAATAGTTACATACATATTTCTTAGCTTTGACAAACAAAATGGTGATAATGGTTGATATGCTCCATAATTAGACACAGGAATCATAAATGCAGAATGTATTGTTTGACCAGCAATGACATTAGCAGCAGTGCCAGTAGGCGCACAGACCAAAACAGGTTTAGCCCCAGAAATGCAAGATGTGTAAAGTTCTAAGTATGCAATTATTACTTTCGATAAAAAAGATTTGCCAGTGCCTGCACCACCAGTTATAAATAAATGAAATGAATTTTTCTGGTTTGTTTGAAAATGTTTTTTAATCATACCAAGAGAAAATAACTGAGTCTCTGACAACTTACTAACACATGCTTCATCCCTTACAGAATTGCAGCAGATACTGCAAAGGCAGTATATGCTGCAACAGCGCTGCAATTATACTTAATATCTACTGCAAAAATGAAGAATATTTGCAGTACTTATTAGCATAATGTACTGCGCAGCAGTATATGCTGATAATCTACTGTAAATATACTGAAAATGTGCTGCAAAAACTTTCTTTTCAGTGACACGAAATTACATATGCTGCTTTTGTACTGCAAATATGCTGCATTTCTACTGCATTATCTTTATTAAGAGATACTGGTATTAAAGGTATACTGCATATCTGCTGCCTTATCATTATTATTCACATATGTCTGCCATAGGTGTACTGCATTTGTAATGCATTATCTTTATCATTTAGATACAGACATCAAAGGTACTGCATTTGTACTGCATTATCTTTATCATTTAGATACAGGCATCAAAGGTACTGCATCTGTACTGCATTATCTTTATCACTTAGATCCTGAAGGTATACCATATTCCGCAAATATAATAATAGGCTATATTTGCATTATCTTTAAATGTGAAAAAAATAATGCAGAAATAATTAAAAACAAACGCTTAAATTACTACAGCTGTTTTGATAGGGACTTTTTAATAAAATGTGTATGATGTCTTAAAGACATTTGCATAAAATTTGAGACGAAATTAAATATGATGTGTTCAAAGGGTTTGTGGGAAATGCAAAATACATGTGTAAAAAACTGCACTTCAGTAAATATACTAATAGACATGATCGATGTTTTAATAATAATAAATCTTGAAGTGCATTTTAACACGTTAGTAAAAACATGGTCAGTCACTCAGTAGCTTATGTTTACAACCTGTGAGATCGAAAGATGCATTCCGTTAGAATTTACACTCCGTCGCGAAATGTTATTTATAAGTGAATGGCATCACTGTAGCACACAATTCATCTCAAAGACGTTATCAATCTGTTTCGTGAATATTTCTATGACCACTGTCACGAATGCATTAGCTTAGAAGCGATTGAAACTCCAGCAGTTACACTCTTAGTCTTATTCGAAGAGTCCGCCATTGTTCATAAGGTGTCAAGTCAATTCGTCGCCGTTACAAAATGAATACGAACTTCAAGATGTTAAAAAACTTAATTTAAAATTGAAAGTAAAATTTAAAATGAAGATACTACTTACAAAAATTAGTGCAAAGTTAAAGAAACAAAGTATGATATTATATTTATTTGAGTTCCAATTATTTGATAGTTTTCAAAGCCTGCAGGTTCAAAACATGAGGGGTTAAAATTATACGGATACGACTTGTGTAAGCTGCGTACTAAACAACTCGTACGTTCCTTCAATTCTTGTGGCTAGATTCTGAATATTTATTAATGACATCGTTAGTACCTTAAATTCAGTCTAATTAAAAATAATCAACTCATTATGATCAATTAATGTTTTATAAAGTTTATATTAAACCAAATCGAAAAGTCCCAATTTATCAGAATATATTGTCATCGTGTTGTTTTGATTTTATAACGTCACTTCCGCCTAAAGATTACGCACTTTTAAATGAAGCAGACGGATCTTCAACATGTGTTATGGAACATTAAAAAATCATAATGATGCAGCGGTTGTAGTTCAGAGTAATGTGAAGAAAGGTAAAATATTCATGTTGAAATCACCTTTAGTGTATATGAGATAAATGTAGTTACTTTAATGGAACAAATGAAATTCAGTTTTTGTCAAACATTTCAAAAATGCGATTTTAAATTTATGGCAGTTAAATTCTTTTATATTGTATAAAGTTACATAGTTATATATTATAGCTACAAAGATGGATTGATACATGTGTTCAAAAAGTAAAGAAAGTAAAAACAATAAGTAAAATCATTCTCTTTTTTTTTTTTTTAGAACTGATGACTCTGTTCATGAGGAAGATGCACTTGATGCTGAATATTGATTGCTTTAACATAAGCAAAATGAATGATTTCACATTTGTATTAGATTTAAGCTTTGTTAAAAATCTGAGTTTGCATCAAAAGAGGGTTGAGTTATTAAATCGCCAAAATAATGAGTGTTATTTTAATATGATGTATGTTATTATTCTAACAAAAGATAAAAAACTTTCCATTACATTGAATTTGGGTAATAATTGTAATTTATCCTTAGTATCAATGGCTTAATTCAAATTGAAAATTTTTATACTTCTGTAGTAAAGTATGAAATTGTATTCATAGGGACTTGCCAGTTCAACAAGTGAATGCTAAAGGGCAGAATACTGTGGCTCAAAAAGCCCTGCGAGACCACTGGAGATGAAATATGCTGAAGGGATTAAAGAAAATGGCATTCTAAAATGCAGTAAGTTAGATTAATCATTTCAAATTGTATATCAATGCAAAAATTTTCTGTAAATTGTACAAATCAAAATTAAGATATAAATTATTTAAATTACATTTTTTTTCAGGGTTTTTAGGTTTTGACCTGTTCATTTTAAATATTAAAATTGTGCAACTTATTTTTTTCAGAACTCTCAGAGGCTTACAAAGATTTGGAGGAGTTCGAGGAATATTTCAAAGAAAATAATGGTATATCTCATTCTGTCATTAATTACTGTTAAATTATAGTGACGATGCAAGTTTCAATAGTTATTAAAATTCTATTGGTTCAGAATCTATGGAATTATATAAGACTAAAATTTTGTATCTATCTATTTTGTCGTATCACTGGATATCAGTATATGTACATCTAATGCTTTTTATAACTCCTTCCATTTATAAAAGAGTTCCATCTGTCTTTTTCATTTCTGTATCTCTCTGTATAAATACAATTTTTTAATAGACCTGCATTTTAAAAAACACCTTAGACCTAACATTTTTAAATTAATGATGCTTTAATTCAAATATATTACATGTATTTTCATTAATTTGTTTTCAGATTTTTCAGCGCAGAAGTCTTGCGCTACAAAAGGGGACCTTTGCCAAGCAGTGGCGGCGAAATTGAACTCAGCAAGGACCAAAAGCAGGAAAGTTAAACTGTGCAGCACAGCAATGAAAGTTCATAAATGCTTGTGTATATACACATTATAAATTACTGCTTATACTATAAATAGATTTACTGTTATAACTGTAGTAACTGAAATATCTGCAAGTTTTATAATTTTTATATAATTATCATGAGTATTGTGAATATAGATATATTTGCAAATTATAATTAAATATACATGTATGTAGAGTAATTAAACCTGAATATATATATATGTGTGTGTGCACAAAAGAACTTACTTTAGTTGTTATTAATAGTTGTTGTATTCTACAAAGGCTGCCAACCATATTCACGGTATATCACTATATGTCAGTAGTTTTGCTGTCCTACCGGGGTACTTGAAATATTTGAAGCAAGCTGCATCTCTACTGCCAACCAAAGCTTCCATATTTGGATACACAATGCTGCTGTGCAGGACTAATTTAAATATTTGAAACATGCTGCAACTCTTCTGCCAGCCAAAGCTTCCATATTTGGGTATGCAGTTCTGCTGTGCAGTAGATATTTGAAACCCACTGCAACAGGTCTACTGCTTAGCAGCACTATTTAGTACTGCAGGCCAGTAGACTGTAGATATATTCAAGAATTCTACTGCAGGGCAGCATATACTGCCTGGCAGTATATACTGTATGGCAGTCTATTTTTGCAGTACAATTGCAGTCTTAATTAACATATTTGAAACATACTGCAAGTCTACTGCTTCATTGTATTTTTCCATTTAAAAGCTATGCAGTACATTTGCAGCACTACCGTAGCTCTACTGATAGTCTACTGGGATTTTATACTGATAATGTGCTGCATATGTACTGCAATTATACTGCAATTCTGTAAGGGATATTCCGCAAATGACATTGAACACTGTAAAGAATGCATATGAAATTGTTCTTGTGAAGTAAATGGTAAATATGATGTAGCTAAACCATCAGTTTGTTGACATTCGACACTTGTCTTATTTCATTTGAGTACAAATTTTCAAAAGACTGCTCTCTAGCATTTATTTCTTGAAAGTGAAAATCAAACTAACTGTTTTCTAGTTCCTGTTCACACATCTGAATGCGACGCATAATAGTTTCTATTTTTCAACAAATGAAAATTTTTCATATGGAAAAGAAACATTAAAAAGATGTCGTTTGGCAACAAATACTTCTTTTGCACATGTGAAATTACAAGTCAATTCCTTTTCATCTCGATGAGGAAGTAACATTAGTAGTAAACTGTAAAAGTAATCATCACTGTGTATTGGCAAATTAGTAAATCTTACTATGTTTGGATTTTTTTTAGGTCTCATGTATAAATCATACTTTTGAATGTAAATTCTTTCACTTGCATTGGTGCGCGAATGCTCTTTTAAGGGTTGAGCTTTTACATATAATTATGCAAGTTTAAAATAGGACATTGTTTCAATACTCGAAGGTCTTTTTTTATAATAATCTAACATATTGGAATGAAATATATATGTGCTATTATTTTCAAGTGATGCTATTTCTTGAGCTCCTTTTAGAAGTCAAAACCTTTTTTCTGGTAATCTAGTATTTAAATTTACAAAGGAGCGGCTAGTGTGAAGCAAATTTAAATCACCTAGGCGATATGCTGCCTCTTGATAGCTAAGACGATCCGACGGTGTTTAAGAACACATAATCCAATTTGCAATAATTTGTTTTGCTTTTCTAAGTCTGGATTTTGTTTAAACACATTTAGAATCAGGTTACCTAATGCAGACCTTAAATCTTCTGGCTCAGATTTGCACAAATAACTGCAAACTTAGTATGCCACTCCCTCTGCATTACAGACAAGTTGGACATCCATATTAGCATGACAATATCGTAATATAACAGGATTGTATGGATAAATCATGGTTGATTGTTTATCCCTTTAAAGAACGTAAAATTTACCTTTGTTTGATTTAGACATGTCTATATTTTGTACAATTTTTGTGTCAGGTGATACTGGATGTGAAAAGTGAAATCTACATCTTGTTAGTAGATTCTGGCAATAAGTAGTATGACAGTGTGTTTGAAACTTAGTGACATACCTACACAATTCTGAATCATTTTTTTGGAATATTTGCATGTATTGTTTTATCAATATATGTCACAAAAAATTGTTTATTATTTTCTGTAACTTCTGTTGGCAAATCTTTCACCCATAAAAACATATGTATGTGAGGACTTCCTCTATTCTGGAATTCTATTCTACCAAAATAATCTTGAATGTGTCCAAATGGCTGGTCTTTCCCTAATATCACATCATTCAACACATATTTGAAACGACGATTAAAACACAAAGCTGTCATCAAAGGATCATCCTTCAAAAAAGATGAGAAACTTTCATGTCTGAATGCTTCCTCATAGGTCAAGTTTTTAAGGCACATTCTAAGTTCGGTTCAATGATTGTCATCAGCAGACAAGGTCAAAAAGATTGTAGGGGGTCCAAGACATCGAACCATTGACAGTAAATTATAAAGTGCATTTTTGAAGTAAGCAATAGTCCCTTCATGAACATGTATGAATTTTCCAACATATTAGAAGCTTGGCTACAATGTCTTATGGCAGCGGCTGTAAATCTGTCGTCTCTACTTTTACACATACACATATGAACCCCTATTTTACTTTTAAGCGAAGGCAAATTGTAAGAAACACACGAGTGTAACAAATATGTTAAGTTATATCTAAACTCTGCATGTCTATTATATAACCTATATTTGAAATACATGGAGGGATTAACATGGATATCTCTATTTTGTCTTAAACCATTAACTCCATATGGAAAGAGCCAGGGAAATGCCATTTCTTCCCCTGATGTTAAATCAAAAATGTTAACAGGTGGATGGGTAGAGCTTGAAACCTTAATAACCCCCTCTCTTATAAAGGATGAAGCATTGAGTATAGGTGTATTTACATCTAAAGGTGTCAAAGAGGAATAATTAAAATTGCTATCTAAATGAGATGACGATTCATACTCATTTAACAATTCATTATTTAGATGAGTAAGTATGTCAAAACTTTGATCAAGTCTGATTTCCTTATAGAGTGGGTTGTTTTCAATTAGTCACATAAGAGCATCTTTCAAATTTTTGCAACTGATGAAGTGTTTATTAGTGACGGCTGGTTCACTGTGTAAAAAATGCACAGATAATGTTGCATTTTTTTCAAAATTTCTGGGCAGCTGATCAGCTATTTCCTGTACATTCATTGGCAAGTTTAGCACCAATCCCTTCTCAGCATACTGGCCACCGGGTAAAATATGAATTGACAAAAAAACTTGAAAAAGGGAAATCATGCGTTTCTCTAGTATTGATAGTTTTCTCAGTTCTGTTGGTACACGACCATTATCAAGGTTGTTAAGCTTAGTACTCAACGGACACGTTTTATTTTGTTTAATTCTACCATGACAATAACGACAGAGAACATCATCATATGACAAGTTTAACATTTCTGCAGTAGCTGTAATTTGTTTCAAGTTAACTATCTGATCAGGAAATAAAATTCTATCACAACACTTGCAATAACTGGATGGTTTTTGTCGAATATAAAGGTCATATGTGCAAATCACAGTTTAACGATCTCCGATCCTCATCAATGTTCGATAACTCTAAATTATCCGGAATTTTTTTATCCTTACCATAAATCTGCCTTTTATATAGACAAATTTAAAAAGTCTTGAAGTGTAATATAACACAATACATTCAACGAACTGCTTGGCCTATTGGCTCCACGGAGAGCTACTACCTTGAGGTATAGGGGTTCGAGCCACCGTTGCATCGGTACAACCTTTTTTTCTAATTTGATCTCAACTTGTATACGTTATTTGTTCCATTATATTCATCCTGGACAAAATTGCAATAGCTTCGTAAAATTTATGCATGGATACCATGAAAAAAAATATTTTTTAAATATTAAAAATTTAATAATTATTTTATTGTTTTGCATATGAATGGAAAAAGAGTGGCTCAGGTTGCTGATGTACTTCATAATTAGAAATGACTGGGCTTAACTCACATGAGAATCCACCATAATCACGGTTTAAAAAATCAAGTATGCTGTGAATATTGTCAAAGTAAAGCAAAACTGTATTTCCTGATTCATCCAACAAACCATGTTTATTTCTTTTATGTGAATCAAAAATAGCATACCTGTCATTTTCAAGATCACATATGACTGAAATTGTCAATCCCCTAGCTGTAAACATTAAGTAAGGACTTATGATTGACGCTTGATACATTGAATTTTCAAGAGTATTTTGCCCAAATTCATATTCATTATTGCCACCTACCCTACCGAGAAAAATATCGGTTTGAATTTCATAATTAGGAGAGTGCATGCTATGCGGCATCAAATCTCGAAGAGACCGTGGAAAATCATTGTGTGTAAGATATCTCGTAACACCTTGTACTCTGGCAATATATGCGTACAAAGATGTACCTTCGTTCACTAGATTATCTATAACACTAGAGGTAACATCGTTTACCCATGTTTGTGGATGATCCCTCGCCATGCCACTTAAAACTACAAGAGCTAAAAATGCAATTGCTGTGCATTGTAGTCCACTGAAAGGACAAAACTTTTCATTTCTTTGATGAATCCTACCCATTACATGTCTTACCATTTTGTCTGCGTCGATCTGACAGATCCCACCAACTCGATTTGCCGCCAAATTCTTCCGAAAACAATGGAAAGTAATCTTGGTCATCAAACAGCTTCGGTCTACGATTTTGATTTGTATAATGACCTGATATGTATAATGTCCTGATGACCTGATGGCATGTATTTTGTAAAATACTGATTTGTGCAGTGAAATAAGAGAAATATTTTTTTCATAATTGTATATATAGATCATACTATTTTGCATCAGAAAAACACAAGAAATAAATTATAACTTCTTTCAAATTATTTTTACAGAGCATATAATTTTTTCAGGGGTTTAATGTCCTGATTTTTTAGTATAAAGACCTGATGACCTGATGATTTTTAAAAGGCCATAGCTATAAATTTTAAGCTCTATGCCTCATTATTTATATTGACATAGTTTGATATGATCCCCTAAATGAAAATTCTGAAGTTTGAACAAATATAGATGGTTACTTTTTCTGAAAAATCACTTTGATCTAAAACACGGGGTATAATGTCCTGATTTCAGAATGGCCTGATTGACCTGATCAAGTAGATAATGAACCAGCTCATATAATTCTGACAATTTAAGAACCAAGAAAACATTCTAATAATACATTCAAATAAACTAATTAA
>WFKH01011925.1:21177111-21209480 GCA_016163765.1 Magallana hongkongensis | reverse complement strand
ATAAATCTGTAAATAACTTAAATTCCACCTTTTCTTAGTATAAATGAATGTGAAGATTATTATAATGTGATCTGTCCACTTATCATTTTTTTTTTTGGGGGGGGGGGGGGGGGGGGTAAGATGAACGTAGGTATTATAGGCTATATTCAAAACTATAATCAATATAGTATATCTTGTTGATTTTAGATTGACATGTAAACCTAAATACATTGTATATGTTTTCTCTGTAAGTTAGTAAAATGTATATGTAAAACTGAAAAATATACACGACAACTATAAGAAATAGGTATATACCTTGATCTTTAATGGAGAGAACTAATCTTTTATCGTTGATTTTTAAAAATATAAATCATTTACACTTAATACTTTGAGATGATAAATCTTAATTTGTAAAAAATATTTAGAGCAGTTCAAATATCCATACAGAATAAGGAAACTGATTTACCGGTAACTAAATTATATGTAATTGTATTTGCATAATTTTCTTATTCAACTTCTACTATGATACACAATATATCACAGCATTTTAAAAAAAATGTTTTATTTCTGTTTCATTTGTTTTGTACCACAATTGTTATAAATGTTTATTATATGGCAATATAAAAATAAAAAAAAACGTGTATATAACAAGGAGAGAATCACCTAAGTTTTAAAAAGTGTACATTGTAAACTGTTAATTGCTATCAAAACAAAGGAACCCAATTATGGTTCTTGCGGAAAAAAGGTGTGAATAACACCCCGGTATACCATACACGTATACAGGCTACTGGATATATACAGAGGGGGTACAATCTGTCAAACATACTTTACGAACCGTACATCCATCTGACACATAATACCAGAACAACTAATATATTGAAACATTTATAAATTAAAAAAATTGATCTTAACAAAATAAAGAACATAAAACATTATATTTTAGAAAGCAATATGTGGTTTTCCCCCGAATACCTTTAATATTGTCCTTAATTGGAGAGAGATTCAAGTGGTCTATAATATGAATAATATGCATATTAATGAATTTATTTTTCAACAAAATCTGGTTTAATATAAAATTGTCACAGATTTTGTGTGCATATGTGTTAAATTCATTACGTTGAAAATTTTGACGGAAACCAAATTTAATTGATAGTATTTTTTGTTTAAAAGTATTGATATGTAAACAAATTTGAATTTTGCATTTATCTGATCATGATTGAATTAACGGAGTAGAATCCTGTTACAAATGAAGACTTTTTATACATATGCAGCAGAGAGTTTCCTGATTTTGATTTCAAAACTAGCAAATTCAACTATTGTGAGATATATCCCCTACATTCGTAATAGCAAATCAAGTCAATCTGGGTATTATGAAATCATGACATTATGATATATTCCATTTATATGATCAAAGAAACATGAAAAGATTAATTAAGAATTTTTCCCACAAAATTATTATTCAAAAGATTATACAGATCCCTCTTTTATACCAATTTTCAGATATATAGCTGAAAAATGGTGTTTAATAAACTGTTGAAATTTATCAGGTCACCAGGTCATTACCAATTAAAAATCAGGTCATTATAACCCTGGATGTTTTAAACTGCTCAATAAAAATAATTTAAAGGAATTTTCAAAATACTTTTTGTGCTTTTTATAGGAAAAAGTATGATCTATACAACAAAGTGAAACTATTTTTCTTATTTCATTGTACAAATCAGTATTTTACAAAAACATGCCATCAGGTCATCAGGTCATTATACAAAAAATCAGGACATTATAACCCTGAAGAAATTATATGCTCTGTAAAATTAATTCGAAAGAAGTTTTAAATTATTTCTTGTGTTTTTCAGATAGAAAAAAGTATTATCTATATAAATATGTAAAATTGTTTTTCTTATTTCATTGCGCAAATCAGTATTTTACAAAATACACGCCATCAGGTCATCAGGGAATTATACATATCAGGTCATTATACAATCCCCTGCGATTTGGTGTGATAAAGGCATGCGTCTGAATGATCGAGACTAGTCGAGAAGATTTACGGAAAACTTCTATTCGGATGAAAATCGAATAAAAACGATATCGTTTTAAACTTAATTGATTCCTCAAGTAACTGTTTATTTCACAAAATAAAGTTAGGAATCAGATATATGTATCATCTATAATCAAAATTATATTTGACTTATTGCATATGTATATATATAAAACACAAAATGGGTGGAAGGTAACTTTTTATGCGATAAGTAAAATTTAGTTTTCTAAAAATAGTGACCTGTCGTTTTGTCCTAAGTAAATGATAAACAACTTTATATATTGCATAAAAAACATTCATATTTTGAATGGTTTACTTTATGGAAGTTAATATAGAAGATATTTCGTAATTACAAAGGGAAAGAACCTTCTAATGTACAATCTATGTAATGTATAGTTAACCTTCAATTCTGAATAACTTCTCCCTTGTCAATACCACACGCCAAAACTTAAACTTATATGTATAGAGCTGCCCGGTCCTCCGGGCTGCAATTATTATATATTCACGGAGAGTGTATCTCAATAAATATATAGTCCTTGAAGACATCAGGTTTCAAAGAGAGGCCACTGGCTCAAGATATATGTCACGCTGCAGTATTTACTTTCCCATGCGCTTGCATGGCTATGGAACGGAAGAGAAACTCGATATTTATGTGTTGGTCCAATGCTTAATTCCAATTTTCTCTTTTTAATTTGATTTATTTACTTTTGAACACCGTAATTTTTCAAAAGTTCACCTTTTCAAATGATATATAAAATATGTGAAAATCTTGTAAAAATTCAGTATTTGGTAAATCATGTGTTTATGCGTCACCATGTCTCTTTACAATTTTTAAGCTATTAAATCTTAGACAAGTTTTATTCTTTAATGATAAATTATGTTTGTTACTAAATGATTTATAATATATTTTTGACGGACAAATAAAATTGCCTGCGGACTGAATGTAAACAGGCACTAGTACGGCTGGACTAATGTATTGAAAAATTAATGTCAACCCCGATACAGTATATATATCTATATATATATATATATATATATATATCTTTTTAAATTGTACCTGATTGATATCGTCCATCACACCATTGATTGCGTATATCCATGAGAAGATTTCCACAAGAGAGGGGGCGCCATTCTCACCGATAGGATGCAGGTCAGTCAAAACAAAGGAGGAAAACAGTCCCAGAAACACAATGTTGGCGAGCTTTAAGTAAAAATATCTGTCACCTTAAAAAAACTAAAACTTAAAGGAAATCTAAAGAAAAACTATCAACTAAATTATTAATGTACTGGCTGATGAAACATGTGAAATAGAGCTGTTTTAAATTTTAATAGAAGCTAGTACATGTTTTCAAGTCGCTCTAATTATCATTCATTTAAACGAATAAGTGAGAATACAGAAAAATATTTCTGTCGTTTAAATGAACTATTAAGTTACCATAGCTGTAATAAACTTGGTAACTGGTGCAGTGTAAAAGGAGAAAATATATTGAAAGCATTTCTTTGCTATCTTGGAACACCCATGCTGACAACCTCCTTCCTGGGTCTTTGACTTGGAGTCTGGAGAAGGAGCACATTTTCTACAACAACATGCTTTTTTTACACAACAGGCCTCTCTGACGGCATCATCCTGATGTTCTGGCATACGTTCCTCGTCATTGTGACAAAGTGGGTCTAGGTCGTCGAACTTATTAGCTTTTTTTTCCACAAATACCATGGCAGATATTATCAAAGGCATTAATATGGATGCCACGATCTGAAAAAGAGTGAAGGAATTAAAAAAGGTTCTATAGTATTTCAACATCCTACAAAAAAATTTCAATCCTGAATATTTTTAACTTATCTAATGACTGTGAGTGGGATAGCTTTTTTTATTATTAAACTCAAGACAGGAACTATTACCCAAGGAAATATATCCTGTCAAGGTTTAATAAAAGAGCTATTCTACTCACAAACATTGGAGAAGTGTTTTATTATACTGATGTAAATATAGTTCACTGTCTTGTTATCAAATACAGTAAAATAATTGCACTTACAGCTACTGGGTAACCTTTTTGTTATGATGTACATGTATATATTCTGCTGAGTTGTAATTTACAGAAGGGGGATCAGCATTTTCAATATCATAAACATTTAATTGATTAACACAGTATATAATTGTATAGGACTCGTACCTACTGGTCTCAATTGCTAACATCACTGTTGTGGAACTCTTTGTCAAATGAATCAAATTACACGAAACAAAAATTGGTGTCAAAATTTGAGAAATAGCATTTGGAGGGGTAGATAGCTCCTCTTATACCCCAGAGAATAGTTTTGCCATGCAAGAACAAGCTTTAACTATAGTCTGTCCCAAGATATTTATGCTGCACATTTGGACGATTTTTAATAAAAATATACATACCTGTGAAAGAAGTGCAATCGAAATCGATGAAAGGGAAAATTTCCAAGATAACTTCATTCACACATTATCATTTTTCCCTCGTAAAAATTCACAGGAACGAAAACAGATCTCCTACGGAGATTTATAATGGGGAATGTTGACATCTTTTCTCCATTCGGAAGTCACTCGAAATACCTCGCACAATTTTTCAACGTTATCATCCGGGCTGCTTCATCTCCTTAGCAATGGAAAATCCCCGTAGACTTTTTATTTTTAGCCGTGTATTGAAACCTGACAAGCTAGAGGGGGCGTTTCAAAATGGAAATCTTGGGATTTTTTTATACTATTGAATGAACATCGTCTGAACCAAGAGGTATTTATAAATATCGAATAATTTAAGAAAATATGCGGCAAAAATATATTGGGACAGACTATAAGACAAAATACCAATTTTACCTTCTGAACTTCACACAGAAACAATTTTGTAGAAGTATTATGAATGCTGATTATCAATAAATTCTATTCAAAATTAAATATTATAATTACATGTACCAATTATATCCTGGGTAATGATAATAATAATTTACAGAAAATAAAATCAACATTCAAATTTATGCTTGTCCTCTTTCAGTCAAAATTTACAATTTTCAGTACATTCAAAGCGTACATTATAATTTTATACCCATAACTTACAGAAGTTCTTATAACAATCATTTACAGTAAAAATGCCAGAGTCTACTGAAAAATGATTAACAACATTAGTTATAATTTAAGTGCAGAAGAGTGATACTGTGGAATCTTTATTATTCGTGGGAGACCAATGTTCGTGGCTTTCGTGGGTACCCCTTGAACAGGAGTTAATATCCCCACGAACTTATGTACAAGCATATGTTTAATATTTATTTACAAAATAGAACTTGATACCAACGAGATTACGTCCCCTCGAACCAGAAAAAAATTGGCTACCCACAAACATTGATCCCCACGAATAAAAATGATTCCAAGGTATACAATTTTCCTGGAGGTGGACAGAGGTATGACTCCCTTCCAGATGGCATTAAGCTTGGCCTGACAACAGGTCTGGGCCATGAAGTCCATCAATCTGTTTTCTTCGGCCAGACAAAAGAGGGTGGTGTTGCCGAACTCGCTCAGTTCCCTGACCAACAACTGGTGGGACTGGTCGCTGTTCTTAAGGTAGCAAATGCCAAGGATCTCCGAGGCCAGCTTCTCAAACTCCCTGAAATCAGTCAGGCCAGTATAGCAAACTAAATAATACAGTATAAAGAACCAACGAGCAAATGAATGTATTTTTCTATTTACAAATGGATTAAACAAGTGCACGCGTCTGTTGTTTGAATCATGATAATAACGGGAACATAAAGGATTTAAAACAAAGGATAATATTCTTCAGACCAATGAAAATTAAATTAATTGATTAATGATGAATTATCTTTGGACTTACGAAGATTGCTGTGTCAATGTTAGACTGAGTTTTAACTCATATTCATCGTAAGCCATTTTAGACAACTTCTTCAGCACACAGCTCGCAAACAAGGCAGTTTCTAAAGGAAGGAGGTTAAGTGATTACACACTAGCATTAGCTTAGTCTCCACATCTCAATCAAAATGTTGATCACGTTCTCTCTCCAATTACTTTCTCTTTAGATAAAAAGATTGCGTAAATCATAAAGTAAAAGGCTAAAGGCATAGTGAGAATTTGAAGTTAATATCGACACATCAGTGATCAAACAAAATGATTGTTAAAGAGGAGCCTTTTAGTATTTCCGTGGTCATATCTAAGTATCAAGTTGCCATGCACATACAATACGAACCGACCAGACACAAACTAACACCAGACCAGACCCCAAAAGCTGACCCCGGGTTTCCTTTGGGTCTGCTCTGGGTCTGGTCTAGGTTTGCTCGGTGTCTGCTCTTGGAATCCTATTTACGCACTGCATTTTGAAGCAGACCGTAAGCCGCCCGTAAGCCCCCTCCCCCTTGTATATTTCAAATACACATGTAGAGACATCTGGTCATTTTTCAGTAGCGATCATACAGTAAGCACCTGCATTTACTTTAACGACCAAATTCACCATACATACGGCCAAGGATTGCAATTTTTAATTACAATTTATAAGTAATTACGTTTGTGGATTTCTTTTAAAGCAACAACAAACTAATGTATTTATCAATAATTAGTCCAATTCTCTGAAAAAGAGAGTTGTAAAATGTATATACATGTATATCGTATACACATGTAGTCATCGAAGCGAACAATGATCGATCTATCTATATAAACAGTGTCTTTGTTTGAACATAAACTGTATAACGGTACACGAGAAAAAATTAAAAGTTTTCAATCTTCACATCATAATTGAAAAATTTTCCTGCCCTTGACGAGACTGTGAATTACGACACAAGACAACTGCCATGCTTCACCAGGAATCGTTAGACAAACATTGACAGTTCAGTTCATCAGTTCAGTTCATTTGATTCGCTCAAAACCATTTTAAACATATGGTACATGAGGACAGATAAAACATTAAAATGAACATAAAAATAGGGTCAAAGGTACAAAATATAAAACACACACACACACACACACACACACACACACACACACACACACACATATATATATATATATAAACACAAGTAATACTACGTTTAAAAACCTGTTAAAACTGTTAATAGATTAATAAAACACATCATTTTTAACAATAAACACTTACATTTTCATTTCCTTCAACCCAATCTTGTTTTGAGAGGAAGTTGAATTCGCGCATGCGCGAATAAGATCCAGGGAAAAGTGTGTAACTACCCCATTTTGACACGGTAAGTGTGTAATAAAAATCATGCGTAAACCGGAAAGTCACTATTTTTGTATTTTCTGGGTCAAGCACGTCGGAAAATTCCGATTTACGTCGTTTTCAAACTCACTACAGTGGTTGATGTAGTGAGTTTTGAAAATCTAGTAAATCGCACGTGTGTAACCTAGCATATGTAATAAGTATCGGGGTTATGCAAACGCACAATACACCCCCCCCCACACACACACACACATACACACCACACCACACCACACCACACCAGATACACACACACACATGGGAAAAGTTATATAAATTGAAACTCATTGAGGACAGACTACCTCGTATAACTTTGTTATGAATACACAGTTTTCTCAACAATTTCGTATTACATGTTGTCGTAAGGTACAAAAATTTAAGCACATTTGGTCTATAGCCGAAAATGTTTATTTATAAACTTGTTCCGGACTTGTGATATTGCATAACATTCTAAAATATAATGATAATAAAATGAAATTCATCGGCTATACGTTTTGTTTTACAGAGAGGACAAAAGTTTTGACCACGCAAGTCAACAAGTGGCTGATTACGTAATTGCGAATACAGTGGTGAGAATTTTTCTTAATGCAAAGAACGATCTAGAATGAAGCATTTTTGATTGAATAAGGTGCAACTTTGTAAGTGTATATCTCTATAATTTGCATTACCCACAATATCGGCTGTTTTACCTGCTTACCTGCGGGTATCACGAAGCACGTCTTGAATAAAAATGGGTAATTTTTTTTTCCTATGTATAATTCAGCAACTTTTAGAAATGGCCAGAAATTAGTCCTGACTTTTTCACCATTTCATTTGTAACCAGTAACAATGCTCTGTTTTCTGGTGACAAAAGTAACATATAATACAACTGTATGACCAAACTGTTCATTTTCTCTCCGCTGGACGGTTTAATTTTATCCAGTAATAATGGTTACAGCTATATTCTATTGGTGACAAAGGGTAACAGTAGTGAAATACCTTTTTAGCAGGGAGTCTTATTTTATTTGGTTACAATGGTTACAACTATATTCTCAGTTTGGTAACAAAAGGTAACAGAAGTGATAAGCCTTTTTCTGTTTAACAAGTGTTCATATTTTTTTATAACAATGGTTACAGCTATACTCTCTTGGTAACAAAAGGTAACAGAGGTGACAATTGAGCCCTTTCCTGTAAAGCAGGGGTTCTATTTACTTTGGTTACAATGGTTAAAGCTATATTCTCTTGGTGGCTTAGGGTAACAATGGTGACAGTCATTTACAAGGGGTCTTATTTTTTTGGTTACATTGGTTACAATAATTACCCTAACCCTAAAGCCTAATCATATCCCTAAACTAACCCTGATCTTAGCCCTAACCTACTCCAACCTATTCCTCCCCCCAGACCTAATACTAACTGATACCAGTAACCACTGTAACCTGTCACAAATACATAATAGTTTGTAAATCTTTCATATTCATTCATTGTAACTAATGTAACCAAAGTTACTGGTTAAAAATTGAAAGGGGTAAAAGTCAGGACTAATTTCTGTCCATATCTGCTAAGTTTTGACCTAATTTTGTCTAAAAAAAAAAATGTGTAATATACACAAGTCTTTAGACTTTATGGTAACAAAATTAACCTATATTTATATACGTACATGTACGTTTAGATTTGAACATTGTTCAATATTAAATGTAAACGACCATTTTTCCTGCACGATGGAGTTGTCAAATAGTGATCTGATTGGTCGACGCACTGATTGGTCAAAGCGATTTATTGATTATTATGATTGACAAGTCTGTTAGTAAGACCGGACCCTGGGTTCGTTTTCAGGGTCTGCTTCTAAAATCAGGGTCTGCTCTCTATGTCTGCTTTGGGTCAGCTCTTATTCCGCCCTAGCAGACCCGAAGAAGACCCTGAGCGGACATGGAAAGGAGACCCCAGGTTTGGTTGGGGTCTTCTTTCTGTAAGGTTGTGTCTGGTTGATACTGCATGTGGTTAATTTAATGACATACTCAAATTGCAAAGTGCATTGAATAACGGATTTGAAAAGATATCTAATAAAATGGACTATTATGAGCCAAAAATTCTTAGTTTAGTCAATGGTGTTTATTACTGTTCTTTCTAGTCGCAGATAAAGCCTCGATATCACTAATTACGTCTTAACCAACTTGAGGCACTTGCCAGTAAAATATATTTTTATTGTCATTCAAAAAGAAAAATCCTACCAATACAATCACTTCCAATCCTCCAGAAGAGTCTGGCCAGGCTCATACGGTTCATCAGGACGGCCCAAATAAACAAGTGCTTGACATGGTTCTTCCGCTGTCCCTCCCACTGCACTATTTATCATTAAGTAATTACATGTGCTTGTATTAATAATGAAAATAAAACACTCCAAAATCTTATAAAACTCATCATATGTCTCCTCAAGTCTAGGAATGACTGAACATTTCTGTAATATTCCTGACAGGGCTTCTCAGATCATGAAATGTACCCAAACACCGACATCAAACATATATCCTGTCAACACCACAGTCAAAATATAGGATATATCAATGAGATTTTATGCTTTCTTAAAAATTTCATGTATGACATTAAATGTTAACTTGATATATTAAAGCACATTGAAATTACTAAAAAAAAAATCATTAGAAATATTATTCTATATAGATCTCGAGTTATTAATTATTTTTGTGATAATATGATAAACAGCTTAACATGAACATAGTTTTTTTTCAGACTTTTACTTGAGATACGTTTGTAATAAACCTGTCTATATAAATATTGGTATACCAACAAAACTTACCCGGGTACATATTTATGTTCTTATTGCCAAGGAGATCAGCTATGACCTTTCCAATGTAGTTTAAAAGGTCAGGTTTACCTCCATTATCCTCTGTACATTTACGGCACAATGCTAGCTATAATTTTCAAGTCATATTCAATTAAAAGCACACTCATTTTCAATGGACACAAAAATATTCAAATCGAATTGATGATTCATAATTTGTAAAACTTATCATGTAAGCAATCGAGCTGACTAAAAATACGACAGATGCACAATTAAAATCTTAAAGAGCTTCTCCTTTCTCATTTTCAACGGAAGACCTTCCTCTTATTTTACGGTTTCTTTTTATCGTCTTCCGTTTCAAACGGAAGACCCTCTTGTTATTCTACAGTTTCTTTTCATTGTCATTAGGGTCTTTCGTCTCACGCGGAAGACCCTACCATTTTTCTATTGTTTCTTTTTCACATTTCGTATCAAGGTCTTCCGTTTCTAACGGTAGACCTTATTGTTTTCGTTTGTTTTTTTTCTCTCTATTTTCCATTTTTAATTTTTTTTTCCTCGCCCTTTTTTTCTATAGACAATTTCTCCGAAAATGCGTCGAATTTTCAAGTTTTTGAATATGATAGAGGGTGACAGACATTATATATCGTCTTCCTTATGTAGATGACGTCACTTCCTTTCGCCAGCGTCGTTTGTTTTCCTTTTTGTGCAAGGAATTTGTCCAGCATCTATCTCAAAAATGATTTTAGATAGAAATTTGAAATTTTCTACGATCATATATATTTTAAGGGTGACAAGGGGGTATATGATCATTGTCCGTCACTTCCGGTCCCCTCCATATGCAATCTTCTAATTATGATTTTTAAAACTTTAAAATTTAGACAATCTCAATTTTTTTTTCTTTTCAGAAGCACAACTACATTTGAAAATGAATTTTTTGAAAAATATTTAAATAAAAATTTACATAGTTTTTTCAATAGTGACTTTAACAAGAGGCCCACGGGGCCACATCGCTCACCTGAGAAACAATAGCTTTATATTGGCGTTAAAAAGGATATTGTGCCATATGGAACCTCGGTAGAATAACAAAAAAAAAATACCGTAAAGTATCCAAATTATACACTTATTTTTGCATACAGTTAATCTTTTACATTGTACCTTAATGAAATACCATTTTATCCCCCCCCTCCACCACTTTATAAAACGATCAAAATATATGAGAGCATATAGGTACATTTTCTCCCTCAACTACTTACAAGTTATTGTAATTTATAAAAAAAAATCCTAAATGTGAAAGAAGAAAATTGTACCTCAATGCGTTAAATTCTCAAATTAAAACATTCAAAATTTTAATTGGTCCTCTCCATTATAAATGATTGTCGTTTACCTGGCGTAAATTCATTTTGTATGACGTTTCATAATCTTACTCACTTGACTGATAAATAAACTTAACAGAAAAATGTTGTCACATGATATGATAATTCTGATCAATGTTTTAACAGTCATACCGCTCCATTGTGCTAAGGCCTACCCATTATTTTCCTTTTTATTTAAAGAAAACAAATGGCTACAAAAAAAGATCATTTTTCGCTGCAATATTTTTTTAAGAACAACGAAAATGCTTTTATCCTTATAAATAAAATGTGTCAGAACTATGGACACTGTTTAAAAAACGTCGTTTTTATTTACTTGCGTTTGCAAAACTATCATAATTGGTATAGATTTCATATAATTCATCGTATAAGAATGAGCACCAAAAAGTAGTTACAGCATATCATCCTTTTAGCAAGAAATTTCTAACGATCAACCACAATTTCAGCGTCAAATGTAGAACTATAAGCAAGATACAGAGTTTGGTTTGAGTCATGATTTTGTTTACATGATTTTAGTACATTCAACTTAATGTTCTTAAAACTTGGTATTTCCTATTCAGCAATTAAAATATAAACAAACTAAAGCATGACTTCAGCTCTGTGTACAAACAGCATTGTGCGCAAAGCTTTGTATCTTGCTTATAACTCGAAACTTGACTCTTAGATAGGTTAGTAAATAATAGAAAATTGTAAACAATTAAAACAAGGAAAAATGCACTAGAACAAAAAAAGAGCAGCGTAATTTATTTTTCATCATACATATACCTATATATTTCTAGCAGCGAAAATAATCTCCGTTTAGACTAAAAATGCTGAGCTTTTTAACAAAACACGTTGCCTTAATAAACCATTTCAAGAGATCGTACCGAATTACAAATAGAACTAGACCTGTTTTTGTCTCAACAAAAAGGAAGGGCTTTTCGACAGCCCTTTAAGCCACTTATTTAAATTCTTAATTTTTTTCTCAAAAATTGTGTATGATAAAATGAGAACAAATGTCATATACATATGCCTACACATTAACTTATAAGAAATAAAATGCCCCCAAAAAGACAACTCCAGAATTTTATATCCAAATATATCTTTTATTTCTTTAGAAAAGTTTTAAAAATTCATATGTAAGAAAATACTCATTTATGATTCAAGACTTTTGGTATGCCAATAGCTCTAACGCTAATCATCCATTAAGGAAAGCGAGATAACTCTTGAAATTTAATTTTTTTGAATTGTGACAAAGTTATCATTTTCAGACCCTTAAAACCCCTATAAGGAGTCAAAAAGTGGCCCTTCGGACCATAATTTTGAATTGTACTCTTTATTCTTAACAATTAACCGAAAAGATTTTTAAAATCAGATGAAAAATAAAAAAGTTACAGCTAAAGGGCTATTTTAAATATTGACCCCTTCAGATCCTTTATTTTTCAGAATTTCTTTTCCAGGACTTTTCCGATCTGCGCATTATGTTACTAATAGTAAATACAAAATATAAAAATATTTGCTTGAAAACTGTTTGAGAAAACGTTACATGCGTGAATTCCA
Source organism: Magallana hongkongensis (assembly GCA_016163765.1). Classification (NCBI taxonomy): domain Eukaryota; kingdom Metazoa; phylum Mollusca; class Bivalvia; order Ostreida; family Ostreidae; genus Magallana; species Magallana hongkongensis. Next base: position 21,196,556 of record WFKH01011925.1, on the reverse strand, counting down.
TTTAACATAGAAACTCCCATAGACGATTTTCATCGGCTCATTAAACCGGAAGTACTCAATACTATACAATAAAACTTGGAATATATGTTAATTACTACAATCTTAACAATGTCTATACGTCTTATGAAATTCCTAAAGTTTTTTGTATTTTTTTTTCATCCACCCTTTTCTCTAGTTTGGGGCCTTAAATCTCAAAACTGGTAAGAGATAGAAACTCGACGACACTAAACTTTTTGTACAACTGGACAAGATGAATCTAATTCTAAAATTTCATTAAATATGTTCAAGAAATAAAAACAATATATTGATTCTTTTAATGTCTAGTATTTTGCTTGTGTAAACCGGAAGTACCGGAACCGGAAGTCCAAAACAAGACATACGGGTATCATATAAAAATGCTATTAGACCATTGCATAATTGTTTCAATATTCCTTTCCGTTTTTAAAAAATCGCTGACGGAAATCTGTCGAGAAAAAGAATATAATAATAAAACATACGAATAACAATAGGTCTTTTCGACCGAAGTCGAAAAGCCCTAATGAATAGTATTTTATATGTTGTTAGTGCATCAGATTTTGCTCATTTTGCGCAGGTAAACAATCAGCTGTCTGATTTACCAAAGTCTATGTTTGATTTGATACGTGAAAATTCAAAAATACAGGCGATAGTTCCCCTCTAGTTAAAAGGCATAAATTAACGAAAATAAAACTAGCGACCTAAAATCAAAACAAGCTAAAACCACCGTCACAAGTGAAAATGTAACGCATTGAAATATTTCACCTCAATTTACATCACAAAATCGGTACAAATATATTTTGCATGTTTCAAATATTCCCTTCGCATGTAAACTGTTGCACAGTCTTTGTCAGTTGGACCCGTTTATCATGCGTCCGACATGGCTGCTTTAACCAAACCTGGTTTTCGATATACGAAATACCGAACCCGAAGTAATAAACTGATTGACCCCCATTCTCTCTTTATTATTTTCGTAAATTGCTCAAATTTGAAACAGAATTAGCGCATGATTTTTGCAATTTATATTTTCCTTTCCATAAGGATTATTTAGGCTAAATTACGTTGAATTTGACTCAGGAGTTCTTGAGAAGAAGATTTTTAAAAATGCAGCCACCCTTTTTCTACAGTTTCGAGGTTTTCTCCGCTTTAAATAAAGATTGGTCCTTCATTTCTGCAATTTATATTCATCTTACCATAAGGATGCTTTGTGCCAAATTTGGTTGAAATTGGCGAGGTGGTTTAAGAGAAGTTCAAAATGTAAAAGTTTACAGACGGACAGACGGACGGACGGACGGACGGACAGACGGACGACGGACAAAATGTGATCAAAAAAGCTCACTTGAGCTTTCATCCCAGGTGAGCTAAAAACGATAAATTGAATTGCATTTGAATTGCATTTATTTTCTTCTCAAGTTAACATAAAAAAGAAAGTTATGCGATGAATTTTAAGTTTTTCAAAAATGTAAATTCATTTAAATAGAATTAAAATGACTTCAAATCCATTTCAAATCATTATGTCTAAGTTAATTTTGCAATTTTGCGTCTGATGCATGGCGTCTAATTCGAATTGATTTAAGAAAACTTTTCAAAAATTATGTATTCATTTAAATCGACGTAAAATGTTTTCAAATCCAATTCAAAATTCACGTCTAAGTTGATCTTGCAATTTGGCGTCTGACGGCATCTCTTTTGAATAGATAAATTTTAAAAAAAAGTTTCAAATTTTTAAAATTCATTTAAATCGACTTCAAATGTTTTTAAATCCAATTCAAAAATCATGTATAAGTTAATCTTGCAATTTTTTTTCGGATGCCATCTCATTCTGATAAATTAAGGAAAATTTATATTTTTCATATTTTAAAACGACTTTTAAATCGAGATTAAATGATTTCAAACCGATATCAATCTCTGAAATAGTACTGTTAAAGAAAAAGTTGTTTACCTAAAGTTGTAAAATTTCATCTACTCTAATGTGAATTTATCATATTTAAAGCAAAACCAAAAAAAAATGTATTTTTGGCACATCGAGATGATTTTTTTTCAGTTCAAAAATCTTGTCCTCTCGAGATCTGAGAAACTTTGTGGAATGTTAGTCCTCTGTATGTAAATCTGTTTAAACTATATTGTTTGATTCGTCGTAACTTCTGTTCGTAACAGGAAGTACTTCAAAAATTGATTTTTTTAACCTTTTTTTTTTTTTTTTTAAATGGAACGAATATTTCAGAATAAAACATTGCATTTGTCATCTATGCTATGTTATGTAACTCAAAAAATTCTACTTCCTGTATGATATCTTAAATATCTCAAAAAGCGTTGGTTTTTCAACGTTTGTCCTCGCGAGATCCCATATATCAAGAAAAGTTACTTTTATGGAAGAAAAAAAATTGTCTTAGAATGAGTTTAACGGGTTAAATTGTCACTGCCACTTTCGGTTCTCACCGGAGACGTTTACAAAAACCAAGTTTTTTTTTTATTAATTTAAGTGGTTGTTTTTTTTTAATGTTTTGATTTGTTTGGTAAACATAAATGTACATTTGGTAGATGTACAATAAATACAATGCTATTTTTTCGTTGAGCACGTCAGTTTGTCCGTTTCCGGTCAGAGACAAAAAAAAACCTTATCTCGACTAGAACTCAGATTGAAAGAGACTTAAACAACCAAACTTTGAGGAAAGATAAAACTATGTATGGAGATTTGTTTTACATCGGCGTAACTTCCGGTCGTCGCACGAAGTTCTCCAAAAATGATTCTTTTTTTATTTTTGGATTGTATTGCATGGAAGTAAGCTATGTTACAACCACTACTATTGAAATAAAACCACTATTGAAATAAATTATTTCAATAGTGGTTGGGGATGTATTTCATTTGAAAAATCACTTTGCAACCACTATTGAAATAAAACCACTATTGAAATAAATTATTTCATTAGTGGTTGGGAATGTATTTCATTAGAAAAATCACTTTGCAACTACTATTGAAATAAATCAACTATTGAAATAAATTATTTCAATAGTGGTTGGGGATGTATTTCATTATAAGAATTACTTTACAGCGATTGAAATTTTTTCATTCGTAGTTGGGAATGAATTTCTATATAAATATTACTTTGTAGTCACTATTGAAACACATTTGGAAAGAAAGAAGTTGTTTATCATTTTTGCAAACTATTTTCAAATGCAAGAAACACCTTATCTAACGAACAATTCCAAATTTACAATTTATGTATTGTAGACTTGCATATTTTACAGTTATATCTAAGACTGTGAAATTGATGTAATAATGATAGGATTTTCACTGCTGTGCAGAAATAAATAACAAATTCTCGCAGACTTACATACCTATAAAACTGTTTTCATATTTGTTCTTTACCTTTCTCTTGCTATAGGTATATCGTTTTATGGAAATAGTTAATTATTAGTACAAGGGTGAACACCTTGTAAGTTGCCAAAACTTTCATTCAAACCCCCGGTATATTGATTATACAATACAATATTTTCAAACTAATTAAACACATCTACTATAGAAATAAATATTGTCGTTTACTTATAATCAGAGAGGGGGATATTAAATTGGGTTTGACCGACTTCCGTCTATTGTTCTGTTTGTGTGTAACACTTTCGTTAATCACAACAGAACAAATTATTTCAATAGTGGTTAGGAATGTATTTCATTACGACTACTACTGAAATAAACTATTTCAAAAGTGGTTATGATGAAGTTTACTTCGACCGGTATTGAAATAAATTATTTCAATAGTGGTCGGGATGCTTGTCGTTTTATGTCTATTATTCGGACTGTGTGTAACACTTTCGGTTCCGGATGGCAGGTGGTATGGAAAACATGACGATATGCAGGTGAACTAAAGTACATCATAATTAAGAAGGAATTTGTCTTCTTGTAAGACACACTTCTTATATTGAGAAATTCTCCTACTACCTATCATCCAGAAAGGAAATGTTACGGGGTTCGTTTTGTTTAAAGAGAAAGGTCAGGTATAGCACATTTCTAGGTAAAAAGGTACACTAAAGTTTTTTTAAACACCCACAAAGTAACTAATCTCAGTATCTCATATTAAGCCATAAAACTTGGTTTAATTATTTGGTCAGTGTTAAATTTCATGCAAACGCATAGAGGCTGTCATGATAGTATCTCTGTGACGTCAGCACACCACTTCGATGAACTGACCCACAAATTAACTCTGCAAGAATGGCGCAAGAAAATATATTTGAGATAGTATCAATTAAATGCATTAATGAACCAGAATATGCAAAAGAACGACAATCTTACTACCTGTAATAATTCAAGTCCAATCATTCCAAAATTAGAGGAATGGTGTTCCAATGGACATGTGAGGTAATGCCCACTGCCGAGGAATGCATATGTTGTAAATACTATGATTATAGTGTTGGGAATTTGGGAGAGCTAGAAAGTATAACTGACCACGACCAATTTAATTTACTAATGCTTAATCCAGATGTTCTTTCCATTGCTTTTATTCAATTTATGATGTTTAAGAAACAACAAGGACGTGCACCAGAATACTTATCTAAAAATTAAGATTAGTTTATATAAAATTATAAATAAATTACAAAACATTTTGTCAAACATTTACATTTATCAAAGCATATCTATCAACATGTCAGTTAAAATATTCTTAACAATGAACAAAAAATAAATTAAAGGCTTCACATGCAGGTATATTTAGAAACACGTTACTGTAACTTTCCTAGACATTGACCACACGTGATAAGAACGGTGAATGGGGTCTGCTTACATCATAGAGCATTTGGAAGTTAATTATGGATGCTGTGATAAAACCCGAAGATAAGCCAAAACATATTTAACTCTAAACAGTAAACGACATAAAAATGGCAGCTTACATGATTTTGTCGAACTTTGATATTTAATCAGTGATTGTTGCTTAATTGTGATTATGTTAAGAAAATTTTGATGGCTGATATCACTTTATGGTAAATATAATTATTTCAACTCTGCTTTCTTTTTGCCTGACCTTTCCCTTTAAAGGAAAACAAGTTGTTGTTTATGAATTTATTGGAAGTCTATCAAAATGGCAAAATGCGTCAGCAAAGGATGAAATGAACTGTTTGAAAATAGTTGAAGCCTTTTTCAGGCTAAAAATTTTGAAATTAATAGTCGCAGCCTTATTCAGGCTTATTGACCATGCTTTATTAAGGAATTCAGCCTTTCTTATTTTCTTATTCAAGAAACCTTACCTATTATTCAGAGCCGAGCAAAGCAATAAATCTCTTAATATCAAGATAATCAGCATTTATATAGACAGTAATCACATGACAAACATAAAGCGACATTTATACAATTTCGCAATTTACACTACACAATTAAAGAACGATAATTACAAAAATTACATTTACATTGGAAATAAAAGTCTCTTTCACATTGTTCATATAAAATAGCGGTTGTATTTCGATATTGGTTGTAAATTAATTCTAATAATGAAATACATCCTCAACCACTATTGAAATAATTTATTGCAATAGTGATATGTATGACAATATCTATCTATAAATAACATTGTACTATTATATATTTGGTAATTGAAACTTATAATAAAATAAACCAACGACCTATGTGAAAATAACTTATCATAAAAGTGATATGTGTAAAAAAAATAATAAAATTTAATATATTTATATTAAAACAATAGTTGCTGAAATTTAATGGTGGCTGCACAATGATTCTACTAATGAAATACATCCCTAACCTCCATTAAGATAATCTTTTTCAATAATGATAATTATAATGAAATACATTATAAATGATTTTAATGGTGTTTGTTTTTCAATAGTTGTTGCAAATTATTTCTTATAATGAAATTCATAACCAACCGCTATTGAAATAATTAATTTCAATAGTGGTCGTGTTAAAATTCATCACCAACCATTATTGAAATAAATTTTTTCAATAGTGGGCGTAAAGAAATACATCCCCAACCACTGTTGAAATAATTTGTTTCTGTTGTGATTAACGAAAGTGTTACACACAAGCAGAATAATTGACGAAAGACGGTCAGACGGATGATCAAACCCAATTTAATATCTCACTCTCTGATTATAAGTAAACGACAATATTTATTTCTATTTATAATAGTAGTTGTGTTTAATTGGTTTGAATATATGTTATTGCATATTTAATACCCAGGAGGTTTGAATAGATGTTCTAGCAACTTACAAGATTTTCACCCTTGTACTAATAATTAACAATTTTCATAAAACTATATATCTATAGAAAGAGAAATGTAAAGAAAAAATATGAAAGCAACTTTATATGTATGTAAATCTGTGTGAATTGGTCATTTATTTCTGCACAGCAGTGAAGATCATTATTACAATTATTTTTTAGTCTCGATTATTACCGTAAAATATGCAAGTCTATAATACCCAAGTTGTATATTGGAATTGTTCGTTAGATAAAGTGTTTCTTGCATTTGAAAATAGTTCGCAAAAATTATATACAACTTCCAAATGTGTTTCAATAGTTTCTACAAAGTAATATCTGTATAGAAATTCATTCCCAACTACGATTGAAAAATAATTTTAATAGTAGTTGTATTTAAATAGTGGCTGTAAAATGATTCTTATAATGAATAGATCCCCAACTACTATTGAAATAATTATTTCAATAGTGGTTTTATTTCATTAGTGGTTGCAAAGTGATTCTCATAATGAAATGCATTCCCAACCACTATTGAAATAATTTATTTCAATAGTGGTTTTATTTCAATAGTGGATGCAACAACCCTTTGAAAGATTATAAAGGTGTGTTTCAATATAGGATTTGTCGTGTTGAATTTTTTCTTTTCAAAATATTTCGATTTTCAGTCTTATCCGAGATTCCTCTGAGTCTTACCTCCGCTTTTATAAACAATTTTCAGTTTATTGTAGCGATATCAATACAAATGTTTTGCACATCAATGGTTTGAATTCTTATTTGCAATTTTCCTGTACATATATGTGTTATTTTGAATTGAAATACACACATACACTGCAAATGGTGCGTTTGAAAGGGGTCGGTTCACAATGTATACAAATGTAGAATGCTGTGATCATAGTGCATGTATACATGATGATTATACTTTAAACAAATATGTACCATTTGCTTTCCAAATTATTTATAAATTTATAAGTTTACACAGACTTGTAAATTGAAACAATATGATAACACATCAAATATATTTTGATATGTTAATATTGCATATATATATATATGGTGTTCATAAGACTCAGTCGATTGAGACCTGAGATAACATAGTGGTAAGAAAACATTAAGGGGGCATGGGTTTGAATACTGACCTGGTTTGTTGTGGACCCCTTCATGATACTTTGGTATTGCTCTTTTGCAGGGCAAAATGACTTAGTTTGATGAAATATGATGTAACATCAATTGTAAAATCATATACGTCATTTAATTATCTACTTCCCATAGGCACAGAAATCAAAGTACTGAAGTACCGATAGCCGGGCTCTTTTGATGTGTCATATTATGCTCCCTCTAATACTTTTATTGTCGGCAAAGGGTCAGAGAGTGAAAAAAATTATAAGTGGCTATAAACAGAAATTTTTCTGTCCAGTAGAAAAAACGTCAATGAATTTTGAAACCAGTGTATGAAATAAATCCTCATTTTTTTTCTTTGTATAGCCGAATCCTAATGCTTTGTAAACAAGTTAATGTAATTTCATGCACATTGTATATGTGCCTAAAATGCATAGTCTCATTTTTTAAACACTTTATTAATAAGAAAAAAAAAAAATCCTCGCTAAATTTAATCACAAATAAAAAAGATACAATACATTTGACAAAACATGACTCACTGTGTAAGCAGAAGCTTCTAGTTTGAAGCTGTTTCATTCTTTGTTTACTTTTGCAGTTGTGCTAATAGAACTAATAGAAACACTTGTAATGTGTATGCCTACGGCCAGGACTTTTATGAAACTCCAAGTATGGTATTACAATTTAAAAGATTAGTTCAAAAAGGAATGTATACCATTTAAAAAGAGATTAAATATTTACTGTCACACTTTGAGAGAAGAAACCACCCCCCCCCTCTCTCTCTCTCTCTCTCTCTCTCTCTCTCTCTCTCTCTCTCTCTCTCTCTTATGCTTTTAATCTTGGCACCGCGACAGAGGGCAACTTAATTTTATGACAAAATATTTCTGTCTAATAAAAGAAATCAGCAGTGCATTGAATTCTAAAATGAGCATGTTATATCAATCCCTCTTTTTTTCAATGTGCAACCAAAATCCAAAGCTCTGTAAAATAGTTCATCGAAGTTTATGCGCATTATGCATATTACATGTATTGTTTTTTAAAAATGTAAATTTTAATAAAATAAAAAAAAGCTAAATTCATTCGCAAAAAAACCCCAGTAGAATTGACAAAACATGGAATAGCAGAAGCTTATACTTTGACGCTGTTCTAATGGGTAATATTCCTTTGTAGTTTACGAATTAAAATATCGATTATCGCACTACAAGTAAAATTCTCTCTCTCTCTCTCTCTCTCTCTCTCTCTCTCTCTCTCTCTCTCTTAGATATGTGTCTATACCCAAGAACATTTTTTAATGTTATGATATTATGACTTGATATGCAAGTTTTTGTTTTGTACTGCCTAAATGTTAATGTCATGTATTATGATATGTCATACTTAATACACTGCATAATCAGTGTATTATTTCCAGAAACACTATGCATATGTTAATGTAAATTCAGCAATTATTAGTTTGTTTACACGGATATTTTTTTTTTTTATTTCACCCCAAAATGAACTCTTGTTACTGCATGGCGGCCATATGGCTTTTACCTGTTGATTCTTGTTGTTTCAGCTCTTGAAGTTAACCTGTCACATCTACCCACATGCATATTCCTTGTGTTCTACAGACTATTTACCGGTAATTCAAATTAAATCGGATAATGCATGAACAATAATGGAACTTTAAAAAGCATCATGCCTTGATTAGGTTTGTGTTATATAAGAAATTATGAAAATTAAAATTAAGGCTGTTTAAAGAAATACACAATTGTTAGTTGTGAAAATTTGTTTTTCAATAAAGAATGCAACTATGTTTCCTTTATTTTGTATTTTATAAAGATATTTAAGGGGGAACAAGAGGTTGCTGTGTAAAACTATTTGTCAATGAATTTTTTTGCATTTTTTAACACATTTACATTAAGATGTTCACTACAACATATATCATTTTCATGACTTCTTTCTTAGCAATAATTATTTTATTTTATGGAATTTATTTGCAAATCAGATTCATTAATTTTGAGAACGAAAACAAATTTCAAAATTGTTTACAACATTGACTATTTTACATTGCAATATTATAATTTTATCAATATATTGCTGAAATCAGCACTTCAAATTTTGAAGTTTTTGATTCTAAATATGAACAAAATGTGATAGCACATAAACAATTGTAAATGAACATTTTTCAAAAATTTCATATATCAACCTTAGCATGTACTTTATAACTTTAAAATTTTCATGGCAACTTTCTTGGCATTTAAGAGAGATACTACAATAAGAATCACCCCTATCCGTTATTCTGGAATTATGACTTTTTGTGACAAATTCTGCTTGGAAGCATAAAAAAGTAATGCATTTTTTATATTTATCAATTATCATGAACAGATCATTATCAGAATATATATCTGATTATATTAACCGCTTATGATTTTGTACATTTACATTTTTCTAAACTTAAAAATGTTAAATTTCCACCAGCTCATGTTGTGACAATGACTACTTTAGAGTCGTTAAGTACGGAAAAAATATCTATCAAGTCCTGTTTGACGTCATAATGATTAATGACATCATAGCATCATACAATCAAATCAATTATGACGTCATAATAGAGTTAGCACATCAAAGCATCATTGCAATGATAGTCACGTGATATGTGTCCTGTTTCCCCTTATATGTGTTAACATTATTGAAAAATCACCCCCTCTTCCCAATTTTCTTAATTAAGATTATATGTAGGATATGTAATTGTTCATTTGACCTTAAAATAAAATCTGCTGTGATAAGTACTTTTAAAATGAACAAGTAGCATTATATTTTTACCCTTTTAATCTATAAATGCATAAAAAATGTTGAAAAACATGTCAAATTTGAACATTTTTCATCGAATTCTCATCAGTCTTTAGCTACCAAGGTGTGTTTGAGATTAATTTTAATTTAAGGCAGATGTCTAACTTGTAGGTCTTACTGTTTTAGCATGGCTAAAAGGAGACAAAAAACCAGAATAGATAAGATATTCACTAAATATGATTGTTAGCTTACATTTTTGGAAACAAGAAATCACATGCAGGACAGCATGTCTATTTGTTAATAAAAATGTTACAAATCATCCAATAAACAAAACAAAAAAAATCAATTATTAGTAGTATCATTGATGAGTGTTTTCAAATATGTGTGAGAAATGACTCAAAGAAATTGCCACAAGTTTCATAATGCTAGGTGAAATATTTCATACCACGCCTTTTTTTAATGAAAATCAAAAGATAGGGGAGGGTAATCATGTAAGAGCATTATAAGCGATGTGATATTTTTATCATGATAATAGCATGTACATATCACGTAGGTGTATGTATTATTAAATGAGGTTTCTTATTAAAGGAGACTAAACAATAATTGACCTCTAAAAAACAAGTTGAGATGTTTTACTAAGGAGAACCCTATGAATCTGTGTTGAATAGAGAATGAAGAAATGGTGGGTTCAGTTAAATGGCCATATTTTTCTTAAACCTCAATTAAATTGGCAATATGTAGTATACTTTTTCTCAAAATTGCATTAGCCTTCTAGTTATAAGGCAAAACGTCTTTTCATTAAATGTTAGTGTAAGTGAAAGGTAGCAAGCGACAGTTTCGGATAAAGTACCTGTATATATTTTTTGTGAAAATTGGGAGTTGCTGTACTTGAAGGCTTTTGAGTGTTGCTGTGATTCATGAAATGAATTTTAATGATTATCATTTGTTTTAAAGTTGATCATTAGTTTTAGGGATGTCTCTTGTTGACAGTGGTATGCAATATGTAGGCACCTTATGTGAAGTATACATAAGAAGCATGCAATTTAAAATGTGAAACTTGCGGCTATGACTGTTGTGTTGAATTTACACAGTGAAATTTCAAGTTAAAGACGAGAGTAGGAGTATGTTGATCGGACACAGTAAACTGTAGGTGACACTCGATGGCTTGAATTTCGATCTTTTAAAGTTCTTGGTCATTTAAAGTGAAATCAGGGTCGAATTTTTTCTTTCTATATATCTTTCAAAGTTCTTGATCTTTTGAAGTTAAATCTGGGTCACGATATACATATTTCATAGGCAGAGACACTAGCTTAATTCATAACATTTGACAATACTAATACAGATTTAACAAAGATGGATTAAGGACTTTAAATATTCTGGAGGTGGATTAGGCCCATTATTTCCGTTGAGAGTCTTAGATCTGTTACATAGACACTTAAAGTAGGGGGATGATGGCCAGAAAACCAGCCCCTACCCCAAACCTAAGACAATGCATAAAGCTAATACATCAGCAATACATGCATTGAAGGGTTCGATCATCACTCCTTTCTATTTAAACTGAACCCCCCAAAAAATGTAAATGGGTAATATCCCTTTGCACTTTACCAATTGAAAGGTTGAAAGGTTAATGAAGTGCAGATAAGGAATAACCAACAATAAACAATGTCAGTCTTTATAAATTTTCCCTGCTTTACAATGTAAGATTATCTGCCCTCGACCCTGAGCATCAGAGCATTTGAAAATCGGCTTATTTGCATAAAATAATTTTTTTTTTGCTCAAATTCAAAAGATGTGCTTGAACCTATTCGGAATTTTTTTCGTTAAGTCGTTCTTAGAATAGTGAAGATTTTTGTTTATCGTACTGAAAATGTTTGTTAAGTCGTACCAAAAACATTCGATCTTTTTCTTTTTGTTTGAGTAACACTTGTTATTGATTTTTAAAATGAGTCTGTTGGAGGAACTTTCAACTTTATTTTCGACTTTAATGGAAGACCCACTCGTTGCTGTGCAACGAGCTTTGCTCTGGTTCTTTTCCTTTTTTCTGACTCAGTTTTGGCTTCGTAACTCAAACAATTTTTAACCGATTAAGTCGTACTTAAACACATTAGGATTTTTTTGGTTAAGTCGTAGTTGAAATCATTAAGGTTTTTGTTAATTCGTACTTAAAATTATTTGGAATTTGTTAAGTCGTACCAAGAATTATTCAATTTTTTGTTTGAGTTCATCTTTTTATTGCTTAAATATCTCTGTTTCCCACAGGAAGTTCTAGCTTTACTTTCGACATTAACGGAAGACTCACTTGTTGCTGTGCAACGAGCTTTGCTTTAGTTATTATTATTATTCTCTTTTTGACTTATTTTTGGTTTCGTTACTCAAAAAGTTTTCAATTGATTTCAATGTAACTTTAAGAGATTTTGTTAACTCAACGATGTCTAAGTTTTCTATGAAAACGTCACTTCTGTTTTACCGTTACGCCATTTTAAAAGTCATTTCTTTAAAACGCTTCAAGATAGAGGCTTGAAATTTTCCTTGATAATACATTTGTCATCTTACCTCTGTTATAAGGTTGGAAATGAAAATTCGTCACTTCTGGTCGAAACCGGAAGTGAATCTAATTTTTCGAAAATTAGAATTTTAGGATCAAAAAAAAAAAAAAAAAAATACACGTATTTTGTAGAGCTAAATAAGCTGAATACCTTTCACTCAATCATCGGAAATCCATGGTCAGTCAGTCCAAATCCTTGAACTATTCACATTACATGAACAATTAATACTTTATTCCGATTGGCTTCGTCACACTTTTGTGAAGGTAATATCACAAATCTTGTTAACACTTACACATCATATATCAACCATGTTTTCAAAAATAGTTGGCATTTTCATACTTTTAAAAACTTAAAAGTTTTGCTTTCTCATTGGTAAAATGAGAAAAATAAATATTCATGAAAAAGTGAAAAGTTCATTGACTCCACGGTCAGCGTAAGCGAGACTGACCATAGGTTTCCTATGATACATTCCCTTACTTTTAGCCTTTCTATGAGCTTTAATTTGTTTATCCTCTTCCTCAGCAACCGTGCAGGAACATCGTCTTTGTCATTAAAGCACTGAAAAAAAAAACAACCCAGACGGAGTCCTCTTTAAATAAATTGACTGAATACTATGTTCTCAAAACTGTTGAAAACAAAAATTACCAAAAGAAAAAAAACCGTAACATAGATATATATACAAATATATAAAGTTGAGAATGCCTGCTGTAAATGTAAATCTTTGCCTCCTGTTTATTACGCAAATCCAAGGTGAAAACAGTACATGTAGAGTTATTACTGCAGGATACGTACACTACGGCCAACGCGGATCCCGTATTTTCCCGCGACACCGTGATGGTGTTTTAATCCTTTCCGCGATACACCGTCGCGGTATTGTCATCGCGGTGATCGCGGGGCCACGATTTTACCGCGATGGTGTAAGACACCGTAACAGGTGTGTGTTCGGTATCAGGAATTAACCCGAGAAGAAGAAAAAAAAGGCGCTGTTTTAATTATTGTTAGAATTTAGATATCGATATTATTAGAAGAAAAAATCATTATTTTCTTTGAATTGTGTTTAACAAAAACTTCTAGAAAACTATTGCTACATGTATTTTGTTAATATTGTACAAGAGCCCCAAACATAGCAATGTATTACGCAAATCATGCATATACGTGTACTTGAAAATAAGTAATATTTTAAAGTATTATTTGTTTGCATAAGATGAGTTGAAAATATGCCACAGATTTTAAGAAGACAAATTTTACGCGATGTACTATTATGAGGTCGCTACCGTAGGCATCAACTCAACTTGTATGTTTTCCCCTAAATCTGTCTCTTATTTAGCTCATAAACTACTTTCCGACCTTTCTCTCTCTCTCTCTCTCTCTCTCGTTTTAAATAAATAAGATTGTATGTACATTTATGTAAATTATCTTAAGACGGTCTGTGTTAATTATAGTTTAGGCAACGGTATGGTCAATCATAGAACAATTATCACCTTGCAGGACAAGTGTCACCTGAATAAACATCCCGCTACACACGGGTCCCGCGTCTAATGCCTTGGGCCATTTAAATGACCAAGTAGGTGTTAAAATTAGGTAACGCTTGCATATACACAGCCACTTCGAGGTATCGAGAGTAAAAAATAATAGATTATGAATAACGGGACTGCAGTTTGTCTTCGAGGGATCAAGGATTACGAGAATTCAAGAGAGTAAATTTGCTTTTTATAAAAGGAAAAAAGCTCTGACCACGTGCCGTGAGAAATCTTTTCGAATGTTGAGACACTCTCTCTCTCTCTCGCTCTCTCTTTCATTTCAAATAACTAATATTTTATGTGAACTGGTATTCTGATTGAAATGCAAATCTCTACATAAGCGCACATGTTGTCGAAACGGGCGTTTTCAGAATATATATCATACCAGTGACGTATACATGTATATGTAAGTCCCTGTTAATAAGCGCTTTCTATATTTACCGCATGAAGATAAAATAACGCATGATTCAGACAGGTATATAAGTACAGCACAAATTATAGAAAAGCTATCCCTGTGTTTACGGGTGTGTATAACTATTATATAACACTTTCTGTCTGTGACAGCATCCGTGCTCTGACCACGTGCCGTGAGAAATCTTATCGAATGTTGAGACACTTCTCTCTCTCTCTCTCTCTCTCTCTCTCTCTCTCTCTCTCTCTCTGTCTCTCTCTCTCCAAAATCAAAATATATAAAATTCTAAGAAATTTGAAAATTAAACCTTTCTTAATTTAACATGGCTAGAGGAAAAAATAATGTATCATATATCGTGTTAAGAAGTTTTTTACTTATGCACACAAGCACACAAATCGTATGTTCATGTGATTCTTATGATGATTCAAAATTTACATTCATTCAAACAATCACATTTTTACCATGATTTTAAAAAGTACAAATACTTGATGTATAAATAAAATTTACTGTAGTTGTGTTCTATATTACTATCTCCATTCCTGATTAACCCTGGTTATAGTCTGTTTGTTAATTGTATTTTAATCGAGTGTAAAGTATATCATTAGGAGGTTATTTCATAGATGTATTTTGTAAACATTGTGTTATAAAAACGCAGAAGAAATTTCTTTAAATTTAAATTGAAAAACAATTTTTCATTTGTTTGAAATTAAATTATTCTGTCAAGAAAATTTCGCTGTTTGTAAGAACAGACTATATATTTCTATTTAGCGGACCCCAAGTCACACTAATTGCTCCAGGTCACCCACCCCGACGGCAACCACCCAAATTCTGTATACACATACTTTGATTTTGATTTGAATTTTAATGTTGAAACTCAAATGTTTTTGATACCTATGTAAAAAGTGTGCTAAGCTATGGTGCTGAAATTTGGGGATTCCATAAAGGCCAAGATGTAGAAAAAGTGCATATAAATTTTTGTAAGAGGGTTTTGGGTGTCAGAAAAAATACTTGCAACAGCGCTGTATACTATGAATTAGGTAGATTTCCACTAGAAATATTCAGGAAACAAAAAAATTTTAAATACTGGTTAAAATTAAGAAACAGTAAAAACTGTATTTTAAAAGCATGCTACGAAGACATGATGAAAAATAATGACACATGGATTTCAAATGTTAGGAAAGAATTGTGCGCCTTAGGCTTGGCCAATTTATATCATAGTACTATGAAATAATCTGCTATTTTAGATATTATATATGATAGAATGTGTGATGTCTTTAAACAAAAAGTTGTTAACGATATAAGCAATGCGTCAAAATGTATATTGTATAAACATGTTGTTGATTACTTTTGTTTACAAGTTTATCTAAAGAAATCAATTCATGTAAAATATCGTAAATTAATTACACGATTACGGTTGTCTTCACATGACTTAAAGATTGAAACAGGGAGGTATGATAATTTAACACGTGATTGTCGAAAATGTGACTTTTGTAACTTAAATGATATTGAAGATGAATTTCACTTTTTACTTATTTGTCCATCACTTCGTAGTTTAAGAGAAAAGTATATTAAAAAATACTACTCCCGAAAACCAAGTGTGTATAAAGTTATACAGTTACTATCTTCTTCAAATACTAAAGAATTGTGTAATTTAGGGAAATATTTATATTACGCCAACAAGCATCGAACTACATGTATTAATGTGAATAATCAAAATTGATTATGTACACTTTGTATATTGCTACCCTATTGTATTTAATATGTATGTTTACTTGTATAACCTATGAGATATTTGTCTCTCGGAAGAACTTGAACTTGAACTTGAACTACTGTATACGTAATGTTACGTAATTCGCCTTCCTCTGTTGGTCAAGTGACACTGCGAAATTTTAACATGTGATGGATTCCCCAGAATATATTAAATCCCGGGTTTTGAACGACCAACATAAATATTGGGCGACCCACTGATCATACTTTTGCAAAATCGGATAGAAAAGTCAGTTTTTAAATACACACGATTTTAAAATTAACATTTTCTTAAACTGACTGAACCTTTATTTATTTTAGAACAATTGATAAACAAGTTCTACAACTTATATTAATATCTTTCGTTGGCACGGATGTTAGCGCGAGGGGATCATTGATGTGGGAGGAAGCAGGAGTGCCCGGAGAAAACCCACGTGTCCAAGCGGGCACCACCATACCCATTCACATTCAACCACCGTCGATCACGGGGATCAAACTCGGGTCGCAGCGGTGATAAGCGAGTGCATTTTAAAACATTTTATATCTACATGTACTTTGTTATTCATTAAACGAATTCTTTAAACGTATTTAAGAGAAATGACCAAGTGTGAGGTATGTTTTGATGGTAAGAAATAATTATGAAAGATTGTTAATGAAACGCAAATTAGTATCCCCTTTCCCGAGGCTAAATAAAATATTTTGGTGAAATGTTTATTAATTAATCAAATTAATTGATAGCCGATAATTGTCAGCGATGAATGTGCCAAGATTAAATATGTAACGCTATCGAAAGAATACAAAATTCTGTATTAGCATATTTACACGTTCCCTTTATTTCCCCCACTTTTTTTTTAATAATAATAAATTGTAACAATCAACTCCATTTATAAAATAAAGGAAAGGAATTAATATTCATTAATTCTCTCAAACATAATTCCCATATGAGAAGAAATTGGGGGAGGTAACTCGCGTTAAAAACAAGAACAGTTTTTACCTGAGACTGGTTTCACAGTACCGCGACGGTGTGGACAAGGGGAGAAGCTGTACCGCGAGGATGCGCGGTTTTACCTGAGTTACCTGTGGTAAACCGCGATCAATTTCACACCACGAGGACTCGCGGTAAATACGCAAACCGCGTTGGCCGTAGTGTACGTGACTTACAGTTATTTTGTTTTATGTCGGATAAAAATAATAAAACGAAATTTCATTTCTCTAAACAACCTTCTTAGCTCAGGTCGAGTCTAGTTACCATTATGTAGAGGTTTCCTAGATTGCTGATGTCGAGGAACTGGGACAGATCAATTCCATTCTTCAGGAAGAGTTCGAAAATCTCTAGACGGTCCTGTTTCAAGGCCGTCATCATAGCATCATTCAGTGTCAGCTTCTATCAAAGGTCATGTACAAAATGTAAAGAATTGTACAATGTACTTTCAACAACAAATGTCCATGCATACGCATGTTTGAGTAGAATAGTGAAAAACCCCCGACTGATTCCTCTTTTTAAAAACTGACTGAATACCATGTTCTTAAAACTCTTAGAAAAGAAAATTACCAAAATAAAAAAAACCCCGAAACATAGGTATACACTTAACAAAACTTCTAAGTGTTCACCCGGTATAATGTATTTCCTATATGAAATAAGCACATGTATTTGTCTTGCCGTCAAAGTGACTGATAACACTTAACTTTCAAATTGTTGAGAACGATGCATTGACCTTGACCTCAGTTTGCCACCCGAGATTTTGACCTTTGCTAAATATGACTAACACTTCCGGTTTGTTTGAATTTTGCTCAAAGCTTTTGGTTTGTTTTACGTTGCCGATCAAAATTATATTACGCTTTTGAAATAGAAAAATTGTATGAAAATAACGTTTCCTTCGGATTGCTTAATATTAAAAACAATGTCGAAGACAAAACAAACAGCAAATTTAAAGTGAGTACGTTCTGTTGTAAAAACAATGCAGACACCAATATTTCAACGGCTCTGGCTGTGTTCGCAATGATCATTGTGGCCATGTTAAGTGGTTTTCCTTTTAAACTATCACCAAAGAATAAAATAAAAATAATTGCAAAGAAATGACAATCATATTAAGCACGTTATGGAAATACCAATTTTATGCTTTGACGTTCGTTACGGATATATGATTACAATCGGTGTTGTTTTATCTGTGCTAACGATAAGAAGACATATCAGTTATAAAATGTTTAAAATTTAACATACATTGTAATTTTATTTCGTAATTTCAAAGTTATTCTTTTTAATAGGGAACACTTAGAAGGTTTTATGAGTGTATATACAAATATGTAAAGTTGAGAATGCCTGCAGTAAATCTTTGCCTCCTGTTTATTAGGCGAATCCAAGGTGGTAAAAACAGTACATTTTGAGTTATTTCTGCAGGATACGTACATGTACGTGACTTACAGTTATTTTGTTTTATAACGGATAAAAATAATAAAACGAAATTTTATTTCTCTAAACAACCTTCTTAGCTCAGATCAAGTCTAGCTTACATTTATGTAGAGGTTTCCCAGATTGCTGAGGAACTGGGACAGATCAATTCCATTCTTCTGGAAGAGTTTGACAAACTCTAGACGGTCCTGTATCAAGGCCGTCATCATATCATTATCCAGTTTCAGCTTCTATCAAAGGTCATGTACAAAATGTAAAGAATTGTACAATGTACTTTCAACGACAAATGTCCATACATACGCATGTATTACTACCGGTATATAGTTATATACTGCGATGAAATATTCATATACTAAATGCAAAAGTCTAAATATAGATCAAAGTGCATAACATTGAATGTGCGAAAAGAAGATCAAAAGTAACAAGAGGCCCATGGGGCCACATCGCTCACCTGTGCAACAATGACTTTAAATGGGCGTTCAAAAGATATTGTGCCATATGGCCCCTCGGTAGAATAACAAAAAATAACTAGACCTGTTTTTGTCTTCAACAAAAAGGTAGGGCTTTTCGACAGCCCTTTAAATCCCATATTGAAATTCTTAATTTTTTTCTCTCAAAAATTGTGTATGATAAAATGAGAACAAATGTCATAAACATATACCCACACATTAACTTATAAGAAATTTAAATGCCCAAAGAAAGACAACTCCAGAATTTTATA
>WFKH01011925.1:21165584-21176711 GCA_016163765.1 Magallana hongkongensis | reverse complement strand
ATTGTAAATATGAAATATAAAAATATTTGCTAGGAAACTGCTTGAGAAAACGTTACATGCGTGAATTGAATTTAACATAGAAACTCCCATAGACGATTTTCATCGGCTCATAAAACCGGAAGTACTCACGTCTCTTCACTTAAACTTGGAATATATGCTCATCACTACAGTCTCAACAATGTTTATGCGTCATATTACATACCTAAGGTTTTTTGAATGTTTTGTTTTTTCATCCCCCCTTTTCTCAATTTTGGGGCCTCAAATCTCAAAACTGGTAAGAGATAAAAACTCGGACCATAATTTTTTATTTTGTACTCTTTATTTTAAACTATTAACCGAAAAGATTTTGAAAATCAAATGAAAAATAAAAAAGTTATAGCTAAAGGGCTGTTTTGAATATTGACCCCTTCAGATCCCTTATTTTTCAGAATTTTTTTCCCAAGACCTTTTCAGGTCTGCGCATTAGCTCCATAACTGCAAATGCAAAATATAAAAATATTTACTTGAAAACTGTTTGAGAAAACGTTAGATGCGTGAATTCAATTTAACATAGAAACTCCCGTAGACAATTTTCATCGGCTCATAAAACCGGAGGTACTCAATACTATTCAATGAAACTTTAAATATATCTTAATTACGTCTATTTAAACAATATCTATCCGTCTTAGAACATTCCTAAGCTTTCTGATTTTTTTGTTTTTTCATCCCCCCTTTTCTCAAGTTTGAGGCCTAAAATCTCAAAACTGAGTCAAACAGTGGTGCTCGGACCATAATTTTTAATTTGCACTCTTTAATCTAAACCATTAACCGAAAAGATTTTGGAAATCAGATGAAAAATAAAAAAGTTATAGCTAAAGGGCTGTTTTTAATATTGACCCCTTTAGATCCCTTATTTTTCGGAATTTTTTTTCCAGGACCTTTTCCAGTCTGCGCATTAGGTCTCTGATTGTAAATATGAAATATAAAAATATTTGCTTAAAAAGTGTTGGAGAAAACGTTACATGCGTGAATGGAATTTAACATAGAAACTCCCATAGACAATTTTCATCGGCTCATAAAGCCGGAAGTATTCGATACTTTTCAATGAAACTTGAAATATACCTTAATTACTTCTATTTGAACAATATCTAAACGTCTTATAACATTCCTAAGCTTTTCGTAATTTTTTGTTTTTTCATCCCCCCTTTTCTCAAGTTTGAGGCCTAAAATCTCAAAACTGATAAGAGATAGAAACTCGCCGCCGCTTTACTTTTTAAACAACTCGACATGGTTGATCTAACTCTAAAATTACAACGAATTTTCTTTAGAAATAAAAACAATATATTGATTCATTTAATTTCTACTATATTGCTTCTGGAAACCGGAAGTACCGGAACCGGAAATCCAAAACCTTACATACTGGTGACATTTAAAAATACTATAAGACTATTGCATAGCTATTTCTGAAATCCTTTCCGTTTTCAAAAAATCGCTGACGGAAATTCTGTCGAGAAAAAGAATAATAATAATAATAAAACAGAACAATAACAATAGGTCTTTTCGACCGAAAGTCGAAAAGCCCTAAATATTCTAAAGTATTCGAGTTTAACTCTTATTTTTGCATACACGTAATCTTTAACATTGTACCTTTATGGAATACTATTTTACCGAGAATAAGAAAATCCTACGCAAGATATAAAACTAAACATTTGGTAGGGGTACACTGTTAACTTCCAATTCCCTATATTTTCGTTCTGCCCCCACCCCCCTCCCCCAATTTATAAAGCGATCAAAATATATGAGAGCATATAGGTACATTTTATTCCTCAACTACTTACTAGTTATTGTATTTTTTTTTAAAATATACTATATTAGTTATTGTATTTTATTAAAAAAAATTCCTATAGATGTGAAGAAGAAAATTGTACCTCTATGCGCTCAATTCCTAAAATTAAAAACATTCAAAAATTTAATTTGTCTTTCCCATTATAATTAAACGACTGTTGTTTATCTGGCGTAAACTCGTATGACTTTTATAACCTTACTCACACTTGATTGATGAATACACTGGAATGAAAAATGTTGTCACGTGCCATGTTAAAGAACTATAAAAATCAATGTATTGAGAGGCATATCACTCTATTTTACTAAGGCCCACCCATTGTTTTCATCTTTATTCAAAAACAACAAATGGCTACAAACCAGGATAATTTTCCGCTGTAATATTTTCTTAGGAATAGCGATAATGCCTTTATCCCCGTAACAGAAATGTGTCAGAACTATGGAAACTGTTTTAACGGTGTCGTTTTTATTTACTTGTGTCTGAAAAACTATCAAAATTGATGTAGATTTCATATTATTCATTGTATAAAGAGGGGGCCCCAGAGAGTAGTTACAGCATATCATCCTTTAATATTTTTGTACAAGTATTTAACGTTTAGCGAGACATTTCTAATGATCAACAAAAATTTCAACGTCAATCGTAGAATTACCCCTGGTATAAGCAAGATACAGAGCTCACAATTCTGCTAGGTTTTAGTCATATTTTGTTCACATGAGTTTATTACATTCAGCTTAAGATTTTTAACTTGGTATTTCCTATTCAACATTTAAAATGAAAAAAAAAAAATGGCCTCAGATATGTGTACAAACATAGAATTGTGAGCAAAGCTTTGTATCTTGCTTATAATTCGAAGCTTAACACTCAAATAAGGTTAGTAAATAGAAATTGTAAACAATTAAACATAAGAAACATGCACTATAACAAATAAAGAGCACAATTTTTTTTTTCAAAATGAATCATATATATACCTACATATTTCCGTCAGCGACATTAAACTCTATTTAAACTGAATAAACTCGAGAAAATGCTGAGCATCTCAACAAAACACATTGCATTAATCAACCATTATGCAAAAGATCATACCAAATTACCGATAGAATGTATTGTATTTTAGTACTTTGTTAATACATCAGATTTTGCTTAATATGCGCGGGTAAACAGTCAACTGTCTGATTTACCGAAGTCTCTGTTTGATTTGATACGTAAAAATTACTAAATACAGGCGATAGTTCCCAGGTTACAAAGCATAAATAATGAAAACGAAACGAAAATCAAAACAAGCTAACACCACCGTCATATGTGAAAACTGTCAACGCATTGAAATATTTAACCTCAATTTACTTCACAAAATCGGCACCAATGTATTTTTCATGTTTCAAAGATTTCCATCGCATGCGAACTGTTGCACATCAAACAAATTCATCTTTGTCAGATCGACCCGTTTATCATACGTCATGGCTGCTTTAAACAAAGAACCTCGTTTCAGAAGTATGGAATACCGAACCCGAAGCTATACACTGATTGAAACACGCCTTTCCTTTACTATTATTTTCGTAATAACTCAGATTTGAAAATAATTAGACCATAATTTTTGCAATTTATATTTTCCTTTCCATAAGGATTATTTATGCTAAATTACGTAGAATTTGACTCAGTAGTTCTTGAGAAGAAGATTTTTTAAAATGCACCCCCCTTTTTCTAGAGTTTCGAGGTTTTCTCCGCTTTGAATAAAGATCGGTCTTTCATTTCTGCAATTTATATTCGCCTTACCATAAGGATGCTTTGTGTCAAATTTGGTTGAAATTGGCCAAGCGGTTTTAGAGAAGTTCAAAATGTAAAAAGTTTACAGACGGACAGACAGACGGACAGAAGGACGGACAGACGGACGACGGACAAAATGTCATCAGAATAGCTCACTTGAGCTTTTAGCTCAGGTGAGCTTAAAACATAAATAGGAAGCAACATTACGATGATTAATTTTTTCGTATGTATATTAGTTATTTCGTGCTTTGGCTCCAATTTAAAGCTATTATTATTATTTTTTTGCATGTCGATCATTGCACAAGATCATGAGTATAAAGAATCTAAGGTGAGAAGGTTGAAATTATCAGATCAGAGGATAAATGTACATGCATGTTTGTTTGCTAAATGAATACTTATTTGGCATAAAGATAGTGAAAAGTTTCCCTTTCCTTTAAGTTGATAATTTTTTTTTAAATAGATGATACCATGTAAACTGCTTCTGTTTTAAATGGTCTTTTTTCTGCGTTCTCAAATCTTTGCATTTTATTTACAATATACATGTACACTGTAGGATAAAACATTTATTTTTGCGTTTTTAATTTTTATATTTTTTTTTATTTGAATTATTGCACAGCCAACACTACAAAATGCACTGACTTATCCTGCTGTGTTTGCACTTACTTTGTATAATTCACTTTGTTTCTTCAATTATCACATTATTGACATTCTTATCATATGATTCATAATGTTCACAATCAAGATAATTTGAAATGACCACCAATTTTGAAATGAAAATTAGCATTCTTATTATTTTCAACATGTAATTTATACATGCATTAATGAACTTTGATCACACCTTATTTCATTGAAAGGAATATACTTTTTTACATACTTTTTCTTTTCATCCTTTCTTATAAAACATTTACCTACATTCATGTAATTTTATTATTGATTGTTAGTAAAGTACAGGTATTTGTATACTGAATAGTCATTGAAAGTATATTGTGCCGAACTATATTTTTTTTCAATCTTCGCTACAGTTTATCAAACTCTATACTTAAGAGTTGCAATGGTTTCAAGTCAAAAATTGATGGCTATTATTGCATGGTACATGTATATTACCTGATAGTTGGTCTTCTTTGAGACAGTGTCTGACCTGTCCCAGTCCAGGGCCAGACTCTGCTGGGCGTTGGTGTTAGATCTGTTGGCTGTAAGTTCAATATGATACATGTGGTACGTGTCCATGTAAATGTATCATGACTTGCATTTGATTTAATCAGATTTATAGTGTATACCAAAACATTTATGCCAACATCATTGGATGTGATACAGCTTGGTAAAAAGCCTTAAATATTTGTTCTGACTTTATTGATAAGGCAAAACTCTCTTTTATTAAATAACGATGCTTTTTTCTAATTCAGTCTCCTAAAATTCATTCTGATGTTTTGTTTTGCAATTCTGATCTCATTTTATTCACCTTTTAAAAGGGCATACAAGATGGCTCTGTCAAACTCCTCTGTTTCATTGTCGTTCAAATCAAACACTGTCAACTAAAATCAAAGAAAAAAGCATAGATATTTTAATCAAAAATTCACTTAAAGCTCTGAATTAAATGAAAGGTGATATAGAGCTTCGTTTACCCACCATTTCTCTATGTTGTAGAGCCTCTCTCAGCTGCTTTATACAAATATCCACCACTTCTTGCTTTCTACGCAAATCTTTCTCCTTTCTCTCAAAGATTCTGTCAGCGAACTCCTTCATATCTTTATCAAAAGTTATGGGGAAGAAGCTTCCCTCCTCACTAATGATAAAAAAAAATTAACATATCAAGACTCTCCCCTCCCTCCCAAAAATTGTCACCAATGGGATAAAAATTCAAGCCATCTCATTCTCTTGTTAAAAATAACATTTCGCTTTTTGTGTAGGAATGATTTGAAAACCTTAAATGGGAAGGAAGGAAACTACGTACATTGTAAATATATGTTGTATAATAAATCAATTAATTATCATCTACTGTAATTGTAAATTGTATTTAATTTCATTAGAAACCCCGGAACAAAGAATAAATCAAGAAATATCGATCGCATAATTTAAGTTTCCCGCTGCTATGAAAGCTGTCATTGAACTTTAATCTATGACGTTACATCATTCATTCCGGTTTGTTTTATCAACACAGCATCATTATTAGCAAACAATGATATTAGCTCTAAATGACAAGTTCTGGAAAATTTGAAACAATAGATATCGATTTAAGACCGTTTTATATATAACTAGATTCTACGAGCAACATATCATATAAACGGGGGCATCGAGGAGCTGATTTTAATCAAAACGAAGCGGATGTTAGTGTTGGAGAAATCTCCGCGTCGTTGTGGAAATTGTCAACAGATGCCAAGTATCCTAACGTGGTTATTTCGACTTTAGAGAATGTATTTTAGACATCTTGATTACAATTATAACATACTTATTCAGTTAGCGAAGAACCTAACTTGCATATTTGTATGTATTTATGCAAATATGTATTTATTTATTTTTAGATTGACGTGTGAACCTTTAAGGTTGTTTCATCATTTTAACTTAGTTTGTTTAATTTAATCTTAAATTAATGAAAAGAACATAGTCACAACTTGAATTGATCAATGATTTTCAAATAAAATACAAATTTCCATTTCCTATATACTGTAGACGTCTTTAATTTCGCGTGTCTAAAGTTTCCTGCGTTTGTACCTTTCACAGTGCTTTTAATTTCACGGCCAACCGGTTCAATTTAAATGGAGATTGAAAAACATATATGATATGTAATGAACATATTACCATACATTTACATTATTTTTCTTTGGAATCACGTTAAGTTACTGTCCCTAATCCGTTAAAACTATTTGAAAAATAATTTAAGTATTTTGTCGAAGATCATACGCATTATTATATTAATTTATATTATTATATTTAAATTATATTTAATTATAAATCTTTATTTTAATTGACAGTGCTCATGGCACTAGTCACTCATAGGTGTTAAAGAGAGTAAAAAAAAAACCCTTTTACTTCCTAGCATCAAAGGATGACACTAATATAAGTTGATTATTAGATTAGCACCTAGTGACGTTCCTTAGGAAATTCAAAAAAAAAATTCATGTAGATAAGATCTTATGGAGTAATCATGTAGATTTTGGAAATGGAGAGCCAGAGAAACTATGTACAGTACTGACAACCTAACAGAAAGTAAACCCCAACTAAACCCTGGGTTTACTTTCTGGGTTTACTCCGGGTTTACTAGAGTGGACCCAGATAAACCCAGAGTGGACACAGAGAGTAAACCCAGAAGTTTACCCCTAAAAGCAGACGCTAACTGTGTATTCGGAATATACAAGGGGCAGGAATTACAGGCAGTCGGATGGTAAGATAAAAGGTTGGTCTGCTTCACACTTCAGTGCGTAACGTTGACCTCAAAAGCAATTTCCAAGTAAACTCCAAGTAAACCCCGAGTAAACCCCATGTAAACCCCGAAAGGACCCAAATTTTCAAATAGCAAACACAGAGTAAACCCCAAATAAACCCCAAAAGTAAACCTGGGGTTTAGTTGGGGTTTACTCTTGTGTTATGTTGGGTCTGATCATGATCGGTACTGTAGAGTGTTAAAGCCGACAGGAATTCATAACTACGCATTATTTCCCTTTTATCTCTGACTACTGCCTATTAGTTGTCGATTTCTATTGTTCTGCTCATCGCTACACACCCCCTATATAAGGTCGATAGCACTATTCATGCTTCACCGCATTCAGGTATTTCATTTACTCGAACACGTAACATTGGACGAGAAAACTTGTAGAAACGCGTTTTGAGCAAAAACAAATATATGACAACCACTGCACTGGTAAGGAATATTCAATTATTAACGATACAAGACAGACTGAAATCCAGGCAAACATAATCGAAAAATCCTCGATAAGTGTAGAATGATTTCCTGTGTATGTTATAACATCGCGCATGCGCAAACCACAGACTGTGGCAGATCGAACAATGCCAATGATCGCATGGATTTTACAAACGGAGCGTTTTTGTGGAAACCGATGAAAACGATGTTACGCTGTTACTTTCTTGGATTTATATTCATTTAACTACTGTGATGGATTTAGTGCCGCGGGGTTTTCAAAAAGATGCGGACGTTATGATCTATGTATGAACGACACAAGTGTTCGATTTGCATGCAAAGTAAGGCAGCACTATCTGAGCAAAATAATACTGATACCTTTGAAATTCTTTCAAAGAATAAATATATTGTGTGTTTTATTGATTGAAGTTTCCTTTATTCTTTATTACAAACATTTTTCTACTATGTATAGTTCATACATATAGAAGTCCGTGCAATATGAATGCCTCGACCGGTATGCATACCCAAGTGGCAGTAGAGGAGCGATCAAAACTAATATGGCGACCAAATGCTTTTATGAATTCATGTCAGCTTAAAGAGACAACTTCAATTTTTCTGTTTAGGCTCCTGCCTCCAAATTGACATAGGATAAGAACAAGACTTGCTTATTAATTTTTTTGGTGTAACCTGGATTGTGTAATATTTGATATTGAAAAAACTGTTCTTTTATCCTGTCATTTGGACTTTGTGCCTATTTCATTTATTTTACCTTGAGCTAATTTCCCCCAATAAACATGAACCATTGCCGAATTATGTAGAAGACATCGGGCCGCGGTCACAGTGCTATAATTCATTTTGAGTTTTATATGCTAGTACTTAGGTCACTGACTTGCATATGTTGGTGGTGATGTTGTAGCCAAGTGCGATGAAGTCTGCTGCTCTCCCAGAGGACTGCAGTATCCCTGAGGACTGCAGCACAAGCACCGGTATCCTATTCATCACAGATTGCCACATTATTTTCATAGAGTTGATTCCTCCGTCCACAATGATAGAAATCACAGGAATAGTTAGAACTGGAAAATGAATTACTGCTTCTTACCATCAAAATGGTATCTTTTTTTTCTATAAATTTAGAATTTTCAAGAATACAATTTTTCTTACTATATCGTCAAAACTACTATTTTCATCAATTCACCAATTCCATTTTCGCCTTAAAAAATTCCCCAATAAATAGCCAAATCAAGACATAGATCTGACACCCCCCCCCCCCCCCCCCTTGTACCAAAGCTTCATATTTTAAATCAGTAAAAGGCATATACTGAAATTCAGAAAAAAAATTAAAGTAATTAAAGGAAATACATCTGACACCACAATTTTGTATGTAAACTACTTTTACTAAAAATAATTCGATCTTTCATTTATTCAAGTGCAATTTATGGGGAAAAGTACTGGGATCAATGAATAGAAACAATACAGCATTGTACATGTATATCAGGAGATAAAGTCAAGAGTGACTTACAAAGTGTTAATTAAAGAAAACAAACTCAACATTTTATAAATAAACAAAGAAGAATACGTGACAATCCACATTCACTGAACATCGTAACTTGTGTGTCATCAAAGGGTGCCGAATAAACATAAAAGTAACACAGATGTATGTCTCTCTCAGAACAACACCAAATACTTTGATTAATAAAATTAA
Organism: Magallana hongkongensis; assembly: GCA_016163765.1. NCBI lineage: Eukaryota > Metazoa > Mollusca > Bivalvia > Ostreida > Ostreidae > Magallana > Magallana hongkongensis. Next base: position 21,167,573 of record WFKH01011925.1, on the reverse strand, counting down.
CGAATAAAAAGGATTAATTAATGTGTCTGATAACACGATTAGGGTTCGTCTTGCCAGCATAACCCAACTTTTTTTTGTGAAATGTGTTAAAATTCAAATTAAATCATTAAAAACTTCAAAACAGATTCACTGAGGTAGGGACTATATATACATGTATTTCATTTATTCGTAGCAAATGAAGTGATTGTGTAATCAGTAGTTTTGTAAACAAGACTCAGTTTGAGAGTCAGGAATTTGTCATCATTATTATTAGAACATAGATATGTAAAATCATTAAAATAAGATATATTAAAGTCCTCCATTTGAGTGCATGAATGGTTTAACATTGTTATAATTTCTATTCTTACAGAGCAGATAATTAATATAAGATTAAAGGTCTACCAAATGATGTATTGATGCACAAATCTCTACTGGGGTTGATTATCACAGGACAGGAACGGTTATCAGAACTAGTATAAATGCATATTAAAAATTAATTAACTACATATATTTACACGGTAATATTTCAATGTATAACATACACATTGACAATGAATTAGTGGTCCAACATGTGCATAAAAACTACTTACACGACTCTTTGTTATTAGGGTTCACCCTCTGCTCTGAGATGAACTTTTCAAGACTAGTTCTGAAATCTATCTCCCCACCAAATTTGTTTTTCGAGCCGTCATCAATCAGAATGAAGTGTGAGTGGATCTCATCCAGTGGGACGTTCTTCAGAATATATATAATTTGAATTAATTTCATGTATAACAAGAATAATTGCATTTAAAGTATTGATTAAATTTTAAAGTTTAAAGATTCATCAGTATATAAAAGTGATAAAGAATGTTTTTTAAAATTATCGATTTATCAAAAACTACATGAATTGCACATTCAAGATTCTTGGCCATTTAATATCAGCAGAGAAAACAGTTACTTGAACACAAAAACCAACCTTTAGTTTACAAGCACACTACTGTACTGTTCTATAAAAATTGCAAACATGTTCAAGCACTTAAAAGCAGCAATAAAACACACCAAGTTTTATATCAAATAAGATCAGAATCTTGTTTTCTTTGATGCAAAAATACATGTACATGCATATATTTATTTTTCCATTGATTTATAATTTTAATTAAGCTTTTTCATAAAAGCATGATTATCTTTCTATCAAGATACAATGTTTTACTTCAACCAAAAATGACTGAATTAGATGAATGATTATGCATGAATATCTATTCTAAGTTCCACATTGCACAATTTTCTTTTAAAATGTAAATGTTTAACAAATTCTTACCGTATTATCTTTAGAATTTCTCTGTTGTATGATAATTAAATGAATAAATGTAATAAATTTAAGAAGTCTATCAAAAACAAGACACAATGTTGAATAATTACGATGCAAAATAAGTTGGTTAGAAGTCATGTGTACTTGGGGAGAAAACCATTACATTCCTATGTATTTACTTTAATAATTAACGCTAAAATTCGTTATTTATGTTTTGTGTTTCTGTGCATGTCTCAGAAACCTTTTTTCGAACAAAAAGTTGTTTCTACCTCCTCTTCCAGAGCTTGTCTGTTGGCAACACATCCCCAGGGAGCCAACCCCAGGACTACTACATCGTTCTTACGTTTCGAGCTGGAGTTGTGGTCCTTGAGAGTACCTCCCACTAATTCCATCACCCCAGATTTTGTCCCTCCAGTGATGATCCAAGTACCTGTCACAAAGAAAGGTATTGCTATCCGTTAATATTCCAGACGTTATTGGTATTAAGTACCTTTTATTTATCAAGTATCATTATGATAATTTGAATTTTGATGCTTGTTTTTTTTTGTTTTTTTTTCATCTGTAGTGGGCACATCACTAAGAAGAACGTCATGTACGAATTTTAAAATAATATTCATCAAAAAGGCCAGGTAAATTTACACATTTCTCAAACTAATAACAAGTACAACACATACACACACACACACACACACACACACACACACACACACACACACACA
>WFKH01011925.1:21146797-21165574 GCA_016163765.1 Magallana hongkongensis | reverse complement strand
CACACACACACACACACACACACACACACACACACACACACACACACGCACGCACGCACGCACGCATGCACGCACGCACGCACGCAGACACACACACACCCAAAATCTGCAGAAAAGTGGTGTTAAAAGTTGTACCTGCTGCCAAAGCCATTTGTTTTCAATAACATAGTCATATCAAAAATATCAAACACCGTTTAAACTTCCGAAATATTTGTGAACGGTTAAAAACCTACATGTTAATGTTGCTGCATTCGTTAAATTAAACTTCTCCTGCATAATGCGCTTAAGGTCAAATCGCTGGGCACCACCAGTGACTGATAAAATCAGCTGTGGCCGCTTGAGCTTCCACTTATTAATCATCATCTCCCAGATGATTTCAGCTTCGGTATCTGGTGCACATCGAAGGTACTGAAGTGCAATTAATAATTTGAAAGGTAGGATTCATCGGTACAAAAGTGTGGACCTGCTTATAAAACTTCAACCTTTTTACTCAAATAGAAAAATGAAGTCTGAAATTCAGATTCCCAACTATGATTAGAAGATTTATTATGCTATATTAATTTCCTAGATACAATATCCCTGCATTTTATCTTCACATAAAGTTTAATACTGTAGATTCCTTATTATACGCGAGTACTTAATTCCGCGATTCAACGGTTTCCATCAAATCGCGAGAACATAAAATCGCAAATGCCGAAGTTTAAGCATAGTTTCATGTAGTTTACGTATGCTCGAAAATTAAAAGCGAGATTTTAAATTCGCGAGACGTGATTCTCGCGATTCTACGCGGATACTAATTCCTCGCTTTTAATTAGGAATTTACAGTTCTTCGGAAAGTGACCTGCTCCTTTCTGATTGTTAATTAATACATGTACAGAATATTTAATCTTGAGTAATTAAATAAAGAGAGAGACAGAGTCTCTTTTACAAATCTCTGGAATGAGACTAGCACATAGAGCTGCATTTACTTACTCGGGTCAAGGCATCAGATTCATCAGATCCACTGATATCTATTAATTCAACAGAATCTAGGGGCTCTTGCTTTGTATGAGCTTTTCTAAAACAATTTAAAAAAAAGCAATTACATTTTATGCTACCTGGAAAACTAACAGTAAACCACCCTGTCTGCATGTGAGAGTCTAAATGAATGCTTTTAGAGAATTTAGCATGCATATCAAACTGTAATTTAATTAAATAATGATAAATACAATAAATCCATTATTCTTGTACGTTTTTTAATACATTTGATCAATGCTATCTATTCTGATATATTATTATAGTCAGGTACTCTTCATACAATTGTTTCACACAAAAAATATAGGTCCATTCATGATCAGCAAATCGAATAGTAGAATATCGAAGTATATGTAATACGTAAAAACATAATTAAAGTAAATGATTTTTCACCCCCCCCCTCCCCTAGAAATGTAAATAAGAAGATCTATATTCCTACACTAGCTACCTCCTCAGTCTTTTTAATCAAAATATAGGTCATTCATCGATTGACTATTTTTTCACCAATGAATAATGCTTATACATGTATCATTGCAACAGTTGTATTACTTTCATGATTATTGGTCTTTAATTTTCTCTTCTGAGAGAGAAGGTTTATTATTAATTGTGTATGAGTGTGTATTTTTTCTTTTTTTAATTAAGAAATAATTATGCAACATCTGCTTCTTTCCTTGGTTGATTCCTGAAAGCACTTGTATAGACCTGGGCAATTTGTAGCGGATGCAAATATAAAGTCGTGACAAAGTATAGTTCCGCAAATTGTGCATAATTTTTGTAAATCAAAGATCGTTTTCAAATGATAAAGTTATATAAAAATAGTGTGAACTATAATTCATGCTAATGTAACAAAGATGAAGTATATATGTATGTCAAAATACAGATCAGCAAATTTCTACGCTGGTTTTCTGCAAAATGTCGATAAGAGAAGAGACCTTACTGTATTATGTATTCAATCAATTTGTGTCAATGTAAGTGTAATCTATTCCGATGACAGTATTTGCCACGGACATGAAGAACTATATACACCAGTTTCTTTACAGATTCATTTTTTTTAACTTAGAGATCAACTGAGGACAGTTAACATTCAAATAATTTAAAAGTCGAATATCTTGGATATGAGTAACCCATATCTATTCTTGAATAATTCTAAAAATAAATCAGTCATTCAAAAAATCATACATACTCTAACTCATCTTCTTTCAAAGAAATTTTTATCATTATTTTGTTCTTTGTTACAAAATCCCTGAGAGATTCCTGCAAAAAAGGAACACATACCATGTAATAATCTACATTGGCATTATACAAATAATCAAAACAATTTCATCTTAAACAGTTAGTTTTCTACATAAATATGAAATATCAATCAGGTGCAAGTACTATTTGCAGTACTGCTCTTTTACATGGCAAATTGACATAGTTTAGTGAATTATAATGTAACTGCAATTATTTCAATTACATCCTATAATTATCTGCCATCTTAAACTTCACCAAAGTATGGTATATCGATCTGTTTTATATATCAATTTATCTATTTGCCCTGTAAAAATGCAGTACGACAGTTATCATGAATGGGCAATTATGTATAATATCTGGCCCCGTCGTCACCAACTTTCCTCAAGTCAATACTCAGCCTCAAGTCTGAGTTTTTACCTCAAATTCATGCAATTTTCCTTTAAGGATTTGAGTTGAGGACTGAGTTGAGTGATTTAAAATTTTGGTGACGGTGGGGCCAGATATATATCGCCTTTACCAGCAGCATATAGATATATACATATACATATCAAATACGTATCTTCTTGGATAATCCTACCGGCCCTTTCCTATTCTGACTTGTTTCACCAACGCAATCCTTGTCCTCATCGTTTGGGGCATAAGTCCTGTTCACTGATGCTGAGTCCACAACAGGGCCAGCGTCATTGAAGGATTTGTTGGTTATCCCTTGATTGGTGTTTGTTCTTGTACTATCATTCTCCTCTAACTTTTTTTCTTTCTTTGAATGCATTTTCGAAGACATTGAAGGCAGATCACTGCCTGTAAAACTGTTGCTCCCGTCTTGGGATTCAACTTTATTTCTCTTGCGTTTTTTGGTTTTTGATTTTTTGGTTTCCCTTGCATCAGCACTACAATATAAGAACTCTTTATTTTTTAACAATGTGTAATAAATACCTACTCTAGTATAATTGCGAAGTTTCAAGAAAATCTACCATCTGCTTCTTTTTAGGGGCCATCTCAAAATACAGGTACATTTACTATAGTAATATATAGAAAACTGTCATTTTCCACACTTTGAACCAGATTTTTATTTAAAAACTATAATAAAGATTAACCTAATATTGTAATAAGTGATCATGATTAGTAATATCATTTTCTCCCTTACAAGTAAACATTACTAAATTCTAGCATCTGGTTTTTAATTGGAAGTCATCTCAAAATATTTCCAGTATAGAAATGTAACAAAATTTGATATATATTAGGAGTGTAACAAATAAAGACTGGTACAGTGGAATCATTCAAGAATTAAGAAAATAACCCTGATGATATCATAATTATGTGTGTAAAATTGCCAAGGCCTACACTTTTTCTTTTTTCTTTTATGTTATTTTTTATAACGTACTTCTACAAAGGTTTATTTTATCATAACGTCAAAAAAGCACAGTAGCAATGCTCACCTACTTAACAACGGAAAAATCGTTTTAAAAAAATACTTTCCTTCATAATCTAAATATTTTTATTTGTATTTTGTTGATTGTGTTTTATTCATAAATGGTATCGAAAAAATCTAAAAAAAAGTATAAATGTTCTGTATTTTACTAGATGGCGCACAAACATGCACAATGAAAGCGAAAGCCGGCCACCATATGCTACTTCCAAATACATATCACTGTATTCACGATCCAATCCCATTCGTGATTTGGCAGAGGTAACTTACTTGACCTCAGCTTTATCCTTCTATCTTTACCTTTTCACTGTCGTCCGTTCCTTTTCAGAATCTAACTGATTTCTCTGTGACTCCGACTCCTCCTCCTCAGCCTCTGTTCTCTGAGTTTGATGTAAGCTTCTAGCTAAAAGGACAAAAAGTTCCAAAAATTTATATATGGTACCCATATACAATGCATCTATATTTAATTAAATGTTCTCTAGGAATTCTGCTATCTACAGTATGTTCCAGGTTACTGTTTTCGTCATGTTTTGACGCATTTTTACGAAAATAAACATAACAGTAATAAGTTTCATTTAAAAAATGCCTCTGAATACATTAAATAGAATTTATCGATTATTTTCAAGTACAATGTTTTATCAGTGGTGATGGTTTTCCATTCATGATTTCTGATTAGGCCCAAACACTGTAATTTTGCTTCCGTTTTGCCATAGTAACTGAATACGAGAGTTGATTAAAATCAAATCCCAAAAATCAGACACGGAGATTATTTTACCTCCCTTCACTGGGACATAAATATTGTATTTTAAATCAATCATCAAACTAAATGATTTTTATCGTGTAATAAACAACTAACTGAATTAAATTAGCAACCCTCATTGACTTCGCAAGTTAAACGGTCTGATTTAATGCACCGTTTTATGTATTTCAGATTCAACTCATTTTCGAAAATATTAATGACACTTAATCCGCGGCATTCACTGATCATTGAACGTTCGGTGTCGTGGTTAGATGATTGAATAATTAACTTACCCCCATTATAAGCAGATGCGCTCTCCACGTTTGCCTCCTTACTCTCCATATTGGTAACTCACATTTAAATGATATATTTGATGTGCTGCAAGTATACCTATATAGAGGGGAGGTCTGTTAATGAGAGGTATTTTGTTATTGATATTTACAGAAATGGGCTCCGTAAAGAGGTCTCTTGTCATCGATATTTATAGAAATGGGGTCCGTATAGAGGTCTCTTGTCATCGATATGTATAGAAATGGGGTCCGTATAGAGGTCTCTTGTCATCGATATTTATAGAAATGGGGTCCATAAAGAGGTTTCTTGTCATCGATAATTATAGTACCGGGTCAAGATAGAGGAACCCTGTCATAACTGTATCATTATATATATGAAATGATGAGCATGCGCATAAATGATTACTGATTATCTTAATAAAATTGAAAAAAAAACGACCATTCCATTATGGATTCACAAAGAGTACAGAACAAATGGAAATAATGGAATAGAGGGTATTAAAAAGATAATTATAAAAACTTTAACCATAAGACGTGGACTTTGAATGAGAGTTGTTGGTTTGACAATATGGAAGTCTGTAAAAAAAGATTTAAAGAAGTGACCCGAAACGGCTATAATTTTGCCGACAGCTTGGTCTTTAAAATGTAAAAGTATGCCTTCAGCGAGAACTTGATATGAATTAGATGAATGAACTAGAGCCGAGCTCGTTGCAAGCAACGAGAAGGTCTTCCGTTACAGCTTCAAGTCAAGACAATCTGATTAAAATCATATCCTTGATCCCCTCCTTGTTTTTCTATTTTCGCTACAAGAGGATCTGAAGAAACCCCTCTTGAGGTCACTCCCTGTTGAACATTTGTTTATAAATAAACACGAGTTATTCTAGGCAATCAGAGCAAGTGTTAGAAACGGTAATTTCGGGTTACAAACAAAAATGGAGTTGTACAACGTAATGATGCCACATGTTCGTGAATCTTTCGGTATCAGCAAGTAAGAGATGGAGCATAAGTTGATATTAGACGCCCTTAGGGAATCCAAAGAATGTATTGGCATAACTTCCAAATCACGTAACTGAGGAATGAAACCGACGATTTCATTGGTCAAAGCAAAGTTCACCAGGAGGTGACTTCAAGTGGGGTTTCTTCAAATCATCGTATAGCGACAATAGAAAAACAAGGAGGATCGAGGATCTGATTTTAATCAGATTGCAAGTCAAGAAAAGATTGTCAATCAGTCTTAATAAAACCACCCCTCTTCTTCTTACACTTGTCAGGGTCTGACAGGTATTGATAGGAGGTCATCTTCACTCTACCTTAACTTCTGACCAATCAGGGCTTTAGAAAATCAATTTGAACTCTTCAAAAGTAGACAGAAAAATTAATTCATGCTTATTTTCTATATATTACTGCAACCTCCAGACTGCAAAGTATTGAAGAGTTACACTTCTCATAAAACAGATAAAGGCATGTCTGTGATAAGATATGGGTATATTTAGATTGTATGCAAATTTAAAGGTCACAGAAAGGTGACCTCTTATTGATACCCATCAGACCCCGGTGAGTGTAAGGAGAAAAGGGAGGGCTTTCATTAAACTGGATTGTCAATTGATAATAGTAAGTTCAGAAAACAAGGTTCACTTTCAAAGTATTATTTTCCTACCAGACAAACTCTCCTTTTAACTTATTTCACGGTTATATCAATTAATGATAACTTAAAACACACATCTTGTATGTACATGTATTTAATTATTCCAACCATAAAATCAATAAATACGTTTATGTACAACTGATGACAGGATACAAACTACCGGTATGCCTATATCATAGTGTAATATACACAAAATCCACTGCGCTGATGCATGGAAAACAGCGTTATGTTTCATAAACATTTTAATTCCCTATATTCATACTTAAATCTCTACCGCTAACACATGGAATAGTTTATGTAAAGTGCATTGTTAAAATTAGAGATTAAAAAGAACACCAATTGTAAATAAACAATAATGCCTTCTCCCATCTGAGGGTGCGCTATTAGTATACGAGACTGAGGTGCTCAGTGTTAGGAATAACTATCCGTATAATGTTTGGCCATATAGGCCTCAGTATTGTTTTTGAAAGGATGAGCATATTTATCTGAAATCTTCACAATGAAGTAAAAGAAATTCACAAATCTTCAAAATCATAATCAGCGGCGGTGGTAGGGGTTGTGAGGCATATCTAACTTCATATTTTTTTCAAATAGGATTTTGTTTTAAATATCCCAATATTTTTTTTTCCTTGAGCGCTCATCTAGAAAGTGTGTGGGGGTGGGGGTGTCAATACCCCAAAATATAATTTTCTAAATGTAAATTTCAGAAAATTTCGGCAGGGGTGGGGGCAGAACTCCAACTGAATCAAAAATCCTTTCTATCACTTTAGTGTGACAGGAAGAGAGACCTCTGGTTTACAATTATTTCTATCATGTCACATATACATGTTTTAGTTATATTTTGTAATTTTTTAAAGATACAATGTCATTTATTTAATAAAAATGCATATATTTTTGCATACATGTATATACATGTGACGTGTGACCCTAAAAGTAATCAATTTTGTTCAGTCTTTTACTTGAGTAACAGAAAGGCATAAAAAAGCTTTTTGTTCAGAGCACTGTGTACATTGTATATTTAAACGAAACGAAAAGAGATGGTGTTACTTCAAAACAATTTGTTTTTGTTTTTTAAACAAAAGAGTTCTACATAATGTCAGCCTCCAGAAAATACGATTTCTCTAACTTTAACATTTACAACAATAAATAAAATCCGTTGAACAACACATATCTATACCATTTAATTGTAACTTTGAGAAGTGCATACATTTTTGGGAGGCAACTGTGTCGCTAGTCTGTAAGTCAAGTGAATTATGTCCTAAGGTCTTTTAAAGAAATAAAGAAACTGTCAACACTTGCAGTACTCTGATGATTTCTATGGCGACCGAGTGCATTGAATAACGTATTTCATAACTTCTAAACATGAGAACAAATAATTATTATTTAACATCTTTGACTTAAAACTTTAAACTTAAACTTTAAACTTATATTCAACAATTGACCACTACAGTGATAGCTCACTTCCAAGTGCATTTCAATTACATAACAATTGATGATCTGCATCCATAAACTACCTATGGCTATCTGTGTCCAGGGTTGTGTGCACTTAAAGGCCGAGGTTTTTAACCGGTCAGTTTACCTTAGGTAAGTTCAGGTGGGGGTGGAGCCTATATTGAAATAGGTATGAAACCCCGAGGGAAACACGCTCGCTTGTGTATACATGTTTATATACACGGAGTATTAAAGTGCTCTCAAAAGAGTTTTTCCGATTATTTAAAAAAAATATCGTATTTATATGTACTTATAAAACAAATTGTCCTTCGTTGAAATGAATATAAGCGCATGAAAAACCGCGTGCGACATGAGAAAAATCTTTCGTTTGATTGAACAAGTTTCTGAAGGGATTTACTGAGAATATATCGTGATGTTTTGTGCATTATATAATCACCCCCACCGTACTCCAATACTAATGCAACTTTGCAACCAACGCTTGTAAATCTTTTCTGATCAGCTGCTAAATTAAAGTGCACAATAATTATACCAGCTGCGCATGTACCAGAGTTGTCTGTACTTGTTTCTCTTCCAGTTTTAGCTCGTGAAATTTCTCAAAGAAATGTGATAACTAACGATATAAATCGTGAAAGCAATATTTGATTTCATTTAATTATTTGTTCTCAATTATTCGCAAACATCTTTATTGATAAACGGCGTCTTTCATGGATGCATGATCGGCACCATATGATTTTGACAGACTATACCGTATAGCTGTTCTTTTGGCGGGGATATAATTTTGGCCTATTTTGGCGATTTTTGAAAATTCACCAAAATTAAAATCGCCAAATTTAAGTACTTTCTATACAGCTTTTATTGACAAACGTAGTTTTTATAGATTTTTTTTTCACATATTTTTTAAAGTCTGTGAGCATGATAAAAGAGACAAAATAATTGATACATGCACACAGTTTTACAGACACAAATGTACATTTACTCAAAATCAATACAAAACTAATTTAAATAAATAAAAGCTAAACATTACTATAAGTTAGAAGTTAATTGTTTAAACACCATATCACTTTTCCCTATTCATGAGTGTAATTAGCCCCAGTGACAGGGGTGTTGGCTTGTTTTGTTTTAGGAGACATGTGATTCATTATCGACTAAGGTGCAGATAATTGTCTGATTAAAGGTTTCTTCACTAACAATAAAATTAAAATTGATTGTTAATACGGTATACTTTTTTCATGCATATATTAGGTACTATTTAGTTATTTCTTTTGAAAATATTGAAGTGAGACAGAGTGAAACCAGGGTAATGTTTATATTTTACCACCTTAAAATGGGGACATAGGATTTTTGCTCAAGTGCATTAACTTCTCAGCTATTAAAAATAAACCGACAAGAGTTTTTAATGAAGGGTAAAGTATTCACCAAAATTATATCCGCCAAAATCAATGGTATACCTTGTAGGCCCAAATTCGCCAAATTTGTGTCCCGCCAAAAAAACTGGCAACACAGATTGCAAAGTAAAACACATTAGGAAGAACGTTAGTAGTATATACGTCCGTATGGATCCTGAAAACAATGGGAGCCTATTGTTCTGAGGGAACAAAAGGAGAACAATGGGGGGTGGTTGACCTACATTGGGGGACAGGTGGCCGACATGAGACATGAGCGTAGCAACAAATCAAGACTAATGATTATTTTAGACTGACGATTACCCGACCAAGAAACAGGAACTCCCAAACACAATTGGGTATTGTATGGAGGAATGCGTTAGTGACCTTTAAAAAGAGTAAAGGGGAAGGAGACTTGGTTGAACACGTGTTTAATAAAAGGGTAGAGTAAGAGATCGACCCTATTGTTAGACACTGGGTAGAATGAATACCTGAGTGTAGTAAAAATCGTTTTAACATGAAGATAGCTAAACGTCGAGAGAAAAATACATTTTGGTGTTTCTTAAGTATACCAGTATAAATAACTGTTTTAAAAAACAAACGTTCTGTTAAAATGATCACGATTGAGAGACTTTTTAAATGTAAAAATCAGTCAGTTTTACCTGATCACCGTATATATTTATAATGAGAGAAATGACATCCGTCCTTTTAAATAAAAATGAAAACACAAATGGTTAGTTAAAGTAAGGGCTCAACCATATAGACGAAATAGTTTAGAGACGGATTTGATCGGGGCTTCTTTTTTTTTTTACGAAAACGCGTTTGTATGTTTGATGCGATACTATTTATGACTTTTTTTTTTTGATTTTAATGTTTTTTTAGGCATTAAAAACGAAGTAAAAAAACGTTATGTGTAATTTTTGATCAATTTATTCTGATATAAAAATGCATTTATTATACACACATATGCAAATGCTTCATTGTAGCATTCCCAATTGATTTTGATGATCATAGCGTGTGTATGAATATTTCAGAGATCATCTCGGGATGTCTGTGTGGATTTTATGACTCGGGTACATTCTCATTCTTCGCCATGACTTTCGAGAGACATCCGCATACAACCACGTTCATAAGTAAACAAAGCAAACTTCAGAAAAGTTAGTGAAGCAAAACATTTTGATCTTTATTTTTAGCGATGTCAAAGTCATTATACAATCAGAGCCTTCTCGACGGCAGGGGCTAATTTTTATATGATGCAAAATGCAAACCGTATCGCAGTACCCTTTTGTGTCGTTTGTTTTGAGATAAATTTTGTACATCATTTTTTTCATTGAAATATGGCTTAATTGACCGGAAAAACCACTGCAGTGTCTTTTATTATACACATACGCATAACCAATGTTTAAAAAAGTGTTCACATAAATTGATGTAAAATCGGAGCAAGCAATCTCTGTGTTTCTTTAGTTAGTTTAGAGTAAAGACACAGCCACGTTTACCTTATCGCCGTTTATATTTATACTGACTGAACGGACACCCGTCCTTCAGTCACAAATGGTTAGAGTAAGGACACAACCATGTAGACGAAATACTTTAGGGAGACGGGATGTTTAATCTCGTGATTAAAGAATTTTATTATTTTTTTTTTAAACTTAGATTTTGCCGTTCTTTACGAAGGCGCCTTTGAATCATTGATGCGATACTTTAACTTTGTGTGGTTTTTATATTATGCGTTTTGTTGTTTTTCAGACTAAAAAAATGCAACAAAAAATTATTTTAATTTGGATCAATTCATTTCAATATAAAAATGCACTAAATCGTACAAATATTTTTTACATGAAATTCAAATGTCATAGAAAAAATGAAAAACATAATAAATGACAAAACAGGAGAAAAAAAGTGTTCTTTATTCATTAACAAAATTTTAAAAAGTCGAAATGTTTTTCATTTGGGTTTTTTTCTTGCCATTTTGTAAAAAAAAAAAAAAGGGTTGCAACGGTTGCATTGTAACATTCCCATTTTATTTTTATGATCATCGCGTTCCGAACAGCATTTCCCGTTGTTCAGTTCCAGAAGACAGTTTTTAATGTCTACCAATAAGTCTGTAAAAACGGTGCTTTCAAACGGTTTTAAGCAGAGTCCTTTCTGGTAGGAACGATCTCTGATTCTTTGATGGGTTTCCAGTACTGTCGTATATCCACGCAATCACTGTTTTCTCTCACATGGACGTATACGTTGTATCCCAGATGCCAACTTTTCGCTTCGTTATTGAGAGTGGTTTCTTGAACGAAGTCCATCGCCGACAGCTATGTTTTGACCCGAATTGATTTCAGACAAATACCTTTTTTCGATTTGTCGTTCGTCCCTCTTTACTTAATGCGTCCTTTCTTTCAGATGTTGATGAATGTTTGGTAGACAATTGTTTTTCTTTTTGTTTCATACCCGTCCTGAGGGGCATATGGGTCTCGTTTTAATGCATGGTTTCTTGGTAGAGCTCTCACTTGTTTGTCAGTTTCTGGCTCACTGAGGGATGTCGAAGTGGAATATTGTAAGCTCTTTTTTTTCTGTGTAGTATTACTCCACCTCTCTATGTTCTGCTTCAAATAATGGGAATAAAACTTTCATCATCATCATCATCATCATCATCATCATTGACATTTTTACATTTGTCGGAAAACAAGTGTCACCGTTGATTCTCCGGTTAAAAATGACGGGTCTTCGCCGTTTTTGTCTTTAATATAGATGTGCAGATGATCAATGTTGTTTGTACGTGAAGGAATACGGAAGGGGTAAATAAATATTTGATTTTTAGTATTTTCTAAATAAATCCGTCTTAGAAGTGGTCTTTGGCTTTCCCCTACAATGGTGACGTCACAGATAGAGCAATCTGCAAATATTTCCTTCTTGGATAATCGTCCAGGTTTGTCAATACAAAACTCCGTCATCTCCACTGTCCACTTCCCTGTAAGAGGAAGAGACCTTGGAAGACGCACTTCAAATCGTACATTTGAATTTTAAAATTGTTTAAACGATTTTAAAAGTCGTTAAAACAATTCTAAAAATCGTTCAAACGAATTCAAAAATCGTTTAGACGATTTTCTAAATTGTATAAATGAATTTATTGATCGTTCAAATGATTTTCTATATTGTACATGTACAAACGATTTTTTAAATTCGTACAATGAACTTAGAAAATTAACAAACGAATTTCTAGATCATACAAACTAATTTCTAAATTGTACAAACGATTTTCTAAATCGTACAAACGAATAAAACAAATCGTACAAAGTTTTAAATTGTAAAAACGATTTTCTAAATCATTCAAACGATTTTATTTTTTTTTTTATTTTTTTTTTTGTCAATATGAAATGGCACTTATACGCCGTCGTAAATCCTAGATGATTTGTTTTCCGTCAATTAAAATTATTTAATGCCACACGAGAGAACAACTAATTGTAAACAAATTGAACTTTTTCACTTCAATGATCTACCCATAAAAATCAAGACAGTACGTAAAAAAAATTACTGAGACCGACCGGGAAACGGAGGACCCTTAAACACAAAGGGATATTGTGTTAGGATGGATAAATTAGGATGATTGACTCTGACCTTAACAAGAGTATCAATAGCGTGTGAAAGGACACCTTTAAAAACGATTAGCTATTTTAGAGTGTTGAGTTTTAAGAATTTTGCTTTTAACAATAAATAAATATTTTTCTTTTTAGATCCATAAAAAAATATTTTATATTATACAGAAAAAAAGCATCACTGACTTAAAGATAATTTACTTTTCTGTTTTAACACAAGTATTATTTTATCATTTATTTTTTTGTTAATAAATGTATCAACGATCCGTCATATTAGAGTGTTGAGTTTTAATTTCCGTACTTAGGAAAAAAAGGAACCAAATCAATCACTAAACAAACATGAAAATAGATAATAATTTATTTTTCTGTTTTCGCATATCACTTTTAAGAAACATTTTGATTTTAAAAAAATAAGGGAGATGATTATAAAGAAAAAGTTCACAATTTCATCACCTTATTAATATTTTGATATTTTTGCACTTATAAAACGCTAAATTCAGTTATTAATAATTCGACATGCAATGAAATTATTTAAAAGTCTCAAATGTTTATTCAAATTATAACCAACTTGTCAGCAAAAGTTTATAAATTCAGAAAATAAAAACTAAACGTATCGACAAATGTGTTGAATTTTAGATATGACCTGAAATAAGCTAATTTTCGATAAAAATTGGAGATGTTTTTTGATTGACCTTTGGAAATACAAACTAAATATACCTACAGAATGTCGACTGAAATATTTAAAAAAAAAATTGTTCAAATACTCTAAAGCTATTGAATTATGAAAACTGTTCATTTTCTTCTTGAATACTTTCTGCCACAAACTATAGTTCATTACTAAATTCAGTAAATATGTCAATTTCCCTTAACTAATTTATTCAATCTAGTTTATTGGCATTGTGAAACATAAATATACAAGTAAATTAAAAAAAAAATGATGATGCAAGATTTTCAGATTTGAGGTGACCAAAAACAGTTACCCCAAAATAGAGAAACGAACTTGTTTAACAATTTCCAAGCAAAATGTGTATTCCCCGACATAGTGCCTTCTATGACGGCAAATGTATCAGGGTTTAGCATTTCATTCCGAACCCGAAATGTGATGAGAGAAAATGGAAATAATGGGTCCTGTTGTCTGGGGTTTTTTTTATTTTTTCATTCAACAATAGATAATTCACTTCATTTGAATTCTTTTACAAACATACACTAACACTGTTTTTATAAAGTAAGGTTTTTAAAAAGTTGCAATTTTACAATTACATACATAAAGCAACATAAAGCATATATTTTTAGTTTCTATCTCTTCTACAATAAATGCAATAAAAAAAATTGTAAGAAAAAAATGTCATTGCTGACTCATTTATAATCATTACTGTAACCCCCTTCTCGGGGAGCCCCCCGCGCGTGGAGTCCTGGATCTCCGGGATCAAGGTCTCCGGGTACCAAGTCTTCGGGGACCTGAGTCTCCGGGGTCCAGGTATCCGGAGTCCTGGTCTCCGGGACCTAGGTTCCTTTGCATTCGAAATTATCAAAAGACGACCAGGCCAATTGCGAGAATATCATTAGAAAACGGAAATTTCGCAGTTCACCGAAATACTGGTTAGATGGCTTAGCCTTATCATAACTTGATATAGTATGCGTTTGAATTCGATGACTTTTTCCTTTTTTGTGCTTTTTGTCTAACTAATAAGCGTTTAGTCTTAATTTGAACTTGTTTTTTTTTTTTGTCTTGACCAAGCAAAAGTTCGTCCTTTAAAAGAACAATGAGGTGTTGAAATTTCAACATCTTCAAAGACCTCGGTCCCCGAAGAACTAGTACTCGGAGACTCGGGTCCTCAAAAATCTGGATCCCAGAAACTCGGGTTCCCGAAGATTCGGTATCCGGATACCTAGGTCTGTTTTTGGTCACCTCAAGTCTGAAAATCTTGCATCATCATTTTTTTTAAATTTTACTCGTATATTTATATTTTACAATGCCAATAAACTAGATTGAATAAATTAGTTAAGGGAAATTGACATATTTACTGAATTTAGTAATGAACAATAGTTTGTGGCAGAAAGTATTCAAGAAGAAAATGAACAGTTTTCATAATTCAATAGCTTTAGAGTATTTAAACAATTTTTTAAAAAATATTTCAGTCGACATTCTGTAGGTATACTTAGCTTGTATTTCGTAAAAGTCAATCAAAAAACATCTCCAATTTTTACCGAAAATTAGCTTATTTCAGGTCATATCGAAAATTCAACACATTTGTCGATACGTTTAGTTTTATTTTCCGAATTTATAAACTTTTGCTGAAAAGTTGGTTATAATTTGAATAAACGTTTGAGACTTTGAAATAATTTCATTGCATGTCGAATTATTAATAACTGAATTTAGCGTTTTTTTAATTCAAAAATATCAAAATATTAATAAGGTGATGAAATTGTGAACTTTTTCTTTATAATCATCTCCCTTATTTGTTTTAAGATTAATATGTTTTTTAAAAGTGATATGCGAAAACAGAAAAGTAAATTATTATCTATTTTCATGTTTGTTTAGTGATTGATTTGGTTTCTTTTTTTTCCTAAGTACGGAAATTTAAACTCAACACTCTAAAATGACTGATCGTTGATAAATTTATTTAAAAAAAAATGTAAAAAAAAAATACATGTGTTAAAACAGAAAAGTAAATCATCTTTAAGTCAGTGATGCTTTTTTTTCTGTATAATATAAAATATTTTTTTAATGAATCTAAAAAGAAAAATATTTGTTTATTGTTAAAAGCAAAATTCTTAAAACTCAACACTCTAAAATAGCTGATCGTTTTTAAAGTTGTCCTTTCACACGCTATTGATACTCTTGTTAAGGTCAGAGTCAAACATCCTAATTTATCCATCCCAACACAATATCCCTTTGTGTTTAAGGGTCCTCCGTTTCCCGGTCGGTCTCAGTAATTTTTTTTACGTACTGTCTCTTTTTTTATGGGTAGATCATTGAAGTGAAAAAAAGTTCAATTTGTTTACAATTAGTTGTTCTCTCGTGTGGCATTAAATAATTTTCATTGACGGAACACAAATCATCTAGGTTTTACGACGGCGTATAAGTGCCATTTCATATTGAAAAAAAAAAAAAAAAAAAAAATAAAAAAAAAAAAAAATCGTTTGAATGATTTAGAAAATCGTTTTTACAATTTAAAACTTTGTACGATTTGTTTTATTCGTTTGTACGATTTAGAAAATCGTTTGTACAATTTAGAAATTTGTTTGTATGATCTAGAAATTCGTTTGTTAATTTTCTTAGTTCGTTGTACGAATTAAAAAAAATCGTTTGTACATATACAATATAGAAAATCGTTTGAACGATTAATAAATTCATTTGTACAATTTAGAAAATCGTCTAAACGATTTTTGAATTCGTTTGAACGATTTTTAGAATTGTTTTAACGATTTTTAAAAATCGTTAAAACAATTCTAAAAATCGTTTAAACAATTTTTAAAATTCAAATGTACGATTTAGAAACTTATTTGTATGATTTAGAAAATCATTTGTATACTTTTGAAATGTTTAAACAAATTTGAAAATCGTACCTAAAGAAATCTTAAGCTTTAATGTCAGTAATTGTTTCGTCTCACAAGACATTCCCAAAACTATTAATTAAGGGTACATAATGAATAAACACATTCAAAGACGTTTTATGCTTTTGAACTGCAAAATTATTAAAAATCGACCAGGCCAGTTGGAGTGTTGTGTTACACGAATATTCTTGGTACGACTTACTTTTTGTATCAAGAGTTATTCCCCGTTTTTGTATTCTTCAATGTATTTTTGAGTTGTGCACAGAGACGTGCACACATGCCGCAGATGGCTTAAGCAATATTTGTACAAGCGTACCAATGGAGCTGATGATGTAGCCCCACGGTGTAAGTAGTTTTGTGTTTATTCTCATTATAATATTAAAAATGTTCAGTTTAGGATGTTTATGAAATTGAAACAATGTATGACAGAACTTAGCCATGTTGGCGCGAAAATCGCTCGTGCATGATTTTATATGTATTCACGCTAGGTAAACTATATGATGAATATATTAAACTACAATTATATGTTTAATGCATATCAATAACAAACATATTATATATTACGAAACTTTTTTCATAGAAATTAAGTCAATTCAGGTGTCATAGTGTTTTATGTGGAAAAGTCAATATATATTTTTTCAGTCATTTGTCATGTATTGATTTAAACTATGTTAGGAATTTTCAGATTTATAACTCTGTTATTTGTTTATTACAGCTTTTACTGCAAAGCATACTAATGTACAAGTGTACGATAAAAAACTGAACGACAACCTTGGCGTGGTTATCAGTATAGTAAAATACCATGGCAGCTGCAGAGTCAGGACAACTACCCGCAGAGTTAGGACAGCCATCCGCAGAGCCAGGACAACTACCCGCAGAGTCAGAACAGCTATCCGCAGAGTCAGAACAACTACCCACAGAGTTAGGACAGCCATCCGCAGAGTCAGGACAACTACCCGCAGAGTCAGAGCAGCTACCCGCAGAGTCAGGACAGCTACCTGCAGAGTCAGAACAACTACCCGCAGAGTCAGGTCAGCAACCCGCAGAATCAAAACAGCAACCCGCAGGGTCAGAACAGTTTAAAGAGGATATCTCACATAGAAGAAAGAAAACGTTTACTATTGCAGGACAATTGATCTTTGAAGAAACAGTGAATAAACGTTGGGCAGTTTTGTCCAAAATAAAAAGAAAAATTGATGATGAGATACAGTATTTCGTGGAATCTATGAATAAGAAAAAGATAGCAATAATTGTAAAGGAAAACCTTACCAAATTAGTTAAAATGTATAAAGAAAACT
Organism: Magallana hongkongensis; assembly: GCA_016163765.1. NCBI lineage: Eukaryota > Metazoa > Mollusca > Bivalvia > Ostreida > Ostreidae > Magallana > Magallana hongkongensis. The sequence continues at coordinate 21,147,953 of WFKH01011925.1, read as the reverse complement.
CTTGTGAATTTGTCAATTTCTTAGAAAGAACTGATACAGAAGAAAGTAGAAAGGAGAAACTTTCTCATGAACTTATTGTTTCTGCTCTAGAATCACGATTAGAAAACATCATAGATGAAATTAACTATGTAATTTTCACTACTTGTCCTCAAATACATGATGACGGAACTTCAGGAAAAACATCAAGCAAAGGATCAAGCCAGAAATCTTTTTCATCAAATTCAACACTCATTTTAAGACAAAGAGCAAAAGTAGAGGCCTAAAAGCAAAACTTGAATTTACCAAAAAAGAAGCCGAACTAAAAAAGCAGAAATCCAAGTTAGAAGAAGAAGAACAAAAAAGAAGAGCGGAGACAACCAGAAAATCAACTGACTTGCAGACAGATCTACAACTTCTATGCGCACAGAAAGAAAAAGCTGTCGTCGATGCTGAACTTCAAGCTATGGAAGAATTCGTAGAATCAGACAGTATATGTGACCCAGAACTTGACATAATAGATTCAAGGAAAAAACCAAAAGATATGTTGATGATGTTTTGATCTACAAAAAAGAAACTGTATGTGACGAACGAATAAACCAGAAAGAATGTGAAGACAATTTAGAAACTGAATCATTCATATTACATCCTGCGAAAGTGGTCCCTGCAAAATTTCAACCAAAGAAAAGTCTCATACCAGATATGTCAGTTATTCAGCAACCAAAGAGTCATCAGAAAATTACTGCTAAAAGTGAAATTCTAAATGAAAGTGTTCCACATCATGTGTATGCAGTGAAAAATGACCCTACACGAGAAATTTCACAACTAACCAACTATATTCTCAAGAAAGATTTAATGCTGTCTAAAATAACAACATTTGACGACAGGCCTGAACATTATGAAACTTGGAAGTACAGCTTCAAATCTGTGTGTCAAGACTTGAACCTTAATTCGCCAGAGGAATTGGATCTCCTCATTCGCTGGTTAGGACCTACATCTGTGACTTATGCCAGAAGTATCAGAGCTTCAACCATAGACAATCCTAACCTAGGCATCAAGAAGTTGTGGACTAGATTAGACGAACGATTTGGTTCTTCTGAAATGGTGGAATCGGCTCTAAAGAACAGATTATGAAAGTTTCCAAAACTTACAGACAGTGATGCGAAGAAACTTTATGAAC
>WFKH01011925.1:21107395-21130849 GCA_016163765.1 Magallana hongkongensis | reverse complement strand
TATATATAATTTACTTAGGATACTGGAGTAAATGTTATTCGAGAGCGTGGTAACCAAACGACTACTCCTTCCAATATGTTAACTCAAGAAGCTCTTCCAAATACAACTGTAAACCAAAACACAAACCAAACAAAAAGGGACGGACCAAGCCATTTATTACATTCGGAACACAATCTTTCGGATAAAAGAGAACAACAAAATATTGTTGCCATATTTGTTTCGTTTGCTGTTTTCACTGTATTGGCGTTGATTATTTTCTATTTGATAGAGAAAAAAGGCTTCTGTAAAAGAATACAGAACCAAGAAATTCAAATGCACGAGATAGTTGAACCTCTGAATAGTGAGCAATAATGTATTCAACAAACTTTAGCTCTCTACCCAAGTGCATTATAAAATATATTACATGTATTAATCAAACACCATACAATTAGAGTAACTAACAAATAAGTAGCATTACAATTTACATTTATTATACATGTCCTGTGTGTGTTAAACTATGTATACTAGTAATATGTGCAGACAATCTGTACTATATAAAAAAGCAATGGGCAAATCTATGAGATATATCATTTGTATTTTTTTTTATAATTAATTTTTAATTTTTTTTTTAATTGGACAGATGTGTTAGAACTACTGTCATTCACCTGCAGCTAATTGCAATTCTTCGCGATTTACAGTATACTAATGGCTAGAAGTGCAATAAAATTAAAAACAAAATATGCTTCTTAATGAATGCCATTTACAGATGTATTGACAAAGAAAAACAACTTTGAATAATAAGAACAGTTTTCAGTACTTAACAACTAGTGGGGCTAAAAAATCAAATTACAAATTAAATGCTGTCTGGAATTTAACAGTGTCAATATGAGATAAAGTCATAATTGTCATTAGTGCAACTACGTCATATTCCGATATAAGGATTATATAATGAAATTTAAAATTTAAAAGCATTAATTTTATGTCAATTTTATGTGAGAGAAGACCTGAATCTGATTACATATTACATGTATACGCGTAAACTCTCGTGCTCAATTACCTAAGTCTTCTGATTTAATAAATGAGTCAAATATCATTTGGAAAAGAAATATGCAATAAAAAGATATTCCAGTGTTTATCTTTTGATAAAATCTAGAACAGGTATTTCGGTTTCAGTATAAATAGATATGTTTATGTACTTTCAGTTTCGGAAAATCACGCGATGACTTTCAGTCAACAAATGTTTTTTGTAACTTACACAATCTTTATAGCTTCATCATGCAATTTTATGTTTTTTTTTAATGAGGATTAGACTGTTTTTTGTATTTTAGACAGACAAAATATATACTTGTAACGTACCACTATTCACAACCTTCTCTTAAGCACAACGTACACTAAATTGCGTATTTGAATAACATAATCAAAATCCTTACCAGTTCTTATCCAGAATGTCATATTTCATTCAATCAATAAACAACAACATTCCATCTAACCAAAAAAAAGTCAACACAAACAGCAGGTGATTATAACACATAACGTAATGAAAACAAACTAAAAATACAATCCTCTACTTTGTAATTGATTTAGAGTCAAGAAACACTCTGCTTTTGTCGTGAACTAGGTATATTTTGCGTATTCTTGTAAAAATTAATGTGATATTGGGCTGGCTTCATAGCACGATATATCTAATGGACTCGCCAAAAGAATAAGTTTGAAACAGGCGGATGAGAGAAATTGGTACTTTGATTTAACATTTGAGTAAAATATTTAAATCCATTGTGTGATGCATTACAATACAATTATAACAGAAGGCGTCAAACATCAACAAGCAAATAATCATGCATGTCATAAAATAAATGTACACCTTAGTTAGCCACGTAAAACATTATTATTCTCATAATTTTGATATAAATCTATAAATTATTTGTAGTTTTGTTTGTCAGAAATACCATAATTATGTCATCTTTCAGAGAGAGAGAGAGAGAGAGAGAGAGAGAGAGAGAGAGAGAGAGAGAATTAACAAATAACTAGACATATTAAAAAGATAATATATTATGTATACTTACCACATTTGTAAGTTATACCAGCCAACTGACAAATCACTCAGTTGAAATGAGTGCATAGTATTTGCTTTTATATACATTACACTTATATATAACGGCAAAAATATTATTAAGTATCTTCGTTAAAAGTATGACATCGTATAGGCTTACATTATTACTTCATTGAGACATAAAACTAAATACTGCGAGGCAAGATTAGATCCCAAGTATGAGAGCGAGTGTCGACTTGTTAAAAGTTCAGGTTTTGATACGAAGCACATTGTTTTTAATAAAATCTGCCTATTACTGGTCAATAAAAACCTTTTCTTATGATTCCCTTAGTGTATTGTTACATGTATAGTCACTCAAGTAAGTACAATATTTATTGCAAAACACTGATGATTGAATCAACACCCTAATATTGTTTATGTAATAAGTGACACAAAGAAATCCTGCTTTCTTTGATCAAATCTAGGTTAATGATTAGCATTTTGTCGTTATGTATTCAATGAAGGTCCAAAATTAGACCGATGCCCAATTGTTAGATAAGACTTAAGTGAGAGTTTTAATAATACCATTAGGTCAATATTATGTTATTATTGTCAATTCGTCAACTTTTCTAGACCCTATGTCTGTAAATTCTCCTTTATCCATAATTGATAATGTTCCAAATAGACCATTCCAGCATATAATATATTCTACGCATATTCCTATGAAACAATTAGCCTCCATTAATATATCATCTCGAAATTAAACCATTTGAGCACTCCATCTTTATAAAGTAAAAAATCACAAAACAAAAAGGTATTTGTGCAAATCATTGATATGCTAAATCATAAACCTCAGGAAAGCATAGACTGATGCAAAATACGTATAGAATAAAATCCAATAAGAACTCAAACCTTTAAATCTATTGCTAGATTTTTAACTGTAATTCAAATAAACCTTGGGGAGGCAAGAACAAAAATGTAAAATATATCAGAACAACACGATTTAATTGCTTTGAATCCAGTGAATTGATAAAAGCCTAGCGAAATCAAATCAAATATGAAAAATCTCAGAAAAGACAAGCAAATTGTATTGATCCCACGTTGACTTTGTGTCCATGTGCCTATCACAAGAAGGATAACTCTCGCGAACTTAAGGGAAAGATTATCAATATCCATAAAACACTATAAGAAATCCTAAAATTCTTTTAATACCCACGGGGACATATGGCGAGTAAATTTTAATTATATCTCCTTTTTACAAATATTCATTAGTTCATAATTTGAATTAGAATTTTCAATAATAATCAACCTGAAAAGAGTGCTAACAGTTCACATTTTCCAACATCATGGGAATGATATGTAGAATTTCATATTTTAGTACTATAACTTAAAGCAACATATCAAAATACTTAAATCAAAATGTAGGAAACCATGCTCCCTTTTCTTGAAAAAAAAGATTTTTCTTAAGTTTGATCTTAAATTCTGAGAATCTACACAGCTGCAATTTTTCTGAAAATGTTTCTCTAGAATCAAACTTGGTCAATTCCTAGCTGAGTTAATTTTTTTCCTCAAGAGTCAAGAATTTCCATTGTCACAAATGACCACCATAAGGTTCCCTTTTTTTCCGTGGATTTTTTAATGAAAACAATCGTCTGATTATGTTTTTAACATAGGAAAATTGGATTAAATTAATAAGAGTCGTAAGTATCCTGCACTATATCTAAATATATTCTATAACAAACAAAACACATTGATTACATAATGGTTACCTTAAAAATCATTAGAAAGTACAATAACTGCACTGTAATGCCATTTAACACAGACACATGCATTAGTTTCCTTTGTTTACATTTTTGTCTAGGGCAATCCATGTAACAAGCTTAATCGTATTTCTAATGAAATATTTATCAATCCTCCACAATATTTTGCATATATGCTTATTGAGTGAAATAGAAATAAGAAATGGATATTACAGACAATATAATACTGTATGAATGATGTTTATGTCATATTTAAATTTGAGATTTGACTTAAGTTTGCGATGTTTGCTATGGAGGTTATTTAAGGTTTTTTTCCCCTGAAATTGTGTAAAAATATGGACTTTGTTTGAGTGATGCAGAGATCTGAATTTTTTCAAATTGGCTGAGAAAAAACTCAAATATCTGAGAAAAAAGTTAAACTAAATTCTGAGATTCGACTGAAGTTTTTTCTTTGAGAGATTTGAGCCTTAAGAAAAAGCATAATTCCATATTCGGTTTTTCTCTCTCTAGGTTTCTAGAAGATCAAGCTCTAAGAGTAATAAACTGTTTAGTTTTTGTGTCTCTTTCTTCAGTGATGCATCATATCAAATTTGATAAAGCAATATAGATTATTAAAAAATAAATATGTTTCATTGTTAACGCAGACAACGTAAGACAATGGAGGGATGCTAATTGCAGTAGGCCATCTGAGTAACTCAAAGCAATTTACGAGATGCAGTCATTATATGTGCATCTATTAGATAAAAGATCACATTCAATTTGATTAACAATACAATTAAAAGAATGAGAATTTTAAGTGATAAAACAGCATGTATATGTACCTTTCCATACAAACAAGTACAGAGAATCACTTCCAACACATAGTTAAGGTATTCGAATTCCGTTTGTACAGTATCATATTTCTCACAGAACTGGAAAAGTGTTTGCCTGCCATGGTCCTGTTTGAATTTTATTTCTCAAAAATTGGACAAATTATAAAATGAATGAAAGCTAGCTGTTCTAACACAGTTTATATTAGTATTTATTCTCTAGCTATAGATTAAGATAAACATACACAATTTAAACACAAAAGTACTTTGTAAATGCATGTTTATAATAATACTATAATAAAGTTAATAACTATAAGTAACATGTAAAGTCAAAATGATAATTGTGTATATTGTTTTTATTATCAATAGGAGAGGAACACGTTAGTTGTAAAAACTTAAAATGTAGACTTTAAAAGGGAGTGTCCAATACACTTTCTGACACCCAAGTTTGAAAAAAGAGGCTCATGGGCCACATCGCTTACCTGGGCAACAATAGGCATGATAAAATCAGCTTAATGGGATCATAATAAAAATATATGGACAATGTGGTATATCACGTGTAGAACCTGTATAAATAAAAGTACTTCCCCTTTCCTAAACAATTGTTTATAAACGGGATATAAACCTACATCACACTCTGAACCCCTTGTGAGAACCAAGAATCGCCCAGGGGTTATAGTCTAAACAATTTTAAAGATCAGCAATATGTCAAAACGCTTGCATAAAAGTCAAACCATACATGATAACATTTCAGTTTTTGTGAATAATTAAAATGTATTCCTTTGTACAACTAGATCCCCAATGTGGGCACACTCCACTTCTCAAAATTTTGATTTTAACGAATTTGAATTCACACTATCTGAAGTTGCTTTCACTTAAGTTACAACTTTTCTAGGCAAATGGTTTTTTAAAAATATTTTGAGATTTCTCTTTATATATTCCTAAAAAAAAATTTGCACCCCCCCCCCCCCCCATTGTGGCCTCATCCTACCCTGGGAGTCGTGATTTTGAATTATGACTGCCGGGGGTCTTTAAATCTACACTACCTGGGGATGCTTTCACACAAGTGTCAGCTTTCCTGGCTGATTGGTTTCTGAGAAGAAGATTTTTATAGATTTACTCTACATATTCCTGTGTAAAATTCGACCCCCCCCCCCCCATTGTGAGCCTGCCCAACCCCTGGGAGTCATGATTTTCACAACTTTGAATCTACACTTCTTAAGGATGTTTCCACATAAAGTTAAGCTTTCCTGGCTGATTTTTTTCTAGGAAAAAGATTTTTAAGGATTTACTCTGTCTATTCGTTTGTAAAATTCGACACCCCCCTATTGTGGCCCCATCCTACCCCCTCGAATCATAATTTGCACAACTTTGAATCTACACTGCCTGAGGATGCTTCCACACAAGTGTCAGCTTTCCTGGCTGATTGGTTTCTGAGAAGAAGAATTTCAAAGATTTACTCTAATACCTATGTAAAATTCGACCCCCAATTGTGTCCCACCCTACCCCAAGGAGTGATGATTTGCACAACTATGAATCTACACTACCTGCGGATGCTTCCACACAAGTTTCAGCTTTCCTGGCTGATTAGTTTTTGAGAAGAAGAATTTTAAAGATTTACCCTATATATTTCTATGTAAAATTCGACGCCCAATTGTGGCCCCACCCTACCCTAGGGAGTCATGATTTACACAACTTTGAATCTACACTACCTGAGGATGCTTCCACATAAAGTTAAGCTTTCCTGGCTGATTGGTTTCTAAGAAGAAGATTTTAAAAGAATTACTCTATACATTCCTATGTAAAAATTCCAACCCCCTCCCTTTGTGGGCCTGCCCTACCTCCGAGAATCATGATTTTAACAACTTTGAATCTACACTACTTAAGGATGTCTACACATAAGTTTCAGTCTTTCTGGCTGATTGGTTTCTGAGAAGAAGATTTTTAAGAATTTACTCAATATATTCCTTTGTAAAATTCGAACCCCATGGTGGGCCCTCCCTACCCCTGGGATCATGATTTTCCCAACTTTGAATCTACACTACCTGAAAATGCTTCCACACAAGTTTCAGCTTTCCTGGCTGATTGGTTTCTGAGAAGAAGATTTTTAAGGATTTACTCTGTATATTCCTTTGTAAAATTCGCCTCCCCCCCCCCCCTATTTTGGCCCCACCCTACCCCTGGGAGTCATGATTTTCACATTTGTAAATAAACACTACCTGAGGATGCTTCTTTTAAAGTTTCAGCTTTCCTGGCCAAATGGATCTTGAGAAGATTTTTAAAGATTTATATATGATATTAGTCAAATTTGGCCCCCAAAATCCGATATTTTTAAAATGATTCAGGTACATTAATTTGTTGTGTTATTTTATAAAAGAGTTGACATGGAATATGTTTTTCACCTATTTATTTGATTTATATGCACTCACTGGCAGTATATGACGTCAGAAGTGACGCTATTTTTATAATTCAATCAAAATCAACCAAAAATTGACATTTTTCTTATCTTTTTTCGAATGGGAAATATAGAGCGACTCTTTGAACAAGAACGAATTTTTTGTCACTTATATAAGTATTGGAAAGATACATCTTTGGTGAAAATATTTTGTTTGTTCAAGTAGTCGCTCAATGTTTCCTTAAAGAATAACTGCCTCAAAACAAGCCGTTTTATGCTAAAAATGAGCAAATGGCGGGAAAAGGTAAACTTTATGATGTCATATTCTTAAATTGTGGGCACTAAATTCAAAATGAAAATTATGAAAAAACTTCAAATGTATATGTGTACAAATAAAACAAAGAATTACAGTAAAATGACAACGTTCATTTTAGGGGGCCATTTTAGGCTCAAACCATATGTAGTCCTTTTTCAATAATTCCTAATTACCCCCCCCCCCCTTGTAAAAGGATGTGGTCCTTAATTTTCACACCTTTGAATTCCCTTTGCCTAAGGATGCATTGTGCCACGTTAGGTTGAAATTGGTCCAGCGGTTCTGGAGAAGATGTTGAAAATGTGGAAAGTTTACGGACAGAGAGACGGACGGACAGACAGACGACAGACAAAATGTGATCGGAATTGCTCACTTGAGCTTTCAGCTCAGGTGAGCTTAAAAGAGAGTATTTCCCTATTTTAAACAAAGATTCAGCTTGAATGTGCAAGTTTCAACTTTTCTTCAATAACTGGTTGTAGAATGGAAACTATATGTTTTTTTCTCTAATGCGATATATAATGCTCTCTCTCTCTCTCTCTCTCTCTCTCTCTCTCTCTCTCTCTCTCTCTCTCTCTGATTAAACAGCTGATTATACAGAATGTATCAAATTATTTTTGGACGCTTTCGGTGGGTCTTGGAAATTATAAATTTATTGTATTTCAAAGTTAAAGTATATGATTTTTTATCAGTAAATTTCAGATAATAGCTTATCAAGTCAAATAAAAATAGATGAAAGATTGATATGATGGGTTATTTATCACTCAACCTTTTCTAACCATTGGTCTAACTTTTCAGATGCTGACAGTGTAAATTAGTAGTAAAATAGTTATCTTGCTTATTTCAGTGATATTCCTATGAATAAAATAATGTTTAAATTTTGTTTAAGAAATACTTCACTGAGCACCGACAAAGGTGACATGTAGCCTTGACTATTCTACATTCACAAGAAAGAAGAATTTGAGAAAAGATAGAAGTATCAAATGTCAGTAGAAAGTTTAAGATGTGTTTGATTTATACATCACATGCAAAAAGGTTTTATAACCATTAGCTGTATTTTCAGTTAATATATTTTTGGTGTATAATCCGCTCCAAAAAAATGAATGCATACATTCGCCAATTTTTTAAGTACATGTATAATTGATCAATCCTGTGTTTGAAAAATAAAACAGTTTTATCGTGTAAATTATGATATATGTAATCATTAATAAAATTAACTCGGTTGTTTAAAATTGCAGGAAGGTAAAGTTTCTATCAGAGATATATCTGACTATTCCTTCCCAGATAGCAAGCTTATTTTGGTCCAGCGTTAGCCCAATGTTATTACTTATGTGGGCCTAATGTGAAAAATAACATCGGCCCAATGCAATTTTGCTCATCGGCGCAACATGCACCAACAGGTTGGTGTGACATTGGCCTATGATCAGTTATAATGTATGCCCAATGGCGGTCCAACAATTTAATCCAACCAAAATTCCCGAAACATTGTCCTAATACAACAGTCTCACAATGATTAACAGTAAGTCTTATCTTTTTTGTTTTATAACAGAAAAAATAATCAATACATATTTTCACACATTTTCTCGAAACGTAATCCTAATTGATATTATCAAATTTTCAAATGTTTCTTATGGTCGATGAAAATACTTTCGCATCCCTTTAATCTACTTCATTTGTTTTAGTTTAGTTTTAGTTTAGTTCCTCAGTTCCGACCTATAGCTGTAGCTGATAACTTCAAAAGCCACTCCTGTAATAAAAAAAGATAATCATATAACATGGGAAAAAATATTTTCAGAAATTAAAAAAAAACCACTCTAAAACACTGTTTCAAAATATTTCGAGCGTGTTACCGGTCTTCATCAGTAGTGTTCATTGACTATAGCAACACAACGTTGAACATATACCATGACGTCACAATACGAAAACAGTCTGGCAAGTGACATCACACAACAATTTTGCGCCAAAAACATATGAAATATTGTTGAGAGAATCTAGTAAGCACATTGATAGCAATAATAAATATATAGACAAATTATAGCGAGCGCAGCGAGCTCTAAGAACCAGTGTGCGCGGGAAAAAGAACGAGCTAAATCTACAGATTCATCAAACAAAATTTTTTGTCTCGGTCCCATAATGCTCTCTAATATTTTCACCCGTGGTGCTATGCCAAAAATGGCTGACATTTAACTCGTAATTTACGGTGCCTTGAGGTTTGAAGACACGTTTTGAGTACCACACAAGCTTTGGTGAGACCCAAGAGATTTTTTACATGCTTCCATTCCATCGTATTGAGTTGAGATACGTAAACAAATGATTATGGAATTTAACGTATGACGTCACAGTGATCTCGTGCTATATTTCCCGCGATAAATTTAGAGGTGGATCAAACATATGTAACGCTTGCACTAGCTATTTCAGTATAGACTGCGATACCTGCCTCATTGACATATGATTTGTTTTTATTTATTTTTTTGATAGAGAGATTATATACATACTAGCAAGAGCCACAATTTACTGTCATATCGATCCAATTTTAAGCTAATTTTGCATGCATGTACAGTAAGTATGAGTAGGGAGGAAATTAAAAAAATAGGACATTTTGAACTAAATAAAAAAAAAATAAAGAGAAAAAAATAAACACTTAAAAAAATTATGCAGATATTGCATATGGTCAAACCATTAAATTAGAAAATGGGAAATTACACACCTACAAACAGGGACCGGGGGCACGGATAACGTATGTAATTAGAATGCAAAAATAAACGAATTTTTAAAAAAAATTATGAACAGGGAAAAAAAAGGAACAAAAAAAAAAAATACTGTATTTATCGTTAACACTTTTGACCAAATTAAACAAAAATTATATTTTACAGACGGATCAATTCTCTCCAAAAGTAAAGAACGATTTTAGGGAAGCAAGTCTATGTATTTTGTAAGAATTTATTTAAACTTAGAAATATTATATAATAATCTCTCTCTCTCTTTCTCTCTCTCTCTCAAAAAATTATTTAACGCTCGTTGATAACTAAATAACACTAAGACGACAATGAAGCAAGGTATGTGTAATTCTTGCTGCGCTCGCCACAACGGTAGCACCGTAAAACATATTATGAAAAAGTATAAATAATGGGACATAAATAGAGAAAGCGTCTGTTCAATATTGTAATAATATTATAGTCTAAACAGAATAATGTTCTCTTTTGTTGATACCAAAAGGCATATAAGTATTTATTTTTTTTCCACCGATTTTCTCTACATTTTCTGTAAATTTCATCTTAGTACAAATTTTCAATACCTATAACAGAATAATCTTCAAGTGTATTTGCATTTGTGTAAAAATGCATTGCTACAGGTCATTAGTTTCTCTCCTAATCAGTGATAAAATTTAAGACATGTTTTTGATATAAAGTCACCCCCGTTTCCCCAACATATACAATTTTGTTACACTTTTTACAAACACCCCAAAAACAACATCACTTGACTTACAATCGATATGATTTTAACGTGATATATATTGCCGTTCTTTTTATTAAAAAATATTAGGACATCGATTTCAAATAAACTCCAATTCTGTACAAGCAAATCAATTAACCCAATTATTTCTATTTTGTCAGCCAAAGTACTTACTAATAGTCCATCTCTAAGTACACCTTTTCGTAGACACAAGAGGAATTATGGATCAGGAAACTAGGCTATAAATTTTCATACGGTTGCAACAAAAATGTCGAAAGTGTAAGACAATTTTCAATTCCACAGTGTAACAATGTAAATGTGAGGAGACTTTTTAACAATGCAGGGAGGCGCAAACGTAGCCATGGACATCAGTCTTACAATAAACCCATTATACACGCCAATAAATTCGTGTTTTGAGTTCAAATCCTATTGGTGTTTTCTTTTTCTTTTTTAGCAATTATTCGTTTAAATATCTACTGATATAACATTGTGTTAAACTATAGAATTAACTAAACACTTGTTGCTATAGCAACAAAAAAGTCTTCCATTTTCATATAAATATATTATTCTGTAAAAAAGGCTTATTTTGAAACAAGAGGCCAATTGGCCTTAACGGTCACCTGAGTAGCATATAGCCCACGCACAAACTTGTTGAGGATTCTCATATATGCATTTAATTAGGTTTCATCCTGGAGTAGAAAAATTATAAATTTGTAATGACGACCATCTCCCTGCCTGAAATCTTTGAAAAAGAACTATGAAACCTATAATTTTGGTGAAAACTTAAAGATCTGGTCCACAAAATCATGAATTTAGTTTTCCTTTCAGGTGTGTGGGAGTAAAGAAGATAATTTTTTAACATTATATGCATTAACACATATACATTCATTTTGGCCCTGACCTAGAGTCAAAACCCATACTCTAGGGGACATAAAATTTAAAATTTTAGTTGAGGACTTCCTGGTAAACATAATTATTAAGTCACTTTTTCATACAGATGTGTGAGAATAGAGAAGAAGATTTTTAAACATTATATGCATTAACACTATATTGCCATATTGCCCTGAACCCCTGACCCAGGGGCCATGAATTTCACAATTTTGTTTGAGGGCTTCATGGACATCATAATCATGCAGTTAGTTTTTAATAAATATATATGGGATTAGTGAAGAAGATTTAATACATTTTTACTATATGGCAATATTGGCCCCACCCTAGAGCCTGAACCCCTGACACAGGGGTCATGAATTTCACAATTTTGGTTGAGGGCTTCATGGACATCATAATCATGCATTTAGTTTTTAACAGATATATATGGGAGTAGGGAAGAAGATTTTGTAAGATTTAATATTTTTTACTTTATGGCCATATTGGCCCCACCCCAGAGCCAGAGCCAGAACCCCTGACCCAGGGGCCATAAATTTCACAATTTTGGTAAAGGGCTTCATGGACATCATAACCATGCAACCAGTTTTTTCCTCACATGTGTAGGAGTAGAGAAGAAGATTTTTGAAAATGTGGCTTTTTTTGCATATTTGGACCCAGCTGTGGTGCCTAGGGGGTGGTAGAGCCATGAATTTCACAATTTAGATTCCTCCTACCATAGAAATGCCTCACATCAAAAATGGTAACAATTGGAATTGTAGTTTTCAAGAGGAAGTTAAAAAAGTAAAATTGTTAACGCACGACGCACCACGACGGACGAAAACGGATAGCAATAGATTACCTGAGTTTACTCAGGTGAGCTAATAAAAGATATGATGGATATAAAATTAATTTGAAGAAAGCTACCAGAACTAACTTCCATGTCAAACAACGAAATGTAAAATGATAATCATATTTTGACTACTTCCTGTGAAGACAGGAAGTTTACGCCAATTCAAGAAAAACATGTTTATAATATATGCAAAAGTCCCACAATAGTTTGGTTGTTGAATTATTTACCGTTTTTGAGATCTCGTAGGAACAATGTTTATTGTCTCGGGAGAGGAGACGGACGAACGGATATGCTCAATGAAAACAAAAGGTAATATATCTTTCACATTTGACTCTCGCACATTACTGTTTATCAATCTTACTAAAACACATTTTCTACCATATGTCTATCATCTATGTAAGTTTTGTGTTTTGATCACTTACAGTTTCTGAGATCTTGCGGGTACAAAATTTAGTTTAAAAAAAGTTAATCGAGATATCTCACAGGAAGAATTTTTTTAGTTGTTTATTAAACATTGCTAAGATGACTAAGGATTTATACTAAAATAATCATTCTATATAAAAAAAAAAAAAAAAAAAAAAAACTAAAAAAGGTAAAAAATAATTTTTGAAGTCCTTCCGGTGACGACCGGAAGTTACGCCGAACAATACAAAATTGTGTTAACACATTTACAAATATAGGTCTATCATCCCATAAAGTTTGATTTGTTCAAGTCATTACCGTTTTTGAGATCTCGAGGAGCCAAGATTTTTCTGTCTTGGGACAGCAAACATGCAAACAGAAGTGCTCAATAAAAATGAAAGTTAGTATTTCTTAAGCATTCGACAAAAAGACTTTATTGCATATCAATTTATTTAAAATTGTCAAAGAAAAACAGTTTAACTTATAAAGAATTTGATTTGTTTGAACTCTTTTGCTGTGAACCGGAAGTGATGGTTGACAAAATAAAAGTAGTTATATACATTTTCAATCAAATTTCTATCATCCATGTAAGTTTCGTGCCTTTATAATTAAGAGTTTCTGAGATCTTGTTGTTTCAACATTTGTTTTAAAAAGACTACTTGAAATATTTGAGATATCTCACCTGAAGTAGATTTTTTTGGTTCAATTAACATCGGATAGATGATATTTAAGCATTTATACTTATATTTCAATTCTGTGTGGAATAAATTAAATGCGTAAATAATTATAATTAATCTTAATTCGTTTTTTTGAGATCTCGAGGTCACTTGCTTGTTGTTGCGGGTCAGGAGACTGACGACAGGAAATGAATTTTGATTTGAATATTAAATCTAAATCGAAATTAAAATATCTATTATTCCTAAAAAAAATTCAAGAAAATATATCCAGCCATCTTTGAGAAATTTTGTGGACGAAAAAGTGGAAAAATAAATCGCTTTGATTTTATCGTATTACATGTAATAGAATATTGTTTTACACAATATGTACTGTAATTTATAAGACTGCTTAAAACATATAAACTACAATATAATTTTACAAATAACGATATTAATATTCATCGATTTATCCCTCATTGCCCATTTTTGAAATCTCGTGAGCGTTTTAAAAAAGTTTTAAAAAAGTAAGAATGTGCATGCACTTCAACTTCCTAAAAAAAATACTTGTATTATTTAAAGTAATAATTTTTTTGTTCGAGAGTTACATGTATTTATAAGAGACATTTAAATCCCAATTGATTGGTGTAAACAATTCCTGTAAATTGACAATCTTGTGCGCCAACTTTGTTTGTTTGTATTTCATTCATCTAAATATATCAAGTGCTCGCCGAGGGCATACTTTAACATTTTAAAGACCCAGCTGTCGGCAAAATTGTAGGCGTTTCAGGTCACTTCATTAATTTTTTTTTACAGACTTCAATACTAGTATTGTTAAACCAACAGTTCTCCTTCAAAGTCCACGTCTTACGGTTATAGTTTTTATAATGATTTTTTTTAATGCCCTCCAAACCTTATTTCCTTTTGTTCTGTACTAATTGACAGTCCATAATGGTATGGGCGTCTTTTACTAAAAAAATTATCAGAAATCTTATTTGGGCATGCTCTTTATTTCATAAATATAATGATACAGTTATGACAGGGTTCCCGGTACTATAATTATCGATAATAACCCATTTCTATAAATATCGATGACAAGAAACCTCTATGCAGGGGGTGTTGCTAAAACGCGGAACGGAACACGGAACGGAAAGCGGAACGGAATGGAATACGGAAAATGTTATGTAATGTTATTTACTCGATAGATGTGTTAAAGAAGCTATAAACGATATACTTGACGTAACTTTTTAATATTGTTAAAACTGATATTCATACTCAATTTTATTTATTTCGAAAATGTATGATTTTCTCTCAATTAACATTACATGCTTTGACCACTAGTCCCAATTTATCAAACTAAACAATATATCCAGCGCTCTATTCGGATTAAGTTGCATGTTACCGCCAATACTGCAATTAGTCATATCTATGCTGGTACTGCAGTTAGTCATACTTATGATGTGACTTCATCAGTTTTTGGGCTCAATATTCTTGTGTGTAGAGCCCGTGAACTTATGTGATATGGATATTTCAAGGTCATCATTAATGATACATTGATAAAGCTATATGAAGGTACTTATATGTAATTATGAGGCATGTGTGCAACTTCGCTGGATTATGTTAGGTTTATAATTGATATATAACGGGAGGTAACTCCATTTGCAACATGTATATTATCATTTAGTTGTCTAGAGTTATGCCTCTTTGTTTACATTTTTCTGTCGCCAAACTTTGCTAGGGCATTTCAGATTTATACATCTAGATGCATATCTTATGGTGATTAATTGAATTAGGTTATACTGATAAATCTGATAGTCATACATTTCATCATTGTCAACATATATTTGCTAGGATGAATTAGTATGTGTGTGTTTTTACAATATTTTGTTCTCTATTTTTTTGTAGTAAATCGTCGTACGTCTATTGATTCGTCTATCGTCATACGTCTTACATGTTTTGTCACCCTCCAAAATAAAGACGCATTTACAAAAGTGTCCAAAAGTTTCCTTATTTCACTGGCCAGTACATTGCAGGGCTGTACAATCACGTAAACATAAAGAAACTGTCATATCTGAAATACTAGGAATATTATTTAAGTAATCTGAAACGGTATAAGATGTAGACAACGAACGGCGATATCAAAAGAAAGAAAAGAGACTTTGCAGGACATCTAGAGCGTTAGTGACCCAATAAAATGATTTTGTTTCCGATTAAGTGATCTTTAAAATAGTAAGACGAAAAGATAAGCAGACAGATGTTGCAGCAAAACCTTGACAATGATGGTATATGTTGTTCGTCGTTTTTTATATCAATATCTATTGATGAATTTTTTAAACTCTGTACCGAGTTTTTGCTTCCACCACTTTTTGCTTGATATTTCAATAATCATGAATACCTTTGTGCGCAAACAACGTTCATCCACCAATATGAAAAATGTCCAGATTATCCGTTTTGAAACGCTTCCTCTACCGCTTCAAGTTTCAATACACATCCCAAAATAGAAAGTCTACGGGGATTTTGCATTGCATCAGCCGTTAATAAGCCCGGATGATAACGTTGAAAAATTGCGCGGGTATCCCGAGTACTTCCGAATGGAGAAAAGATGGAAACATTTCTCATTGTAAATCTCCGTAAGAAATTTGTTTTCGTTTCTGCAAACTTTTGTGAGTGAAAAAAGATAATTGTTCAATAAAGATATCTTTGATATATTCCCTTTCATCGATTTCAAATGTATTTTTTTTTCACAGCTATGTGTATTTTTATTAAAAATCACCAAAAAGTGATGAAAGCAATAACTTGGGACAGACTATAAATAGTATGAATCACTAAAAATTCAATATTTAAATTTTTTAAAACAAGTATAAAATCCAAAGCAAGGTTCGAAGTCATGAAAAACACAATCAAAACGCTCAAATAACTGCCCTATACTGTTATTCCAACAATATTTCAAATGGAAAATAATTAAAAAATTATTTTTAAAGCTTATTTAATCACAATGTGTGTACATTTCATTTTTCCGTTTCGTACTTTATTAAGCAAATTAAATGCAATGATATAGTTGATAGACAATCGTAAGAATGACATCAAATAATTAAGCTACCTTTTAAAAATAATCATTAAAAAATAAATGAAAGATACACCGTACATATTTGTGTCTAATCTATACAATATTTTAGGCATTAAACGTCAAAGTATTTTTCGTTGTCCGTTCCGTTCCGCTTTCCGTTCCGTTTTCCGTTCCGCGTTTTAGCAACACCCCTATACAGGCGTCCATGACAATGCCCGTTTTTAAATACAACACATTTAACGATCTGTTGGTATACGAGCTAGACTCCATTCAAGTCAAATATTTACCCTGAAATAAAGCACAGAGGCGACACACATGGCTGACTAGCTGATACATGTTTTAAAGTGAAGCGACTCCATTTTGTACAAGACTCTAACAACCGGTAGTGTTCATACAGTCGATGTGTTTTTCTGAGCTTGCTGGAATGGCCCGAAAAGTTGCGATTAATACTTGGAGCACACCAAATATATTATTAATGTCATTTACAAACATGGACAGCATGGAGGCAAACGTGGAGAGCGCATCTGCTTATAGTGGGGGCAAGTTAATTATTGTTCAATTATCTAAACACCACACCGAACGTTCAGTGATCAATGAATTCCGCGGATATAGTGTCATTAATATTTTCGAAAATGAGTTAAATCTGAAATGCATAAAACGGTGTATTAAATCATTCTTTTTAACTTACGAGATGAACGACTGTTGCTAATTTAATTCAGTTAGTTGTTAATTCAAGGAAACACTCATTTAATTTGATGATTGATTTAAAATACAATATTTATGTCCCAATGAAGGGAGGTGCATGTAAAATAGTCTGTGTATCTGATATTTTGGGAGTTTAAACAACTCTGGTTTCAATTTCTATGGCAAAACGAAAGTAAAATTACAGTGATTGGACTAAAGGTGGCTTTATACACCCACAGTTTATTCCAATTTTCAATAGAAGACCACAAAACTTATGCCTATCAAATATGAAAATGATGATAGGGATACCATAGGTATTTTTAAAGAATTTTTAATGTTTTTTCGTGTTTTTGTAAAATATTTTTTAAAAAGACAGCTATTAACAAATTGAGAGAATATTTTTGTCATATGATGAATATTTCCTTCGGACACATAAAAAATATATAACACTTCTTAACATTCAAAAATGTTTTAATTGCAATTTTTTTTAGTATTTCCCCAAAACATAATTTTTCATATTTTCTTACTCTGTTGACAAATCATCTGAAAAAGTTGCTTGATGTTATAAGAAAAATTAATGTATTTTAATAAATGTGACAAAAAATTGAATGAAAATCATTGCAAATAAACACAACAATTATTTTAAATTTTATTTGGTATGAAAGTTCCTCGGGTAAGGGTTATCGTTCCTAAGTCCCAAGGCCCAAACACCTTGAGAATTTTTCATTTCTGAGTTGAAGAAAATTTCCTAAATATAATGTTGGAATGCTAAATAAATACATATTTCATTATAGGCCTGTATAAGTGAATATATTCGCTTTAATGCAAAACTAAGTCAAATGAATAAAGGGGAAAATTGACTAGGCTAATAGGATTTATGTATCCCAACCTGAGAAAAATTCAAAGCAACCCTCCCTTCCCCTTAAGATGTCAATATTAATGCGCATTAAAGTATATTATAATTGAAATATATTCACCGGTTTAGAATTTTCTTTCACAGTATTCAACCAAAAAATACGTTTTAGAAAATTTTGGAAAGTTAAAAAATTTATTGTTCTCAACGGGAGTCGAACTCGTGACGTACAGGTTTCTAGTGAACCCACTAACCCACTGCGGTACGGTGTAACAAATCAATGTTGGGAAAGAAACTATTTGAAAATATATACTTGATTTTATTGTTTATTTCGATAAATAATTCCACACAACGTGAAGGTGTCACATACCACATTACTCGTAAGTAATGAATTTTCCAATTATCAAATTAAATCTATTCATTTAACAACTTTTTCAAAAGAGCGGTCCCCAATCAATTTGTCTTAGTTTAAATCAGCCAGTACCGGAATTGCATGCTTCCAGATTTACTTTTTTGCGTACTGCGTCATCAAAAAGTGATGTATAGAGCCACCTTAATCAGAAACCAAGAATGGAAAACCATCACCACCGATAAAACTTTGTACTTCTAATTAATGTATTCAGAGGCATTTTAATGAAACTAAATACTGTGATGTTTATTTTCGTAGAAATTCGCCAAATCATGACAAAAACTGTAACCTAGAACATACTATTGAATTTTTAGAGAACATTAAATTAAATATAGATGTATTGTATATGGGTACAATATATAATATTTTGGAAATATTTGTCCTTTTAGTTAAACAACGTAGAAGCTTACATCAAACTCAATATGTACCATTTGGAAGTCCTCGGAGAAAAGAGGCAAGGGAGGAGGGGTGGAA
Source organism: Magallana hongkongensis (assembly GCA_016163765.1). NCBI lineage: Eukaryota > Metazoa > Mollusca > Bivalvia > Ostreida > Ostreidae > Magallana > Magallana hongkongensis. Next base: position 21,111,855 of record WFKH01011925.1, on the reverse strand, counting down.
GTCACAGAGGAATCATATAAATTCTGACAAGGAACCGCCACCAGTGAACAGGTAAAAATATAAGGATAAAGCTGAGGTCAAGTAAGTTACCTCTGCCAAATCAGGAATGGGATTGGATTGTGAATACAATGATATGTATTAGGAAGGAACTTATGGTGGCCGACTTAAGCTTTCATTGCACATGTTTAGCGCCATCTAGTTAAATACAGAACATTTATATTTCTTAAGATTTTTTCGATACCATTTATGAATTAAACACAATAAACAAAATACAAATAAAGATATTAGATTTTAGAGGAAAGTGTTATTTCTTAAACGGTTTTTCCATTGTTAAGCATGTTAAGTGTGTGATCATTGCTACTGTGTTCTATGACGTCATGATAAAATCAACCTATGTAGAAGAACGTTATAAGAAATAAAAAGAAAACGCGTAAGTCTTGGCAATTTTGCACACATAATGATGCTATTTTCAGCGTTATTTTCTTAATACTTGAATGATTCAACTGTACCAATCGTTATTTGTAACACTCCTGATATTATATCAATTTTTTTTTTTTACATTTTTATACTGGAAATATCTCGTGATGACTTCCAATTTAAAACCAGATGGTAGAATTTAGTAATGTTTACGTATAAGGTATAAAATAATATACATGTATCACATATACAAGTTGAGGTTAATCTTAATTATAGTTTTTTTTAAATCTGCTTCAAAGTGTGGAAAATGACAGTTTACTAGTATATATTACTATTGTAAATCTACCTGTATTTGAGATGGCCCCTAAAAAGAACCAGATGGTAGATTTTCTTGAAACTTCGCAAATAAACTAGAGTAGGTATATATTACACATTGTAAAAAAAATAGAGAATTTTTATATTGTTGTTTTTATGGAAGTGAAACCAAAAAATCAAAAACCAATAAACCCAAGAGAAATAACTATAAAGTCCAAGACGGGAGCAATGGCGCTGACCCTGCTGTTTACTCGGCATCAGTGAACGGGACTAATGCCCAAAAAGATGAGGACAAGGATTGCGTTGGTGAAACAGGACAGATTAGGAAAGGGCCGGTAGAATTATCCTGGATAGTACGTATTTGATATGTATATGTTTATATCTGTATGCTGCTGGTAAAGGCAATATATAGCAGATATCATACAGAATTGCCCATTCATGATAACTGTCGTACTGCATTTTTACAGGGCAAATTAAATAAATTGTTTACTGTTAGCGCTTTCAGCCATGTCGGCTCTTCAGACAGTTATACACAAATAATTTAATTCTGGTTGTAACGCGCTTTCTGATTGGCAAAAAAATTATTTTATATCGTATAATGAATGTTGCCTACGTCATAGTAGGACTAACGTAAAAAACTATCAATACGCCTGACGTAACGTTTGAATTTTGTACAATTTTACATCATTTTAAAGGTCAAATGACCGTTTTTATCTACAAAGAAGAGTAAAAAATTAAATTATAAGCAATGAATGCAATAATTATTACTATTATAAAATGGTTTGAAACAATATATATATATATATATATATATATATATATATATATATATATATAAACAATAAGTCCAATGCTCATACAACTTTTATCCATAAAGTAAACAAGGACATTATGACGTCAATCTCGTCAACTGTATATTTACTGCCCTTTCCTCCTATGTTTTCTACACACAGAGGCAAGATTTTATTTACAACAACATAATCTTTATTTTAGTAGTATTCTATTAATATTTTAACAATTCTTATTTCTACTTCAGCTTTAATTTGTATTTTCTAATAACTTGCTTTGGGCGATTTCATCTTAGTTGATATTTACTTTCTCAATCCCTCAATATATCAATAAATATACTTGGTGTTCAAAACTGTAAGTATATTTGTTTATCGATAAATTTTTCCCAATTAAAGGATGTTACAGTTGTACCCCTTAACATATGTCAGCGGCACCTTTTAATACACTGAATTACAGAAATTATATCATGATTTTGATCATCTTTAAATAAGAATAAAAAGAAATGTCACACCCTGATGTGTGTTATAAGCTTCGATCTTTTTTCTTGTAATGATTGATGCATTATCGATAATTTTGTTGACCCGATTACAGTAATTATTGTTCTAGTTTGTGACTATGTTCTATTTATAAATATAAAAAAACCCGGTGGGTGTTAATACAATAGATGATATGTGTATGAAGAAATAAAGCAGATCGAACAAGATTCGTTTACATTATCATGTGATATTGTTTATCACCAAACTCTCAATAGTTGAGGGAATACTTAGCGGTCGGAAATAACATCCGTTCAAAATACAATAAACAGAAAACGTATTACCGGGTATTTGCATAAATGAACACACTTATCAAAATGGTTGTCACGTGACGTGTGTGGTTCATTTGGAAAGGTTAAGTAGTTCACACAAGGTAAATAAAATCAGATTATAATGAAGAGGCGATCTTATCTTTCTCATGTTTTAAATTGTTTCACAGACTTAATTTTATGGCATAATTTAAAGTTCAAATAGTTCAATTGAAAACAAAAATTGATTGATATCATTTTAAAAGCCAATAATTCAATGTAAAAAAATATATGAAAAATAAAAACAGAAAATAAATGTTTGATCCTACATACACATGTATATTATAAATAAAAGCAAAGATTTAAGACGGCTGAAGAAAAACCATTTAAAACTGAAGCAGATTACCTGTAATCATCTATTTTATAAATAATTAAAACTCCTCCTAGGCACCTGATCCTACCTCTATCTCTTTGGGGGTCCGTGTTGCTCTGCTTTGAATTTGTATTATCGTTTTGAGATGGTTGATGGTTTGTTATTGCCATTTTTTCATCAGCTTAATAGAAAGGGAAACTTTTCACTATCTTTATGCCAAATTAGTTTTCATTTAGCAAACAATCATTCATGTACATTTATCCTCTGTTCTGCTATAATAATAATAATAATAATAATAATAATAATAATAATAAAAATAATAATAATAGCTCTAAATTAGAGCGAAAGCAAGAAACAACTAATACATGTACACATACGAAACAATTTATCAACGTATTGTTTCCTATTTATGTTTTTACTTTTGATGTTCTTTTCGCACATTGAATGTTATGCACTTTGATCTATGTTTAAACTTTTGCATTTAGTATATATATATTTCATCGCAGTATATAACTATATACCGGTACTAATACATGCGCATGCATGGACATTTGTTGTTGAAAGTACATTGTACAATTCCTTACATTTTGTACATGACTTTTGATAGAAGCTGACACTGGCTGATGCATTGGTACAGGACCGTCTAGAGTCTGTCGAACCCATCCTGAAGAATGAAATTAATCTGTCCCAGTTCCTCGACATCCACAATCTACAAAACCTCTACTTAAAAGTAATCTAGACTCGACCTGAGCTGAGAAGAATGGTGGCATATCTCTGCCCCTTGTGCGCAAGTTATTTTTCTAATAATTATATTGACATGCAAGATAGTTATGTCAACATGCAACATAACTATGTTGACATGCAAGAAAAATGCAATCAAATAGGAGTTATAAAAAATCTCAAATATCGCCAAAATGTGACATCCAAGATGCTAGATACGCTACCTATTGATGTCAACATGCAACTTAATAATGTTTACATGCAACTTCTTTATGTCGACATGCAACTTATTTATGTCGACATGCAACTTAGTTATGTTAACATACAAGATAAATATGTTGACATGCAACATATTTTTGTCGACATGCAACTTAGTTTTGTTGATATACAACTTATAAGTTGCATGTCGACATATTTATCTCGCATGTTAACATAACTACGTTGCATGTCAACATATTTATCTCGCATGTTGACATAAGTAAATTGCATGTTAACATTCATAAGTTGTATGTTGACATAAATAATTTGCATGTGAGCATTTTTATCTTGCATGTTGACATAAATAAGCTGCATGTTGATACAAAAAGGATGCATCTATCAACTTGGATGTCACAGTTGTGCGATATTTGAGATTTTTCGAGATTTTGTATAATTCTTGCATCTGATTGCAATTTTCTTGCATGTCAACATAGTTTTGTTGCATGTTGACATAATAATCTTTCATGTCAACATATTTATCTTGCATGTCGACATATTTGATAGAAAATAACTTGCACACAAGGGGCAGCGTTATGCCAGCATAGAGAGGGCTGTTTAGAGTAATAAAATTTCGTTTCATTTTTTTTTATCCGACATAAAATGTAATATAATTGTAAGTCACGTACGTATCCTTGCGTTATAAACAGAATGTAATATAATTAATTGTAAGTCACGTACGTATCCTTGCGTTATAAACAGGAGGCAAAGATGTATTTTTGCAGCAGATATTCTCAACTTTATATATATATATATATATTTATGTGTGTGTGTGTGTGTGTGTGTGTGTGTGTGTGTGTGTGTGTGTGT
>WFKH01011925.1:21046321-21107385 GCA_016163765.1 Magallana hongkongensis | reverse complement strand
TGTGTGTGTGTGTGTGTGTGTGTGTGTGTGTGTGTGTGTGTGTGTGTTTCGGGTGGATTTTTTTTTAAAGTTTTAGAAAAAATAGTTTTCAGTAAATTTATTTAAAGAGGACTTCGTCTTGGTTGTTTTTTTCAGTGTTTCAAAGACAAAGACGATGTTTCTGCACGGTTGCTGAGGAAGAGGATAAACAAATTAAGGTTCATAGAAGGGCTAAAAGTAAGGGAAAGATGACAAATGCAATGTTTTATTCTGAAATAATATATTGGTCCATTTAAAAATATGTTTAAAAAAAATCAATGTTTGAAGTACCTTTTGTGAGGAACAGAAGTAACGACGAACCAAGCAATATAGTCTAAACAGATTTACATACAGATGACTAATATTTCGCAAAGTTTCTCAGATCTCGAGAGGACAAACGTTTTTGGACAGAAAAACGTCTTGATGTGCCAAAAATACATTTTATTTTTAAATTTTGTTTATTATATGGTAAATTCACATTAGAAAAGATGAAATTAAACAACTTTAGGTAAACAACTTTTTCTTTAATAGTACTATTACGGAGATTGATCTCAGTTTGAAATCATTTAAACTCGATTTAAAAGGCTTTTTAAGATTTGAACAATTTAAAGTTTTACTTAATTTATCCGTATGAAATGGCAACCAACAAAATAATGCAAGATTTAAATGAATTTAATTTTTTTTTTTTAATTTCTTCTATTTATTAAATCAATTCGAATTAGACGTCATCACACGCAAAATTGCAGGATTACCTTAGATATGATGATTTGAAATGAATTTAAAATCATTTTAAATCTATTTAAATGAATTTAATTTTTTGAGAAACTGAAAATTTATCGATAAGATTCTTTTTTATGTTAACATTAGAAGTAAATAAATGCAATTTATCGTTTTGAAAGTCACTATTCAAAAAAACAGCGTTGATCTTAATTCAAATATTTTTTTTTATTGAATTTCAAATTTAGTTCTGATTCTGAAAAGGAAAAATGAGATTGTCTTAATTTGAAAGAGTTTTAAAAATCATTATTAGAAAATTGCATTTGGAGGGGACCGGAAGTGACGGACAATGATCATTATCATCTTGTCACCCTTAAAAATATATATGATCGTAGATTTCTATCTAAAATCATTTTAAGAAAGCTGCTGGACAAATTCCCTGTACAAAAAAAAAGAAACAGACGATGCCTGCGAAAGGAAGTGACCTCATCTAATTAAAGAAGACGATATATGATGTCTGTCACCCTCTATCAGATATGAAAACTTGAAAATCGTTGTTTGTAATAGAAAAATCGTCTATAGAAAAAAAGGGTGAGGAGAAAATTGATTTAAAAAAATGAAAAATGGAGGAGAAAAAACAAAAACAATAAGGGCTGCTGTTGGTAACGGAAGACCTTAAAAAAATGTGAAACAGAAACAATAGAATAATAGTAGGGTCTTTCGCTGGAGACAAAATACCCTTATGATAATGAAAAGGAACAGTAGAATAACAAGAGGGACTTCCGTGTGAAACAGAAGACGCTAAAAAGAAACTGTCTTCAATAAGATGGTCTTCCGTTGGAAATAAGAAAGTATAAGTTCTTTAAGATTTGAATTGTGCATTTGTCGTATTTTTAGTCAGCTCGATTCTTTACATGATAAGTTTTACAAATTATGAATCATCAATTAGATTTTAAATATTGCTGTGTCCATTGAAAATAAATGTGCTTTTAATTGAATATGACTTTATATATTCATTAAGTATAGTAGAAACAACTTTAAAAATTGTAGCAAGCATTGTGCTGTGGGTATGCAAAGGATAATGAAAGGAGACCTGGCCTTTTAAACTACATTGGAAATGTCATAGCTGATCTCCTTGGCAATAAGAATATAAATATGTACCCGGGTAAGTTTTGTTGGTATACCAATATTTATATAGACAGGTTTATTACAAAAAAAGTTTGAAAAAAACTATGTTCATGTTAAACTGTTTATCATATCATCACAATAATACTAAGTAACTCGAGATCTATTCAGAATAATATTTCTAATGATTTTGTGTTTGTAACTTTAATGTGCTTTAATACATCAGCTTAAAATTTAATGTCATGCATGAAATTTTTAAGAAAGCATAAAATCTCATTAATATATCCTATATATTGACTCTGGTACTGACAAGATATAGGTCTGTAATGGGAAAGTGGTGTTTGGGTACATTTTAAGATCTGAAAAGCTCTGCCAGGAACATAACTGTAAAAGTTCAGTCATTCTTAGACTTGAGGAAATATATGATGAGAGTTTTAAAAGATTTTGGGGTGTTTTATTTTCATTATTTATACAAGCACATGTAATTAACGATAAATAGTTCAGTGGAAGGAACAGCTGGAGAACCACGCTATGCATTTATTTATTTGGGCCGTCCTGATGAACCGTATGCGTCTGGCCAGATTCTTCTGGAGGATTGGAACTGATTATTATATTGGTAGGGTTTTTCTTTTTGAATGACAAAAAATATATTACTGGATAGTGCCACAAGTTGATTAAGACGTAAAAAGTGATACTGATGCTTTATCTGTTATTAGAAAGAACAGTGATAAACACCATTGACAAAGCTAGGAATTTTTAGTTCATTATAGTCAATTTTATTTGATATTTTTTCAAATCTTTAATTTATTCAATGCACTTTGCAATTTGAGTATGCCTTTAAATTAACCCCATACAGTACCAACCAGACAGAACCTTACAATAGGAAGACCCTAACCAAACCTGGGGTCTCTTTTCCATGTCCGCTCAGTGTCTTCTTTGGGTCTGCTAGGGCGGAATAAGAGCTGACCCAGAGAAGACTCAAAGCAGACACAGAGAGCAGGCCCTGATTTTAGAAGCAGACCCTGAAAGCGAACCCAGGGTCCGGTCTTACTATCAGACCAGTCAATCATGATTATAAATAAAACGCTTTGACTAATCAATGCACGGACCAATCAGATCACTAGTTGATAACTCTATTGTGCAGGAAAATGATCGTTTACATTGAATATTGAAAATTTTGCAAATCTAAACATACATGTACGTAAATAGATATATGTTAACTTTGGTATCATAAAGTCTATAGACTTGTGTAAATTACGCACTTTTTTAGACAAAATTAGATCAAAACTTAGCATATATGGACAAAATTTAGTCCTCACTTTTACCCCTTTTCATTTTTAACCAGTAACTTTTGTTACATTAGTTACAATGCATGATTATGAAAGATTTACAAACTATTATGTATTTGTGACAGGTTACAGGGGTTACTGGTATCAGTTAGCATTAGGTCTAGGGGGAGGAATAGGTAGGAGTAGGTTATGAAGAATGATGAATTTGGTCGTTTAAGTAAATGCACGTGCTTACTGTGTGATCGTTACTGAAAACTGACCAGATGTCTCTACATGTGTATTTGAAATATAAAAAGGGATGGGGGGGGGGTTTACGGGCGATAAGAAAAAAAACGGCTCTGCTTCAAACTTCAGTGCCAAGAGCTGACCCCGTGCAAATCCAGAGCAGACGCAAAGGAAACCCGGGGTAAGCTTTTGGGGTCTGCTTTGGTGTTAGGTTGTGTCTAGTTGGTTTGAACTGTGTGTGCATGGCAACTTGGTTCTTAGATATTAACTTGAAATTCTCACCATGCCTTTAGATTAGCCTTTTACTTTATGCGTTACGCACTCTTTTTATCTAAAGAGAAACTAATTGGAGAGAGAACGTGAACAACATTTTAATTGAGATGTGGAGACTAAGCTAATGCTAGTGTGTAATCAATTAATATCCTTCCTTTAGAAACTGCTTTGTTTGCGAGCTGTTTGCTGAAGAGGTTGTCTAAAATGGCTTACGATGAATATGAGGAAAAACTCAGTAAATCATTGACAGAGCAATCTTCGTAAGTCTAAGGACTTCATTATTAATCAATTAATTTTCATTGGTCTGAAGAATTTTATCCTTTGTTTTAAATATAGTTCTTTTATTTTCTGTTATCGTAAAATCAAACAACAGACGCGTATTCTTGTTTAATCCATTTGCAAAAAGAAAAATAAATTCACTTGCTCTTTGTTTCTTTATACTGTATTATTTAAGGAAGGAATCTTTTCTGGTTTTCGTCAAACGTAAATTTGATAAATTGTTCATTAAATCAAGATGAAAGGAAATTAAAATAGTATATTTTTCTTTCTTTTTTACTTTCGTACGACTTGGCATAGAAAAAGTAATCAATGTTTAGAATCTAACAAGGACTATATTTTTTGGCGGAACATTGGCGTAGCTAAATATCACATGTTTTGCAATTCAGAATTGCTGCAGATTAATGAGTCTGTTTTAGCATTTTAAAAACAATAACATCAATGTTGGATTTTTTTTTTTACTAAAATGAACTAATGATATGATACTTGGGTTTCCGAATATATTTTTAAAATATGATTTGCCTATCAAATTACAGTAAGTATTTTCTCTCTTATTAGATAGTCAATAAATTAGCTTTTCTGTCAATTTATTTTTTTATATAAAGTCTTCATAATTCATAAAAATCAGAAATATTTTATTATTGGAAGCATAAAAAAATAATCAAAATTTCTTCAAACTTTAAGAAAATAAGAGGAAATGCGGGCAAAGAATACCAATTTAAGTATAAATAATTATTTCAGTTAAGTAGTATTAGCTGTTGGACATTGTGAAATTCTATCATTTCATTGAATAATAGAATCTTTAAATCTTAAACAAATGTCTACATAACTGCAAAGAGCTACACTTAATTTTATCATCCTTTACATTGAGGAAAAAGGTAGTGACCTTGACCTGACCTTTATGCGAAAACGAAAAGGTTAAATTTGATTAAACTGATAGAATCATTTGGTAATATGATCCGTTTGACTGTGTCAAAATTTCATAATTTACTTTTTATAAGAAGTATGTTTGATAACGAGAAGACCCCTTCCTTAATTTACTATACTGGCCTGACTGGTTTCAGGGAGTATGAGAAGGTGGCCTCGAAGGTCCTTAACAATTGCTACCGACTGGACCGCTCCCAGTCCAAGCAGTTGTTGATCAGAGAAATGAGTGAGTTTGGCAACACCACCCTCTTTTGTCTGGCCGAAGAAAACAAATTGATGGACTTCATGGGCCTGACCTGTTGTCAGGCCAAGCTTGAGGATATCTGGAAGGATGTCATACCTCTGTCCACCTCCAGGAAAATGGTATACCTTAGAATCATTTTTGTTCGTGGGGGTCAATGATTGTGGATAGCCAAATGTTTTCTGGTTCGGGGGACGTAATCTCGCTGGTATCAAGTTCTATTTCGAAAATAAATATTAAACATATGCTTGTACATTCGTTCGTGGGGAAATTAATTTCTGTTCAAGGGGTACCCACGAAGGCCACAGTCTTCCACGAATAATAATGATTCCACAGTATCACTCTTTTGCAATTAAATTATAACTAATGTTGTCAATCAATTATTTCAGTAGACTCTGGCATTTTTACCGTAACTGTTTTTATAAGAACTTCTGTATTATCATTATCCACGATATCATTGGTACAATTTTGTAGGAGTATTATGAATGCTGATTATCAATAAATTATTTTTAAAATCCATATTACTTCTACAAAATTGCTTCTGTGTGAAGTTCAGAATGTAAAATTGGTAATTTGTCCCTAGTTAAATCTTGTTCTTGCGTAGCAAAACTATTCTCTGGGGTATAAGATGAACTATCTACCCCTCCAAATGCTATCTCTAAAAATTTGACGCCAATTTTAGTTTCATGTAATTTGATTGACAAAGAGTTCCACAACAGTGATATTAGCAATTGAGAGCAGTAGTAGGCAGTAGAGTCCTATACAATTATTTACTGTGTTCATCAATTAAATGTTTATAATATTGAAAATCCCTATCCCACTCACATTCATTGGATAAATTAAAAATATTCACGATTGAATTTGTTTGTAAGATGTTGAAATACATAAAACCTTTTTAAATTTCCTTCACTCTTTTTAGATCGTGGCATCCATATTTATGCCTTTGTTAATATCTGTCAAATTGTTTGTGGAAAATAAGTTCGACGACCTAAATCCACTTTGTATCAAGGACGAGGAACTTATCCCAGAACATCAGGATGATGCCTTCACAGAGGCCAGTTGTGTAAAAAGAGCATGTTGTTGTAATGAAAAAGTGACTTCTTCTCCATACTCCAAGTCAAAGACACAGGAAGGAGTTGGTCATCATTGGTGTTGCGAGAAAGCAAAGGAATGCTTTCAAGATATTTGCTCCTTTTACACTGCACCAGTTACCAAATTTATTACAACTATGGTAACTTATTAGTTCATTTAAACTACGGAAATATTTTTTGTATTCTCATTTATTCGTTTAAAAGAATGATAATTAGAGCGACTTGAAAAATGTACTAGCTTCTATCAAAATTTGAAACAGCTCTATTTTACGTTTCATAAGCCAGCACATTATTAATTTAGTTGATAATTTTTTTTATAGATTTTCTTTAAAGTTTAATTTATAAGGTGACAGATATTTTTTACTTAAAGTACGCCAACATTGTGTTTCTGGGACTGTTTTCCTTCTTTGTTTTGACTGACTTGCATCCTATCGGTGAGAATGGCGCCCCCTCTCTTGTGGAGATCTTCACATGGATATACGCAATCAATGGTGTGATGGACGAGATCAATCAGGTACAATTTTAAAAAATCACTACATTTGTTTTTTTTATACATGTTTAATCATGATATTTGCAATCATTAAAAGTGTGTTTTTATGTGCTTTAAATATTGTTACATCTGTGTAGAAGGTTTCCGGAGTATCTTTTTGGTGCTAAACCATTATGACTTTAAAGTGTATCATTTTATATGGATATACTGATGCTGTGATGTTTGCATTTCATTTTCTGGTGTAGGTTGTAACCAGAAATCATGGTTCCATCTGGTACAATATTCGGAGTTGGCTTCGCAGTACGTGGAATTGGTTTGACATCGCCATATACCTTTCCTTTCTTACGTCGGTCATTCTGAGGCTTTCGCTGTATGGGAAGGACTTTATCTGGGCCCGCATGCTGTACAGCCTGACATTGGGAATGTGCTTTTTCCGCTTATTGCAATACTTCGATGCAGATCAAAATATTGGGCCAAAAGTCACTATGATCTCCAGAATGGTAAGGTTCTGCAGTGTTAATTGCATGAAATTGAATTGGTTTCGATAAAAAGTTTTTTCAAGATACAATTAAATATAAAAAACATAATGTGATGATCTTAAAGGTTTTTTGTTGATTGTGTGAAAAAGAATTTTGGGATGAAAATGTTTGAATTAAAATCTTCGTCAGAAAGCATTTACATGTAATTGAAGCATTACACAGTTTAACACCTAGCCTTTTATTAGCTCACCAAGACAAAGTCAAGGGAGGTTATACTATACCCCTGGCGTTGGCATTAATGTCAAGACCTGGTTCAAGTTTTTGGAGCTGGTCCTGTACTTAATACTTGTCCTTTCTTCACAAACGTGAATGATTGGTGCATTTGGATGTACTTATGCATTTAAAGACTTCTAAATGTGGGCGATGAATTTGAGATGCTGACGGTAAATAATGTTTTTGCTACAGGTACCTTTTGATAGCCATTCTAAATTATGAATGGTCCTATCTTCACCAAACTTGTATTAATGATGCATCTAATAATTCTTCTTCTTTTTATAATACTTTATTGGCTTGGATGCTGAATCTGAGGCTTAGGTTTCGAATGCTGGAGAAGGTAAAAGTATTAAGAGCAGGTTACATAAAGTTTTTTTGGAACCAGTGTTCTTTGATAACCATATCAAAGTAATTACTGTTTCTAATTTTACCATATTTTCATTGATGATGCATCTTAAGACATATACAGTCTTGAAAGATGATTCTGAGCTGTAGGATCTAGATGCTTGGTGAGGTTAATGTTTTTGGAGCAGGTTACGGTTTTTTAGCCTTCATCATTATATGATAGCATATTACATGTTACAGAATATTACAAGTTACATAATAAATCATATTACATGATATAATATGTATCAATAACATGATACAATATTGTATTTTATTACATTTAACAAGACTGTATCATATTACATGATACAATATTGTATCTTATGAAATGATTCCATATTGTATCATTTTACATGACATTATAACATGATCACATCATATGATATAATATCCTTTGCCACGATATCATCTCATACAATATTTATTTCATCATATGATATTATTCAATATCAGAAATATCATATGGTATTAGTTATGTAACACAATATTTTATTTAATCATACAATACAGTATGAAAATTACATATGATATGATACAATTTTGTATCATGTGATATTAAAGAATGTTGTGTCATATCACACAATACAATATGTTAATAAAGATCATACTCTATGATTTTCATAAAATATGAAAAAGATGGTCTCATAAACGTGATGACTAGTCGTGTTGTGCTCTGTAATTTTTGATTATCATTATTCAGATATCAAGACAAGAGAATTCGGTTTCTTTAAGGTAGTTTTACCTAATCATATGCAGTGGCTTACAAAGATAATATAAATTTTGGCAGTTAAATGATCTGAGGTTCTTCCTGTTGATCCTGGTGGTGTTTATCCTGAGTTTTGGAGTAACTTACCATGCCAACTTATACCCCAACGCACCCCAACAGTGGTCTGTTCTAAAGGATGTGCTGTACTACCCTTACTGGCAGATGTATGGTGAACTGTCTCTTGAAAACATAGAAGGTGTTTTGATTATTTAAAAAAAATATTGAACACAATTCAACCGTTCCAACAAAGTTTAAATTGTCTTTTACTTAAGGTACTTACAGTCTTCAAGTTGCCTTTACATTACAGTACCTTTGAATGTAAATAGATTAAGATTTAAAAGTGCAAACTCAGAGAAAAATTTAAAAACTATTTTTTTTCATTTACAGCTGTTCCTTGCTTATTAATTGCTTTGCATATTAGAAAAGCTCTAATTATCTTTTAAAGAGAGATCTGTTAAATTGTACCAATGAAATCTGAAAATATTTTGTGTTTGTGTAGGCAGATGAAATACTGAAATACTTATATAGAGGTTATTGTCAAGTAGGAATGTTTGCATAAAAAGAGAGATTGTTTGATAACTATGGATTTACAGTGAGATGGTTTACTGCAGTGAGTTGCTTTCATGTTGTAGGGAACGAACCATCAGAGGATGCAGGAACCTGCACAAAGAACGAGACTCTCTGGAGGTCAGGAAAAATGGAACGCTGTCCAGAGAAAAGTTTTCTGGCAGTATTGGTGATGGCGGCGTTCTTGCTATTGACCAATGTTCTTTTACTCAACCTGTTGATCGCTATGTTCAGGTAAACTTTCAAATGGACAGGATTTGCTTTAAAAATCTGGTACTAGTACTTTTGATGTTAAAAAAAATAAAACACATTTTTGGTCAAAAATAGTTTTTATTGCAAGATATCAATAGATTGTTCTTAATTTTAAAATTTTGAAGTGTTGTAATAAAGTTGTAAATGCATTTACAATGCATGCACATGTATTTATACCTGCAATACATATTTCAATGTATCCTACTTAAGTATTTGTCACGGAAATAAGGAAAATAATAATCTGATTCAATATTAATCGTATGTAATTCTGAGGATAAATGTGTAGTTACTGACCATTTCAGATAACCATGCAGTTTGAACCACACATAAGTAATATACATAAATATACATACAAACCATTGTTTTCAGAATTGTTATTTATGAATAACATTTATATAATATAGGTATAACCATGTACATTATGAATTACTTTATTAACGAAACAGTTATCAGTTGAAGATAAGGTGTCTTTAGTTGTGAAATATGAGCCTGTTTTAACCTTTTTACAGTGACACAGTCAAAAACGTCCATGATAACTCTGAGAAGGAGTGGAAGTTCCACAGATTTTCCCTAGTCTATGAGTACTATAACAAGCCTTTCCTCTTCCAACCATTGAACATACTGGTTTATATATTCTGGCCGTTTAGACGCCATTTCTGCAAAAAAGACAGCTTCAGTAAGTGTTCATTGTGTCTTAGTTCTGAACACGACTTGTAAAAGGCAATGTCCACCATATGTCTCTTTAATTGCTACTGTGATAGTTAGGCCGATTCGAATACCGGCGCTAGATAGATCATTTGGTAGAGCACCTGGCTAGAGATTTGGTGCCATGCCAACTCCTGGAACAGACAGGTTAACTCCTGCCAGGGGAGAGAATCAGGATGATCTTTGAGAACGATGATCATTTATGGGGGAGGAATGTGAAGGTCTGACGACCTATTTAAATCCCTGCGCCGGATATTTCAGTTGGTAGAGCACCTGTCTAGAGATTAATGGGCCCGGGTTCGAATTCCGCAGAGGCCTCACCTGTGCAGACGTACATCTTACGTCGTCATGTTACTTGGTCAGGGTGAAATAGTCCAATTTTACGCACTTATTCCAAGCCAAGTGAATTTTAACATCAAATGTACAGATCAACGCATTAATAACATACGAAAATGCGTTTAAAGCAATGATTTAATTTACACATCTAAGTATAAATCAATATAAGTAAAACAATAAAGACTGGTCATGAGTTTTAGGTTTGCAAATAATCATCCGTCTTAGGAATAGGGTAGGGTCTTAATAGGGGGTTCGTTTTTTTAAGGTTGGACTACAATGGCTGGTAGGGGATAAGGGGAATAAATAGAGAAAACAATCGTTATTTTTTTTCCCCAAAATTTTGACTTGTGATGTAGCATCCTCATGTAGTGACACTAGATTCATGTTTGTATAAATCATGATTCACCGGCGGTATAGGGTTTTGCTTAAATTGAAGGGGTTGATTTTTTACATTTGAATAATTAGAGAAAAATCTGTGAAAATCTTATTCTCAAAAGTTGAAACAACAAAAAAGCTCTATGTTCAAATTAAAAAGATGTTCAAATGGACAACAATTTGTAGTCAGTTGACTGCACAAATATACCACAAATGTTTGGCAAAGGGAGAACAGTAAATTATTATTCTGTACATACATTCCTTTTCTGCACTTTTAAATGTTAAACATTAAACATGTTAAACTTTTAAACGTTATACATTAGATACTACTCTGAATAAAATTCATTGACTTGATCTTGCAGCTTGTGGCTTCCTTATTTGATAATGATAGATGCTAAAAGGATAACTTTGGCATCAGAAGCAATTATTTGCACATGACTGTGTTTTATATACAGATAATTGATTCCGAGTACATAGTTGTTTACGTAGCGTTATTGAATACATTGGTACCAGGCATTCTATAGTACATTTGTATTAGGCATTAACTCCTTTTGATTGTTAATAGGTATCAATCCTGTAGTCTTTGTCTATTCCTAATTATTACATGTACCGGTGATAATCATGCTTTCATAATTCAAAATTACATCATTGCTCTCAAATGACAGGTAGACGAGCTATGCTATGAATGAAAGGTAGTACATGTACATCAGCATTGACAAGATACGAATGTAATGATTATGTTTTCCATTTTGGGTGCATAAAACCTATGTGTTAAATTGGAGCATCAATTGTTGCAGGAATGAAGCTGAATGAGAAGGATCACGAAGAACTGTCTAAGCTTCAGCGCAAAGCGATGAAGGTATACATGCGCTCTGAGTTGACTCTGGAAAACGACAAGATAGAAAAAAAACTAAAAACAATTGTCGAAAGGTACTCTACTCACAGAATAATTCAGTAGTGCAAAACATGTATGTAATCAGTCTAATAACGACACAAACCTTTTGAAATCTATGTATATTTTTTCATGTATGGGAGATAGATCTTTTACTTTGCACATCATGAAATTCTAATAAACAAATCATACCAGGGTATATTTAGTTAAAAGACAAACTATTACTTTTTAAGATGATAAAGAATTTGATAACAAAACTTGATTTAATTCATTTTCTTCGATTTAAAGAGTGGACAGAGTAAATGAGAATGTGGATGAAATTAAAGACAAAGTGTATCATTTGTGGTGGAGGCACCAAAAGCTAAATGATCGCTAAAATATTAAACATTAAACACGAGAATCTATTCATCAAGGTAAGTCAATATCATGTCATTATACCATTGGGGTTATAGCACAAGAGTGAAACATGCTTGGTGTAAACTAACTCTACTGTCTTAGAAAAAAGAAGAAGAAATCATTATGTTTTTAAGAATCTTTATTAAAGTGTGAGTTGATTCAGAAATTAATTATCTTGGGTATAAATTATTGCAGGTATATGTTAATGTTATACCTTGGTTCTATAACTCGTTTCCCGTAAGATTCGAAACAGGCGTCTGGCCCCTGTCGTCAAAATGGTGCATTACAAAATCACGAATGACGCAAGTACAAATTAATGTCAGACTTGCATCAAACGGATTATGAATCAATAATTTATTTAAACTCAATAAGTCTTAAAAATAATGATATGCAAAAAATTAAATGCAATGTATGAAGACTCAATCAGAAAAATAACAATTTTTACAATACATTTAACGAATGAAGCTCTAAGAAAACACAGAAAATTACAAAATATTACACAGAATGTTTAACCCTCTGCCTTTTCATAGCAAATAGCTATTTATTTGTTTATAAAATGTGTAGAATAGTATTACAAGTTGAAGCATATATGTGTATATTTTTAAGATATCTATAAACATTATTACTAGAGTCGGAAGGTGCAGCCTAATTAAAAAGGGAACCTTTAGATTGTAAATTACGTTTTTTTTATGCCGCTAGCTGATTAAAGTTACGCCTAATGTTACTCAGGAGAGCGATGTGGCCCCTGGGACTTTTGTTTTTCTCTTTATATTCACTGCTCAGGGAGCTATGAAAAAGCTCTGTCAGATTTGTTATTTTAATAATATATACTTTCAAACTTATACACCGTGTAAATATTTATGGATGTGGAAAATACGGCTGCATACATGTTTATGTATATGTTGTTTTGTCCAGCATCAGATTTAAAATACATAAGCATCAGAAGCTCTCACTGGGTTCCAATTAACATTTATACATCACATCGAGTCCGGAACATTAGAAGAGATTATTGAGCTTAACTTTAAATTGTCCCGAAAAATTGAATATTAAAAGCAAGTAGTTTTTTTTAAACATACCTAATTAGGCTCCTCAAATTTAATATATTTGAATGACAAATTTGTCATTCAAATATGTACATGTAAATACATGTATTCAACTACATGTACTGTCATGCTCTGTCAAATGTTCTATATTTTATAGGAATATGGTTTTATTAAAGTAAACTTAACAGAAAGATCATAATTTCATAATTACATAACATTTATAAAGAAAATCTATTTGAATTCAAGAAACAAACAAGTTTTGGGGGCACTATTTTCTCGTGCGAAAATGACAGAAACCAGCAATTTTATGAATTTTCAATATACTTTTCTTTTTATAATACTTTATTCATTGTTCACATTTTTAACATTTGATGGGTTTGTGACATGTTCTGTAGGTATTGTGAGACTCATACAAAACTTCATTTTGAGAGAGTAATAGACGTTAAGCATAGAATCATGCAAAAATATAGAACAATGTCTGAGTTTGTTAAAGCCAAATTTTGCGAGATTTTACCTTTGAAGCTATATATTTAAAATTTGACATCACTGACCCCCATGTTTTATTATGTCAAAATGATACTGAATACATATTTAGACAAATTGAATTAATTTTATAAAATTCTTGATATTCAAAATGTTTTTCTTTCAAATCAAATTGAAACTATGATAGAAAATGTCTAATTTAAGGGCAAAAAGGTCACACAAAAATTTATGCAGCCTCATTCAAATTTTTTTCGTAATCCTTCTATTCAGTGTGACTATTTTGCATAATTAGGAACACTATTTCAACAAAAAGCTTCGCTTAATCAAAAATACTGACAAAAAATCCTAATCAGGATGAAATCGCATTCTAAGTGCAAAAAGGTCAAATTAAATTGGCCGTAACTCAGAGGGATGAACACTGACCTACCATTATTTTTATATATTTTAAGTGTGTTTTGTCTGCAGATTTCAGTGATAATCTTCTCAAGAAATTCCTGATACAAGAACATTGAGGAGTGGGATACCTTGAAGAACATCTTCTTTTCTCAATTCTTTGTATTTTCAATTTTATTGTCACACAAAAGACATGATTATGATATATTTTTGTACATTTCTTAAACAGGAAAATTCACAGTTGGAGGTAAAAGTGAACCAATTGTCAAACTTTGTGAAGGAGTTAACAAAGCTTGCCCTGAATTCTTTTGTTCTTCGCTCGCATCCACAAGAAAAACAGCAGCAAACTGTAAACATCACTTAATATGTACAAAGCACTGATCATTTATGGTGTTATTTACTAGCTGTTGTAGGGGTTGTACTCTGTTTTATCTGAGATATAAATTGTATCAGGGCGTCTTTTTAGATTAACCATAACTTAACTAACTCAGAATTAAATTTCATCTTTGTAATTTTTTTTTTACACCTTTGCAAATTAGTCCTCTTATTAACAAGAATTCGCATGCTTTCACAGGTTTATAGAATTGAGTCATTTTTATGAAATTATGAATTTAACTTGCCACTAGGGCCAAGATGTTTTAACCTGAGCTGAAAGCTCAAGTGAACTTTACTGATCACTTTTTGTCTGATGTCCTTCTGTCTGCCCGTTTGTCTGAAAATGTTTTACATTTTCGACTTCTACCCCATACCCTCTGACCATTTTAACCAAACTCGCTATGCATTGTTGGCTGAGGAAGATTCAAAATTGTTAAAATGAAGGACCAAGCCTTCTTTCAAGGAGAGTTAATTAATAATAATTAAACATTTGTTTGTATTTTTCAAATATCTTCTCATAAAAACATTTGGCCAGAGGAGCTGTGGTCTGGGGTCAAATTTTTACATATTAGGAATATATATATAGAAAAATCTTTAAGAATCTTTTCAAAATAATTTTGGCCAGAAAATCTGTAAGTTGTGTGGAAGCATCCTCAGGTAGTGTTGTTTTAAATTCGTGCAAAACATGATCCCGTGGGTAGGTAGGGGCCATAATGGGGGGAGGGGGTTTACACAGGGGTTATATTCATAGGACATGCAGTATACACATTAATATCTGGAGACGTATTTGAATATTGTTTAATAACGGATCTAATCTACACATGTACATTGTCCAGGTACACAAAGCTGATTTTATGAGCTATTTTGCTCTGGCGAGTGATGTGGCTCATGTGCCTCTTGTTTCCTGGAAGTGACGGCAGCTATATTGGTCTAAACTGTAACCACAATGTGCAATAGTTTACTGGTACATTTTTTTAGCATTGCATGCACTTAAACTAGCCTTTCAATGTTTATGAGTGTGTTTTATGCATATTTTTGTCAACCAAATCATTTCTTTCTGGTCACATTTGTTCCATTTCAAAAACTTGAATTGTTATCGTCTTTTAAAAGATCTGTTTTGTTAATATAATGAACAATTTTGAATCTTGTTTTTTTTATTTTCTGTGTGCAAGTTAATTTGTGTATTATTTTTTAGAAGTACCTTTTTAAACTATATGTTAGTGACAATGAACTTTTCTTAGATTGTTTATCTGTGATACAATTGTACGCGATTTCTTTATAAATTCAATCTAGAAAGTATAATTATGATTTCTGGCATATATTACAATTAAATTAAACTTTCATTTTATAATCAGGTAAATGTTAAATGATAATGTTAATTAGTTGTATTTGTTTTATTATATACATGTTTATTTTTAAAAATTAATAAAGCAATGCTCATACTATCTTGATGATATGATCAATTAATAAAATGAACTGCTTTATTTTGATAAGAGGAAATGCTGCACCAACATTTCACTATAATTATTATTGATCAAAAATATTTTTGAGTTAAAAGGTACAATTTGTGAGACATTTGTCCTTGAAGTATTTTTCTTCTTTTTTTCATGTGTTATAATCAGGTTGTATGACATTATTTTTTTCTTTTTTTAAAATTAGTAGATGTTTGGAAAGTTTGACCAATTTTTAATATAGTCTTGTACATGTAGTCACAATTAAATAGACGAGATTGATTGAATGCGTTTTTTTTTACTGGATCTTGAATTCTAATTTTCCTTTGAGCACCTCCTCATGTATCGATACTTCTATCAGTAGTCCGTCCAATTGAGTAAAAAAAAGTTTATATGAGATTCTGACATATATTGTAATTTGTTGGTTTTATACACGATTTTATAATCTTATTCTCTTAATAAATAATTCACTTCAAATGTCTTTATTTTTTATGAAGTTAATTTGTTGAGAATATTAACAAATATATGCATTTCTGCATGTACATTTTTACTTGGGGTTTTAATGGAAAAGTAAAAATGTACATGCATTAGAAATGCTACTAGCCATATAAAGCAAGAGTTATTCTTACTACAAACCACTGTGATTTACAAATTGAAATAATAATTAAAATGAAATAAAATCTCTCTAAAACCATTGTTTGTCTACTCCATTTAACACAAAACATAGAAGGCTATCACTTGGTACAAGCTGTCTATAACATGAACCGTTTTGCAACTTTGATCCATGTTCAAGTAGATAGAAGGTCAAGGTCACAACTTGATTAGTTTATGTATGGCTCATCTTTAATAGGAGAAATACATGTATATGGCATAATATCATGATGCAATATTGTATCATATTACGTAAATTTCATACTGTATTGTATGATACTGTTACAAATTGTATGAACTGTATTACCAAGGCTATGAATCATATATTTTACATTGCTGGTCTAATCTTTCGGATAGCGTTGGCCTTTTTTATTTATCTGACGTCGAGAGACCCGTTCTTTTAATAAGTTCGTAAACAAAGTGGTTCAAAGCTCTTAAACAACATAGACATGTATTTACATCTACCGAGAATGAGTCCCTCTATTTCTTACGGAAACTTATCGTTAATTCATAGCTCTACAGAAACAGCCAGAATGAAATCTACACGCCCCGTCTATCCATTGGTCGAAACCCACAGCGACCTAAGAATCAAAGTACTGAAAGTACTGATAGACGGAGGCATCATTTCGGAGTAGATTAAACTAATAATCAAAGTATTGAAGTACTGAAGGGAGTTGATTTTATCGATTATTATTTACCCTAAAATCTCTATAGGGATGTCAATTTTACTCGGTTAGCTTAGTCGAGCGATAGTCGAATACTCAATGATTTAATTCATATTGTGTGTCCTTTTCAAATCAAATAATGCTTCTGCCACCTACATATTAATATCTCAAACTAAAAAAAATTTCAAAAACGTATGATAATATACACTTAATGTATTTTATTTAAAATAAATTGAAAAGTATTTTATCAAAATGTTCTGGCTTTTCCTTTTTTTTCTTCTAAAGCTTACACATAATTGAGCTCCATATCGTCAATTAATTTTTGATTATGCAAATATCTATTCCAATAAATAACTGATTAGAAGAAACATAGGTTGTTCACAAATACAAATACATGTCTGCCTAACTAAATCAAAAGAGATCAATTATTAGCCGCTTCAAAAATACACCAAAGACACCGATTTAAAAGGTGTAATGAACGGATCAAACATGTCGAGAAAAGAAAACTGGGGTTGTTTTTTTTTACATTCATAGCCAAAAAACTGGCGCGTTAAGAAAAAATAAATAATATTTTTAAATTCTATTCACTTTATTACGAGTAATCGACTAAGAAAATTTTAATCGATGATCGGTGTGGCCGAGCGATAGTCGAGTACTAATTTTAAAAATAATATACCGATAGATCTTGTAATACCCCCGTAATTCACTTTTAAAAGAAAACATGTACATTCTGTCAAATGTTTTTTTTTTCACGCGCAATACTCTTATCAGCTCGTAAAAACACACTGACTTCCCAACTTACTTTGAAATCGACAGCGCTGGCCAGACATGCAGGATTAATCAAGCCTCACCGCACGTGGCCTGGGTACTCTACCTATGCACCCACTGACTGTGGGGGTTTTTGCGTTAAGGGGTGAAATCTGGATGTTTAATTTATTTGTTTCATTTTACTTATTGTAGGTTTAGTATGCATGCCAAACGCTTTACTGATTATAGTCAAAATTAAAAAATGAAAGTTATCGTAAAAATTAAGAAAAGTAAAACTAAACGAAAATATGCCATACTACGATCACGGTTGACAGTTCTTAAGTGGGGAATATTCAAGCTTCACATAGCAGTGCTTCAACTGGTTGAATAATCATGTTAATTGGATAGATGCCGGGGAGGGGGGTGTAGCTATACATAGAGAGATACGTCTCTGCAGGAGGTTAATTGATAATGCGCAAGTAATATACGATACAGACAAAGAACCATGCCATGTTTATCCATTGAATCTCATAATTATTCAATATTTCGGTCAACACTAGATGGTTCTTGAGGAATCCTCATAATTTGACAGGAGGCTGTATAGAAAGTATAAATAGCCACTATACGATTACAAACCATTACTTGTGAATCCCAAACATCATCAATATTCTTAAACTCATGCATATTCATACTTACTGGGAATTTGACGTATGGACCAAAATTTACGAGAGAAATTATGTTTATTAATTGCTATATGTATAGTTCTATTTATTGTATATATTTTGTAATTGCAAATAAGATATTTATTTCAATAATAATATTGAAATATGAATCCTAAACGAATATTGCACATTTTGCCGCTAGGTGGTGTCCGTCGAATCCACAAAGTTCATTATCGACGTCACATGCAAGCTGACCGGTAGCAATAGAGGAGGCTCTTAGAGCCTCCGTCTAAAAATCACGGACTGCACAAAATATTAATGATGATTTCAGACTCAAATTCCCATCGGAGACGATTTGGCTGTACATGTTTTTTTAGCTAATGTGCTGATGTATATAAACAGTAAATAAGTGAATTTTACTTTCTTTTAAAAATCAATTTATTGATTTGTTTTAAAAAAAGATCTAAATATAAACAACAAAATGCTTTCTTTGATGATTAACGCGCGTTATGAAGGAAGCGGTCATTGCAGAAATTAAATTCACATGTTTCTTTTTGCTAATGTACTGACGTACGTTAACAGTAATTTAGTGAATTTAACTTACTTTTTACAATCAATTTATCTATTTGTTAAAATTTGTTAACAACTTTCTCTGGAAAGTGTGGATCGCCCATGTATTAAGTTCACGTAAACATAGACGGATAAGTCAATCATACTCAAAAAGGAGTTATGTTTTGTATGTTGTTAGTGACAATCAGTACACACTTGTATAAAAATCATGGAGAGCGATATGATTAATATCGATTTTAAAGAATGTTGGATGTTTTTTAAGATACCCATCAAATTTGCGTTAAAATGTTAAAGATTTTTGACCATTAAAACCAGATTAAGTTTAGAATAATCCATATACATGTAGTTTAGATTAAAAATTTAAATGTTTTCTTAAATGCATGTTTATACAGAGCTCTTTGTCTATAAAAAGGATTGATAAAAAAGGCACAACTCTCCCGCACGCTTAATAACTAGTACATGTACTGATCTAAATACGGCCATATCAAAATATTTACATTTGCAAATATGTTTCCTTTAAATATGAACCTAAAGAATAGCGAAAACATTCAATTCTGTGAATTACTATTTCAAATTATTTCACAAACATTTGATTTGATTAGATCCCACGCTCCAGCATATAGGTCGAAATCATTTTGTATTAAAAATTAACAAAGTAGACAACGCATTTTAAAACATCAGATGTATATAAAGCTGAATACGGTGGCGCTGCATTTAAATATGTTGAATTAATGTAACACGTGCATGTATTTTTAGATAACTGAAAGCTACATTTAATTTTTCTGTCGAATATCTACTGATTTCAGATAAATGCAAAAAAAAAAATAAAAAATCAGTGGCTAAGAAGTAGGTAATGCAGGTGCAAATAAAGCAAATTTTGGCACGCGTACTTAAAAAAGAGGTGGGATGTCCAAGATAAGCATTGGAGTACACAGGTTAAATCGCGTACCAACCAAAAAAATTCGCTTTAAAGGACAAAAAAAAAACAAACAAAAAAACCCACAAACAAACAAAATTAACTGAAAAAAATTCATACTGTAAACAAAGACTCTTTCTCAATCTCTTATGCACTGTTGCTATAATATGTACGATGCTAATTACTATATAAACATTGATTAAACTAAAGACTCGTCAATTTGTTACCATGTCACTTCAAACGTCCTGTAACCATCTTTAAAATTAAAACATGTCTATATACCAATCAATAACAACATGATCATATATTTACTAGTAACCAAACAGCAAAGAAGAATTCCAGGATCGCCATATTCCATATTATTTGAACCCGTGTTATCTTATCAATCAAATCGAACCAAAGGAAGGTAGACCATTTCTATCACCGTTTTGGCTAACCATTTATAAACAGCATGATGCTTATGAAATAATAAGTAATATTCCTAGGACTTATAAAAAACGAACGTTTTACCAATTAACTAGAAATAATGTCATAATGGGCAAACAGTTTTAAATCAGTTAAAAATATTCACATATCCGTATAATTGGTGTTAATATTTACTTATTGTTCTTATTTTAAGAAACTTCCTGAAATCCATTGACTAAACGTCATTGACACCAATGACCGCCGTTGGGCCGAGGATGTGTTAAGATGGTGAGTTAGGGAGACACCAGACCCCCTTCACTCTGTGACATTTGTGGGATATATCTTTGCAAATCATGTGTTGGGGAGCATCTGTTGGATCAATCCAAAGAACACAGAGTGGTGGCCTTTGAATAGCGAGGACTTACAACTAAATGTTCAAAACATTCTACACAATTATGTGATATTTACTGTGAACAATCCAACATTTCGTTCTGCCTGGAGTGTGTCTCCAATAATGAACATTTGGGACATAAACAAGTTCGAATTTTAAACACACAAGAGACCAAGAAAGAAGTTTAAAATAAGAAACTGGAAAATTTCATTTATCCTAGCTAGATGTCAAGATATTGCAGCTAACATCCCAGTTCAGAAAGATGATTTGGTTAAGAGTCCCAAGAAATTCACAACAGCTATATATCAACAAACATGGGGAAGATTTGCATAAAGAAATTGACACAATTAATCAAAAATTTGAAATCTGATCTGGATGATATGGAATCAAAACACCGGGCTGTCCCATGTAGACAGGAAGAAGAGAAAACAAACACAATATCTGAAATCACACAGAGCATTGCATATATGAATAAGTTACTGAATTCAAATGATGTTAACTTTGTATCTGCCCTACTAATCCAGGATAAGTGAATTTAGAAGGTTGCCTCCTAAAATAACAGAAACCTTACCAAAATGTACCCCTCAAAATGTCAACGAAACTAATAGGTTTCAACTAATTGGTTCTCTGTCAGCATTATCTTTCAAATAAGAAGAACTTGACAATATAGTAGCTTCTCCCGAAAGGATCACGTGACTGACTATGGCGTAGGACGCATTTCTTTTCGAGCTCTACCAAAGTGGAATATAAATAGCTTTCTGCAAGTGTATCAATGTGCAATTGGATAACATTTGTTAGCGGTGCCTTCTGGAGTCACGCAGTGCTCAGTAAGTTGCGATTTTATTTAGAATAAGAACGTAATTTGAAGTGTTTGTGTATTCTTCCACTGTTGAGCACTGTTAACACAAACATGGCCAGTAATCGTGCTAGCCCAAGCCCTGGTCTGTCGACCACTCCAACCACTACGGGCACACAAGACAACAAAAAGAAAAACCTTGTACAGTTGAACATTAAATCTGCATCAGCCGCAGTTAAAAACTCTAGAGTATCAGACAAAAAAGCGACAAAAAACCACGATTAAGCAGTTCTGATCAAAACCCTGTCGGGGCCTCAGACACCACAGGTGAGATAACAGGTAAAAATGATCTACATTCAATTCTCGAAAGCCTTCAGGAAATTAAACAAGGAATGGTAACAACGACTGATATATGTGGTGTGGTCAAAAATATATTATCAGAGTTAAAAGGTGATTTCATTAAAGAAATCAAGACCGCAATCAAAGATGAAATAAAAAAAGAATTAAAGACTGAACTGAAAACAGAACTTAAATGTGAGATAGAAAAATTTACACACACTAATATCGACGAAAATCTGAAGCAAACCTGTACTGAAAACAACGAAAAATTTGACGCCCTCAATATGGACCTAACTGATATAAGGGAGAAAATCGCAAAAGAAAAAAGAGAGCTACAGAAAATGAGTGATGAGCTTCGAATCACAACAAAAAATGCCCGACAAGCCATTTCCATGGCAAATTTTAACCAACAATATTCCCAAAAATGCAACATCAAAATACTGGGTTGGAGAGAAAAATCGAAGGAAGACCTCAAACAGGAGTTCTGTGCAGTGGTAAAACAAAGGGTGAAAGTCTACGTAAACCCGCAGGACATTCTCGCAATTCACAGAGTCCCAGGAAATAGGAACGGTGGACCCCGCCCGATCATCGTGAGGATGATAAGTCCGGAAAGTAAAACTCTTATCATGAAACACCGCAAACAGATGAAAGAGGAGTTCTTGATGGTGGACCACATTACTCAGCAAAACGCAATGCTCATACAGAAACTCAAAGAACATGAACTTGTGCATTCCGCCTGGTATTTCAACAGCAAAGTGTTTGCTATTGACAAGAACGATCGTCGTTACACATTTGATATATTTGATGATATCAACAAAAAAATTCGAGCGTGATGTCCACGGTAGTAGTGTCGCATAAATGCATCGGGATCGAATCTGTAGCAGCGAAAACTCGGGCTCGGGATCGATGTCCCGTTTATTCCAGAAACTTGCTCCTTTGACATTTATTTTTGGTTTTTTTGTTTGGTATGTATGTATGTGTGGAAGTCGTGTGAAATTTGCTGGTAAATTATATATATATATATTTCAAAGGGAATGTGTTCGAATTATGTGAATATACTATGTGAGAATGGTAGGGGTCCTTGCTATAGTTGGAAAAGTGATGTTTTTTCTTCATATACCATATTTTACGGTTTCTGCACTTTATCGCCTTCATGTCGTCTTGTTTACAGGCCGTATTTTTATACACTTAGTTTACTATGAGTTTTAAGGTAGTAACATTTAATTGTAGAGGTCTAGGTGGTCTCGACAAGAGAGATGTGTTAAATTACATAAAGCAAAAACAATTCTCTATTTCATTTTTGCAAGATACACATTTCACTCTTAATGATTATGAACAAGTTAGATCCTTTTGGGGTTATGACATCTACATATCTCCTGGACAGTCTAATTCTCGAGGCACTGCACTTTTGTTTAACAATAGTTTTGAATATCACGTACTGAATGAATTCAAGGATAAGGAGTGTAATTTACTTGTTCTAGAAATTAATATATGTAAGAAATATGACATATTATTAGTAAATATATATGGTCCAAATAATGATGATCCAAACTTTTTTCAGTCAGTTTCGGACATCATTTCAAACTTCCAAGGTGAATTTATAATTACGGCTGGAGATTTTAACCTTGTTCAGGATACAGATTTAGATTACTCTAATTATACTAATGTTAATAATAAAAGAGCAAGGGAGAAGGTTTTGAATATGAAAGTAGTACACGGTTTAACCGACCCATGGAGAGTGAAGTATGAACAACGAAAAAGATACACTTGGTTCAAAACAAACCCAAATAAAAAGGCGAGACTTGATTTTTTTTTAATTTCAAATGAATTAATGGCTTTAGTGGATAAATCTGACATTCTACCTGGTTATAGATCTGACCACTCTATGGTTTATATAGAAATTTATTTTACTAAATTTGAAAAGGGTAAAGGCTTTTGGAAGTTCAATAATTCACTACTCCAGGATCAAACTTATGTTAATCTAGTGAAAAGTAATATACAAAAAGTTAAAGAACAATATGCTGTGTTTCCGTACAATCCTGCAAGTATCCATTTAGTTAAGAATGACGAATTACAATTACTTATAAATGATCAACTTTTTTTGGAACAACTTTTGCTGAGCATAAGAGGTGCTACAATACAGTATTGTTCCAGAAAGAAAAAAATTAAAAATGAAAGAATAAAACTACTTGAAGAAGAAATTAAACAGCTAGAAATATTAAGGAATAGTAATGATTCAGATGACATTATTCAAACATTAACTGATATACAAAACAGTTTGAAAGAAATTAGAAAAGACTATATTAAAGGTTTGTTTATTAGAACAAAACTTAACTGGATTGAACAGGGTGAAAAGCCAACAAAATATTTTCTTAGTTTAGAAAAAAGAAATTATGTCAATAAAACTGTTGGCAAACTTATGCGCAGCAATGGTACTGTTATTACCTCACAGGAAGATATTTTAGCAGAAATTGAGATGTTTTATAAAAATTTATATTCCTGCTTTGATAAAGAATTACAAGATGTTGATATTGAAACTACTGTGGATAAGAATTATATTAGAGTACTTGATGAAAACATGTCTAATAATTTAGAGGGTTACATAACTAATGAGGAAGCCTTATTGGCATTAAAAAACATGAAAAACAACAAAAGTCCAGGAAGTGATGGTTTTACTACAGAATTTTTAAAAATTTTTTGGAAGGATCTTGGATGCTTTTTATTAAGATCAGTAAATGTGGGATTTGAGTTTGGCGAACTTTCAGTCACTCAAAAACAAGGTATTATATCTATATTGCCAAAAGGGGATAAACCAAGAGAATATTTAACTAATTGGCGTCCAATATCTCTCCTTAATGTCACATACAAAATTGTTTCAGCATGCATCGCAAATAGAATTAAAAAAGTTCTTGATTTCTTAATACACGATAGTCAAAAGGGCTTCCTCAAAGGTAGATTCATAGGAGAAAATACACGAATGATTTATGATGTTATTGATGTAGCTCAGGACAAACATATTCCAGGTATGATTCTACTTATAGATTTCGAAAAAGCTTTTGATTCTATATCATGGAAATTTATGTATAATACATTACATTTTTTTAACTTTGGTCCTGATCTTATCAAGTGGGTATCAGTACTATACAATGGGGCCAAATTATGTGTTATTCAAAATGGTATTTTTTCAAAAATTTTTGAAATAGGCAGGGACTGTCGACAAGGTGACCCAGTTTCTCCATATTTATTCAACTTATGTGTAGAGATATTAGGACTTTTGATAAAACAAAATAAAAACATTAGAGGTATTAGGATAGGAAAAGAAAAAGTATGCTTATTACAATATGCAGATGATACAGTTCTTTTTTTTGGATGGATCTGAAAAAAGTTTAAAAAGTGCACTTGATCTTCTTTTTCAGTTTTCAAAATTTTCTGGACTAAAACCCAACATTTCTAAAACAAAAGCAATCTGGATTGGCTCAAAAATTAATTTGAATACAATTTGCAGTGATACTGGTCTACAATGGACGACAGAACCTTTTACAATTCTTGGAGTAACATATACTGCTAACCTAAAAAACATGGAACAATTGAATTTTGATAATAAACTAAAACTAGTTCAGAAGGATATTAATCACTGGTCAAAAAGAAATATTTCAACATTGGGAAAAATTACAGTTGTTAAAAGTTTACTTTTATCAAAATTTACTCATTTGTTCATTTCACTTCCAAAACCTAGTTCTCAATGGATACAGCAATTTGAAAAAACGCTTTATAATTTTATTTGGGAAAATAGAATAGACAAAATATCTCGAAAAACATTGCAATTAAACTATGAAAAAGGGGGATGTAGAATGACAAATGTTGAAATATTTATTAAGTCTCTTAAACTAACATGGATTAGGAGACTTTTAACAACTAACTCAAGCTGGATAGGTATTTTTTCTGAAATTACTGGGTGTCATACCAATAAACTTTGTCATTTTGGACCTGAATATTGTAGACAAAGGGCAAAAGTCATTTGTAATAACTTTTGGAAAGAAACCTTATTTTATTTATGTGATTTTTTGGAAAATATAGAGACTGATAATATTAATATCATGCTTGAGCCACTATGGTACAATAACAAAGTAAAGATTCAAAATAAATATGTATTTTGTAAGGCTCTTTACGAGAAAGGATTTCATATTGTTCATGATTTATTTGATACTCAAGGTGAATTCAGCAGTTATGAGAGAATCACTAATGATTATACAGTTAAGATTCCATTTACTACATATGAAGGTTTAAAACATGCAATTATTTGTGCTTGGCCTAATGTTAAGCAGTTTTTACATGAAGTAATAATCAAGCCATATCAACCTGAATCTATCAAAATACTTTGCTTGTGTAAAAAAGGAGCACGGAACACTTATGACCACTTAATGGCAAAATCAAAACATAAACCTATTTGTGAAAACAAATGGGCCTTCAATTTAAGTTTACCTTTAGATTTTAATTGGAAACAGGTTTATTCAAACTCTAGATCTGCTACAAAAGATTCAGGATTGATATGGTTTAACTATAGAATTATCCACAGAATATTGGGTACTAACAAAATACTACACACGTGTAAAATTAAAAACTCCCCACTATGTTCAATATGTTTTTTAGAACCTGAAACAATTACACATATCTTCTTCTATTGTCCATCAATTTCTCCTATATGGTTGTTAATGTCTGATTGGATTTATAGAAAGTCTGGTGAAAGAATTGTATTCGATGCCAAAACTGTTATTTTTGGTTTTCCAGAAAAGAAATATATAGCTATAAATTTAATTATCATGTTAGCTAAGAGACATATTTTTAGTCAATCCAGAAAAACTGCTAATATTACATTTGAGAATATTGTGAAATATTTACAAAATTACTATTCTTTAGAGAAACTTATGTTGGAAAATAGATTTTACCAAAGAAAATGGTCAAGATGGGCATGCCTGTTTAATGTCACATAATATGAAGAAAGACCTTATCATGTACAATTTTTATATCATTTACTTTCCCAACTTGTGTGTGAGTGGTATGGTGTAAGTGGATGGTATAGATGTATCTGTATTGAAAATGAATAAAAAAAAAAAAAAAAAAAAAAAAAAGCTTCTCCCGATGGCCAGATCAAGTCTTCTCTTCCTGATTAACAACTCATTGACGATCCACAGATCATCCCAAATATTACATGTAACACAAAGTACGGAGACTTCAAGAGATTAACATGTGTTTTTTGTCTTAGTGATAAACAAATATGGACGAGCAGTTTTGATGAACATATCTTCTGACTCTACAACTTGCAAGGAAATCAAGTTGAGTCAATCCAAACAAAGTCAGGGAACGTCACAAATGACATAGCAGTAACTAGGAGCGGAGATCTAGTCCATATCGTATAAGATGATTGCACTGTGAACATACTGAAGAATACACAGACACTGATCAAACTAGAAGGATGGAAACTCAGGGTGTCTGCAGCACTTTATCCGGTGACCTTCTAGTTGTTATAGTTAGTGATGATAAACAAACAAACGTTGTGCGTTACGATGCCTCAAAAGGGATTCAAAACATTTAATTCAATGCCAAAGGACAATCCCTCTATTCATCTGATGGTACTAAATACATCAGTGAAAACCGAAAACCTTGATATCTGTGTTTCTGGACTGTGGAGCTCGTGCAGTTGTGGCGGTAAATGAAGACGGGAAACTCCGTTTTAGATACACTGGTTCTCCTTCAACCACCAAGGGAACATTTAGTCCTGTTGATATCATTACGGACAGCCAGAGTCAGATCATGACAGCAGACTGTTGGACCAACCGTATCCACATCTTGGATCAGAACGGAAAATTTCTCAAGTACATTGACAATCGTCAATGGGGTACTAGTATATGTTTAGATATCTTTGTGACCGAGTTTCTTACAGGTAAAATTAAGCAGTTTAAAATACAAGCAAACTGAATTCATTATGGCTCATTTTATTTATCAACAAAACGCAAATGAGTATATGTGTTTTTCTTACTGCTTTTTAAATAAAATATATCTGATGCAAATGAACCGATTGGGTTTTTTTTTCAAATATCAATGTCATAAAAGTGATTATTTCCAAATATTAAATGTAAATTGTCTGATTATGTTTACATGATAAACGTTAAAAATAGTTAATAATCTACTTTTTGTATAATATGTTATAAAAATGACTTACGGTAAATCAATTGTGTGTATTATACGTAGCACATAAACACACGGTTATGTGGACCGATGAATTTGACTTATTAAATGGGCTACAGTGCATTTGTAAACATATTACCTTATGAAACAGGCACTTGAAAACGTAAATTCTATGTACGTATATTATGAGTTGTTTTATCTATGATGTTTAGTATTTGACATATAATTCTTTTAGCACAATCAATATATGATAAAACAAAGAAAAGATAGTTTTAACCTCCATAAAAATTAGATAAGAAAAAATATGAAAGTATATAGAAAAATGTTCTTAATTGTGCATTATTATAATATGCATTTAAAAAAAATATGTAGTTGTTCAACACAAACCTAAATGAATTTTAAAAATTACACAGCAAAATGCAAAGTTAGTAGCCTTTTGGTTTAATATACCTTCTTCATTTTTTAAATAAACAAAATCCCTTCGTAAATAACACAAAGTAATCAACAGAAAGGCTGGAAAATGTTAGGATTCCGTTGTTGTGCAGGATCTTCCAAAAAGACAAGCGATATTAGCTGTTGGAGGCCCTCTAAAAATATATCAATACAGAAAAAGACCTCTCTAAAGATTGTTACGGGTTTTTTTTGTTCGTTTTGTTTTTGGAATGTCACTTACTTGCCAGATATGTTATTATTTTGAATATCAATATTTCATGAGAAACAAAGAGATAAAAAAGTGTATTTAAAAGTATGATATGAACACAAGCTGAAGTAAAACAAACTGGAGTATATTGACTTACAATATTAATATTTTTAACAGTTTTGCAAAACTTACCTCCTCGATAATTTGCGGATGAAAAAAATGTTTTCGTTCAGTTAGCTACTGCATGCAGACTATCAGACTTCGGCGGGTCACACCATCAGGGTTTGGCGCAGACCATCAGACATTGTTGTGCCCATCGGAATTGAGAGTTCGATAGCACTGTTAAGTCCTAAGAGGAAATTATGTTAAAACAAGAGGCCCGCTCACCTGAGCAACACTGGCATTATATGGGCGTTCAAAGGATATTGTACCATTTGGCCCCGCGGTAGATAAACCAAAAATGAATATCCGAATTTTCACTTATTTTTGCACATACTTAATCTATGACATAGTTACCTATATGGAATACCATTTTTACCGAAAAATAAGATCATATGCAATATAAATAACTAAATTTTCAGTTGATGTTCAGGGTTAACTTCCAATTTCCTTTATTTTAGCCCCCCCCCCCATCACTTTATAAAACGATTAAAATACATGAGAGCATAAAGGTACATTTTCTCCCCCCACTCCTTACTAGTTATTGTATTTTAAAAAAATTATTGGCAGGCATGTCGCTCTATTGTACCAAGGTCCATCCATTATTTTCATATTTATTAAAAAAAAAACCCACCAAATGTGTACAAATAAAGATGATTTTCCGTTGCAATAATCTTTTAAGAACACCGATAATGCTTTTATCCTCATAATAATAATAATGTGCCAGGGCTATGGAAACTGTTAAAAAGGCGTCGTTTTCATTTACTTGTGTTCGAAAAACTATAAAAAAAATTTGTGTAGATTTTATGCAATTCATCGTTGAAGAAGGGGCACCAGAAAGTTGTTACAGCATATCATCCTTTTAGCAAGACATTTCTATTGATCAATCAAAATTTCAGCGTCAATCGTAGAAATATAAGCAAGATACATAGCTTGGTTTGGGTTATGTTTTTGTTCATATGAGTTTATGACATTCAACTTAAGATTTTTAAACTTGGTATTTCCTATTCAGCATAGCTGCATTTAAAATATAAACAAACTAAAGCATGATCTCAGCTTTGTGTACAAACATATAGTAGCATTGTGCGCAAAGCTCTGTATCTTGCTTATAACTCGAAGCTTGACTCTCATGTTAGTAATATTATAGGAATTTGTAAACAATGAAAACAAGAAAAAACTGCACTAAAAGAAAAAACTCATTCATTTGACAATTTATTTTTCATCATATATATTCTTTAGTCATACATTTCTAGCACCGTTTAGATTGAAGTTGCTCAGCATCTTAATAGAACATGTTGCATTAATCAACCGTTACGTAGAGATCGTACCGATTTACACGCACCAACATAATTTGACCCCCCCCCCCCCCCTATGGTGGCCCACCCTACCCCCTGAAATCATGGTTTGAACAAACTAGAATGAATCAACACTACCTGAGGATGCTTCCACACAAGTTACAGCTTTTCTGGCCAATTGGTTTTTGAGAAGAATTTTTTGTTCGCTATGTATTCCTATGTATAATTCGACCCACCCACCATGGCTGCACACTACCCCCGGGATCATGCTTTGAACAAATTTGAATCTACACTACCTGAGGATGCTTCCAAACAAGTTACAGCTTTTCTGGCCTTCTGGTTTTTGTTGAGAAGATTTTTCTCTATAAAAATTTCGACCCCCATTGTGACCCCACCTTACCCCCGGGGATCATGATTTGAAAAGAATTGAATCTACACTACCTGAAGATGCTTCCACACAAGTTACAGCTTTTCTGGCTAACTGGTTTTTGAGAAGAAAATTTTTAATGATTTTTCTCTATACATTTGTATCTAAACATTTGATCCCCAATTGGGGCCCCACCGTACCCCCGGGGATCATGTTTGGACAAGCTTGAATCTACAGTACTTGAGGATGCTTCCACACAAGTTACAGTTTTTCTGGCCAATTGATTTTTGAGAAGAATATTTTTAAAGATATTTCTCTGTATATTTCACCTCAGGTGAGCTAACAATTGTTTATGTCTCTGCTACATGTACACACACTTAGTATTTCCATCAGCAAAATTAATCTCCCTTTAGACTGAATAGACTAGAGAAAATACTGACAACTAGCCTAAAACACATTGCAGTAATCAACTATTACCCAAAGACCATACCGTATTAACATTAGAATTTGTATTTTAGTTGTTAAAGTACCGTACCTTTTAATGTATCATATTTTCTGCAAGAAACAGTCAGCTGTCTTATTTACCGATGTCTATATTTGATTGATACGTAAAAATTACAAAATACAGGCGATAGTTCCCCTAAGTTACAAACCGTAATTCATGAAAACGAAACGAAAATCAAAACAAGCTAAAACCACCGTCAAAAGTGAAAATGTCAAAGCATTGGAATATTTAATCTCAATTAATTTCACAAAATCGGCATTAATGTATCCTGCATGTTTCAAATATTCCTTTCGCACGCAAACTGTTCCACAACAACCAAATTCATCTTTGTCGGATTGACCCATTTCTCATACGTTCAAAATGGCCGCTTCAAAGAGGTTTTTGAGATATGGAATATCGAACCCGAAGTTATAAACTGATCGAAGCCCACCCCTTCCAATTATTTTTTTCGTAATAACTCAAATTTGGAAAAAGATTAATTTTTGCAATTTATATTTTCCTTTTCATAAGGATTATTTATTTTAAATTAATCTTAAATTGCGTTGAATTTGACTCAGCAGTTCTTTAGAAGAAGATTTTTAAAAAATGCACCCATCTTTTCCACAGTTTCGAGATTTTCTCCGCTTTGAATAAAGATCGGTCTTTCATTTCTGCAATTTATATTTGCCTTGCCATAAGGATGCTTTGTGCCAAATTTGGTTGAAATTGGCCAAGCGGTTTTAGAGAAGAAGTTCAAAATGTAAAAAGTTTACAGACGGACAGACGGACGGACGACGGACAAAATGCAATCAAAATAGCTCACTTGAGCTTTCAGCTCAGGTGAGCTAAAAAAACTATGATAACAAATCATACTTACTTATAAAAATCAAACATGTATTATTGAAAAGCCTTATCGCCCTTTTTAAAGATGTTCCCGGTAATGCGGCAGGTATATGTGTGTTAGCTAGATATATGTACCAGAAGTGGGTTTTGCCTATCAAAAATAAACCAATATATGCAAAAATATATGGCATTCGCCAACGGTGTAAGCTAGATATGTTCCAGAAGTGGGTTTTGCCTATCAAAAATAAATCAATATATGCAAAAATATACGGCATTCGCCAACGGTGTAAGCTAGATATATGTTCCAGAACTGGGTTTTGCCTATCAAAAATAAACCAATATGCATATGAAAAGTATATCTGAAGTTTATCTAGTCAATGCACACACCTCAGGTTGAAGAAACTCAGTCTATTGGGAAGTGAAAACAAATGGTTTCTTATTTGTTCATTTTTTCAATTAATTACTCATCAATATCTTTAATATTATTCATTTTTTAAATATTTGTTACTTACATGAATATTATAACTTGAAAACTCGATTCCTTTTGATGATGCAAATAAAAAGCTTTTTTGTCACATGGTTTATATTAGAAGTTATTTAAAACTAATAGCAAAAATAGATCAATGTATCAATGGAAAGACCCCCTCCCCCAAGAAAACAAAAACAAAAACAGATAAGCTTAAGCAGATTATGTAGAATCATTCTATTTGCTTATTTTAAATCGTTTATTAAATACAAAAGCCAGATTTTATTTATTTTCTGTAAAAGATATTTTAAAATAATGCGATAACAATAAAATATGTACTGGTATAGGTGATAACAGCAAAGAACAATAAAGGTTAACAATGTCTGTGCTGTATTAAAGAACAAAGGACATATATGTTTATACTTTTTACGTCCATACAGTTCAAATATAGTAACATTGCAATTGCAACAGCTAAAAACTTTATTCTGACAAAGTTTTTGTGATTAACTTTATAATGACTTCGGTTATGAAAACTGACATACATAAATTGAGAATATAATGATCATTTTCAGTTTAATTTTTTTATACTTAAATCTAAACTTTTTAAAAATCTATTTTTGAAAAGAGAAAGTCAGAGTAGTTTCGCTTTCATGATTATTAAAATGTAAGTTTTTCCAACTAGAATGTTGTAAAAATAAACTGAAAAAAAAACCAGGCTCTATTTTTAGTAATTATCCAAAACTTTAGAAGGATTCACATCCATGTCCATTAATTTGCTTCAAAAGATATATTTCACGATAGAAATAACTCGAAATTTCAATTCTGAAATTGATTTTTAGGGGGAAGGGGAGGGGAATTATTTGCAAATGAAAAAAGTGGACAAACAATGCAGGGAATGTATATTTGCTTCCTGTTCCTAGCATTATTAAAATCAGCCGCCGCCTTAGAGGTAAGTGAAATTAGTTGATGAGTGTGTCTCCGAGGGTGTGTATGTGTATATGAGAGGAAAGGAATAAAAAGAAAAAAGAAAATAAAGATTCAGGGATATTATAATAGTCGATTAAATCGAAATCATTTTAGACAAATGGTGGTGATATATATGATAGATATGGATATAAGATATACTGCTTGATTTTTGTTTATACTATGCTTTGCTTAAATGAAAGTATTCAATGATGAAGGGTTATTTATATTTATATGCTGCTATATGCTTTTCTGGATATTTATTCATATCTATAGTTTTCGGATTCAGATTCAAGCGCATAAAATACGTGTACTCTATCATAATGATTTTAAAATTAAGGTTATTTGATTGTTTTTAAAGAGATAATTATGCACGATTCAATCTGCTTTCAATACACATTATACACTTAAGCTTAATCACTGGCAATTTTGTTTTCGATGTTTAGTTCAGTCAATCTTTTTATATGTACACGTTGATAGGTTTTTTGTTTACCACAACTATGCATACTGTCATAATATCTATTCAAATTTACTTATCTAGACAGTATGTGCATTTACTGCTATCATTTTGATTAACTGTATTTCAAAAAATAATTAAAACGTGTTTTTAGTGTTTGCATAACTTTATTGTAGTCGCAGAAATTTGGATTCATTGTCATTTCTAAGAAAGGTATCCACCCAACATACCTATCAAATACCACAACCGAAGTTTTCACGTAAGTCACAACTGGATATCAACCCAAAACCAAACGGACAAAGACAAACCGAAGAATTTGGCACACTCAGGAAATAATCTTTCGGATGAAACTAGAACAACTGGTGTACTTATATTTGTTTTATTTACTATTACCACGGTATTGGCGTTAACTATTTATCTTGCCTTTTTAAAAAACAAAAATGGAGCCTACGAAATAACTCAGAGGCAGGATATCGAAAGTCATGAGATGACTTAACATATGAATACTTCGCTATATTGTTTTTAACATACGTTAGCCCCCTACCCATGCGTATTATTAAAGTATAATAACTATCTAACATGTAAGTTGCATACTATGTATAAAACATTAACCATCAGTAGTGAGCGTTTTCATGAAGCTTCTAATAGTATGCTTATTAAATCAATATGCAGTATTTGGTTAAAATTATACTTCGATTACAGTATATGGATGACAGTTGATGGTACAAAAGATTTGATCTCCATTGCTTAATGTTCAACGAAAGAAACTTTTTGAACAGATTTCTGTATAAACTTATTTGGTTACTTATCTATTTATTTATTTGACACATGTTCCAGTACTTCTGTCATTCACTGACAGTTAAGCATCAAATCAAACAAAGTATAAGGAGTTAATCTAATAAACGGAAGTCAATGAAACGTCGAAAACGTGTGTTTTGTACAGTTTGAGATTACACAGAATGTGTTTTTTAAAGATGCACCAAATGTACGCATAGATAATTGTTCAAATGTGACATAGATATAACTCAGCGAATGTAAAAGAATATTACTCGTGTTGGACTTTCAGCAGATAAAACACAATTTTGAATGAAAAGACCTTACATTAAAAGAGTCGAACAAAAAACTTGACGCATACATGCAAATAACTTTTACCATTCTTTCTAGACAGATATATTTTAACAATGTAAAACATTGTCAACTGAACAAATCCATTGAAGTTTAAATACACAAACGTCAATTAATTACAATTGCTATCAAAATGAATGGTTAACAAGCATAAACAAAATGAACACATTTTTGTCATATTTCGGACAATTGATAATATGGAATGGTTTTAACACATTTGACTACAATATGTCAAAATTTAAAGAAAGAGATAAAACAGAATGGGTTTTGGAAACGGTAAGAGCCAATTTGCCTTATTTGAACTGAACCTGTTGGCAACAAGTAGTGTCATCTCAATTTGTTGCTTCATATTGATTTGATATATACATGTATTTTTATCAGTATTAACAGCTCTTTCATTTAGACAGAAACATTACATGTGTAATAATTTGATGTAACGGTATATACGAATTATGTAAATAACTGAATTATTAGTTACTAGTGAATCGTATTTGTTCCAGCAATTACATAAGTTAACAGAATTATTCAAGACAGACTTGTTGTAGTTGTTTGTTTTTTTTTTTGGGGGGGGGTGTTTTTTTGTTTTGTTATAATTTACTTAAATTACTATATGAAGCATTGCAGATGACCCGCAAAATACCGATTGATAATCTTGTTTCACAGATGGAATTCTGTTTAAGAGCAAACAATAGGGACAGTGTTGGGGGAAGGGGTACACTGTGTACAAGGACAAGGTACACGTATAATAAACCACAAACACGCAGTGCATTGTATTCAACCTTAGATTACCTTTTTTTGGCTATGTCATACAATGGATTGTCATATATTTACCGAATGTGATAGGGAGATAAGAGTAATGCACTTGAATATATGGCGGTATTTCACATAAATGGTTATTTTTAATGACTTATGCATAGTTTCGTTTTGCTGTGGAACTTTCAATACTCTCGATATTGATATTTTTAGTATTGCATCATTATGGTTTACATATCATAATGAAAGTAGGAATTTGTTTTCAAACCGATCATTGAAAATAATAGATCATAACATAATCTATTTTTAAAGTCGAAAGTAAATGCATCAATTGAAATATAATTGTGTACATAATCATGTTTCTTTATTATTATAAACGTTACGATGACTCAATGCGTTTTATAAGGAAAGCAAAAAACGGACTTTATGCAAAGGTTTAATTAAAAGGTTATATAAGAGAATCTTAATGTTTGATAAATCTTGGTACATGTATTTGAAATTCACAAAATCTGTTTGGTTGCTTTACTCATTTTTTAAAAACATATGTATATTCCTAGATGTATTTTTAATACATAACAATGGTCAATCATGGAAATGATAGCCCGTCAGAAATATTTTCCAGTTAATAATGTATGCGCACAACGTTGACTACAATTTTGAGCTTTATTGACTATGTGAACTCCCGACAGAAGTGAAATGTTTTCGTCCTAATAGGACCACAAAATCACAAACTAAATGTTGTCTAAAATCGATTAGTGTCATATTAGAAATTGTAATTATCGTCATTAGTGTAACAACGTAGAGTTTCTGTATTAATTTAAATAGCTATTGTACTTTCAGTTTCAGAACACCACGCGATGACTTTCAGTCCACAACTATTTTTTGTAACTTAAAATCAATATAGCTTCATCGTGTAATTTAAATGTTTTTTTTTTCGAATGAGGATTACATCTTTTTTTTTTAAAATACTTTTGACAGACAAAATATACGTATGTTAGTAATTACCACTATTTTCTCTCTCTCTCTCTCTCTCTCTCTCTCTCTCTCTCTCTCTCTCTCTAACAGTGGACACTTAATTACAGACATCTGATATTAGCTAGCTTTTCATTTATTATCCACTCAATAAACAACAAAATTCCATCAACATTCTCTTTCCAATAAAATAAATCAAGATAAACAATGAAATATAATATATATTCATTAAAACAAAACCACTCGAAATTCAATTTATCCTCTATAGTACCCTGTAACTGTTTTGTCATAAACTAGATATCTTTCTTTAAGTATTTTTGTAAATTTTATTTTGATGCTTGGCTTGGTTTATAGCACATATCATCATCGGATGGATTTATTAATAGAAATAGTTTGAAATAATTATGTTAAACATCTAGGTAAACATATAAAAATGTGATGTTTAACATCATTGCATGATGTTTGAACATGAACTATTAGCAGTAGGCGTCATAAACCAACAAACATACATATAGGTTTGCATGTTTAAGCAGAATGTTGCACATTATCCAGCAAATTTAAACATTATTAAATTACTCTCATAATATTCAATGAAGTATTTAAAACACAGTGACAATTAAAAAATTACGTGCACCTTAAATCAACATGTAAAGGCTCTATCAGTATATACTGTAAGTCGTTTTAATTCCACGGTGTTAAAATTTCACGATTTCTCAAAAAGTATCAATCGCAGTGGTTTTAATTTCACGCTTCAAGAAAACCAGTTGATCAAAGTAAAAGCATTAACACGTTTTTAAAAACTTATGTTAGTATTTACGATGGGTTTAATTACGCGGAAAAAATGATAAATCGCGAACATAGTGAATTTAAAACCATCGTGATTATTTGCCAATCCACAGTAAAAGACATTTTTCTTTGACTCAGTAAGGAAGGAATCTTGGAATAGACTCTCAAGCAACTTTATTAGGCAACGAAGTATTTTAAAGTTTGCACAACAAAACAACCTTTTCTAGGATTTAACTTAATATTAAGTTTTCATAATACCTTTCATAATAGTGAGGTTATATATGTACTATCTTTCTAACTGTGGTTGAATTCTGTAATGATTTTACTCGAAACAGTCTGTTGCTCGAACAAATTTAATACCATTTCGCATTTGAAGTCAACTTAAAAATATCGAAATATCTCATGTTAATATCTAGTAACCATGATTATTCACCCAAATGTGGGGGAGCTGATTTGGTCGAGTGCTACACATTATCATGAGTATATTGTAAGGCTTAGAGTAGATCTAGAGTTTTA
The DNA here is from genome assembly GCA_016163765.1 of Magallana hongkongensis. Lineage (NCBI taxonomy): Eukaryota > Metazoa > Mollusca > Bivalvia > Ostreida > Ostreidae > Magallana > Magallana hongkongensis. Next base: position 21,069,386 of record WFKH01011925.1, on the reverse strand, counting down.
CCAGCCGTTCATTTCTCCACATATTGCTTAACAGTTATTAACAACTTTAGTCTTCAGTTGATTCTGCGAAGAAAATGAACGGAAACTACAAATAATTCAAATTTTTCTAAGTCCAAGGCACATAACTCTGTCAAAAAATGCTTGAACGTACCAAAATCTAAACGTTACCTAGATATTATTATGAAAACCTGTATACCAAATTTGATTTCAATATGTGCATCCTATGCGAAGAAAATGAACAGAAACTGCAAATAATTGGATTTTTTCTATGTCCAAGGGTCATCACTCTGTCGAACATTTATCGATCGCACCCAAAATAGAATTTGACCTAGATATTATTATGATAAATCTGTATATTAAATTTCATTTTAATATGAGCATCCTTTGCGAAGAAAATGAACGAAAACTGCAAATAATTGGAATTTTTCTACGTCCAAGGGGCACAACTGTGTCAAAAGTTGCTCTATCGCACCCAAAATCGAACTTGACCTATATATAATTATGATAAAGCTGTATACCAAATTTCATTTCAATATGTGCATTCTTTGCGAAGAGAATGAACGGAAACTGTTGGTGGACCGACTGACCGACTGACAGACCGACCGACCGACCGACAGCAGCAAAGCAATGTGCCCTCCCTTCTTCGATGAGGGGTATGAAAATATAATAAATATTTATAGATGTTACAGCTAAATATTGCAAATATAGCTTTTTGCAAAAGAAGGTTTTCGTTGGATTTTTTTTTTTTACAGTTTTTAAATACTACGATGTATAATTCCAAACATAATCATCTATTTGGTGTGTATACATATTTTCAATTTTGTAAGTAGTTTTTATGAAAGGTGGTCTGTAGAATTTTTTTAATATCAACGAACAACAAATAATAGTATTCATTTTCTGAATGTGTTTTTTAATAAATGTAAATTTTGTTTGCTAATAATTATCAGTATAAATACGGAAATATTAGCAATTGTGAAGACGCGGATAAAATCTGATGCAAAACATGTTAAAGATTATACATCTTGTCACTGACATCTAATTATAAACTCTGTTTAACAATCTGTGTTATAGTTAGGCATAACGATTAATGTATATAACTTTAAGATATGTGATATATTGTTTTATTTACCAGTGTCATCAGTGGCAATACGGTGGTCTCCATTTCTTGAGTATTATGTTCCTAACTCTGTGAATTTCAACACAGTATCATTATCTTTGTTTAATAATCCACTAGTAGAGTAGTTACCAGAACCATAATAATGATTAGAATCAACGCAACGAGTACTGGTGTACCAAATAATTGTGTAGTTCTGTCCAAATGATGTGTTGTCTTCCTCGACTAGTTTGAAGAGTTGTTTTCATTTTTCCCCGTTATTTTTGTCAGAGTTTTGTTTGTAGCTTTTCTAGGAATGAGGTCTTCAGTTTCGTTTTCCGAGGGATATGTTGTTTCATTGACACTTCTGGGAATTACATTATATCTTTTGGCATCATTCTAAGTCAAAGAAAAGACTTCATTCATTTTCTAAACATGTCCTGTTTTGATGAATTATGATCATTGATAACTTTAAATTTTGGTGTTTTTTTTTTTACTTTGAAGTAAATTGTATTTATTAGGTGGGTGAGACATGGCTGGGAACGCATTTAAAGACTGTCGTATGTTTGTAACTGATCCTACTATACTATACGACTGTATTGAATCATTTATTGTATATGTAGTTTTATTCTTATTCTTGAATACATTTTAAGTGTTAAAATTATTTTTATAAACATTGATGCAATCAATGACATAACACGATATATGTTACACACGCCTAGTAGTTCATTGACCACAATATTTTATTAGCACCCTTCTTCTTTTAAGTTATTTCTATTTTTGTGTTCATCTTTATTTGTTAATAAATCGTTATTTGATTACAACTGAAAATTTAAAAATTTGTCAGATAGTAGTACGCATGTGCAACCTCAGTATTTAAAAAATAGCATTTGGTCAAAATGTACATAGTTATCATCATTATAATTCTCATTATACCAGTACATAAAAATTCTACTTTGTCTAAAACAACCCCCAATGCAGGGAGTGGTGGGAGGCACATAATCCCTTCAGTGATTATTATGACTCATAGAATTACAATCTGACTTCGACTTAACCAAGGTAAGTCTAACCAAATTTTTAAATTCTATTTCGTCATCATCACTTCTGGAATTATGTGAGACTTTAAAGCGCATTATGATCAAATGTTGAAAAAAAAATGAATAAATATGATCATAATACTATACTACTTACAATAAACTTGCCTCCCAATTTATTGGGGGTTTTTTTTGTTTTTTTTTTAATTTTCTTGTGCAGGACAGCTGATGTGAATTCATCTTTATCCACAATGATATCTTTTTCATAAAATTTAGAAAATGTTCCTGCGTTAGACCATTCAGATTTTCTTAATATTTCATCCACAGGTACAGCTGCCAATTTTGCTTTTGATACGGATGCCGACCTAACACTGTGTGAACCGAATATGTCTGTATTTATTCCAGAAATGTTCATCCCCATTTTAATCCATCGTGACACTGTGTCTCTTGTGGCTGCTTTGTGAGGTTTAACATAACTTAATAAAAGTGATAGTTCTCCATTTCTTATTAGTTCAGTTCTTGATAAAGATTCCTTCACCACAACAACGTATATACAAAGTCTCCTGTCAGGAGGATGTGCTTTCATATGTACAACAGGCGTTTTATAACCTGGTCTGGATTGTTTTAACAGTCCAGTAAATTCAAAAATATATTCATTAAAACATTTTTTCATATAAGTATTATGAATAAGATGAATTGATTAGCTCGTGCCGCATTTGTTAATGCAATTAACATTGTCAACTTTAAAGTTAAATGTTTTAAACTTAAAGTCTTCACAGGTAACCATTTTCTTAATTGTTGAAGTACTAACGATACATCCCTCGTTCCTGAATATCTAGGTCTTGTTGGTCGAATATTATAAACTACTTTCATATATCTTATGACAAGGCTATGGGATCCCACACTGGTACCATCTAGTTTTATACCCAGAGCTTATAACGCTCCTCTAGCTGTGTTTATAGAGCTATAACTCAGTTCATTATTAAAAATAACAGTCAAAAATTCAAGAACGTTATTTATAGATGGTGAAAATGGATCAATTTTCCGTTCAGAGCTGTACTGAAACCATCTTTTAATGAATGTTTAATATTGTTTTTTAGTTCCGGTTCTCCATGATGCCAGGATAATGGATGTGGTAGTTTTTGAAGGTCCTGAATTTCTGTATGATTGCCAGACACTTGGCATGCAATTAAAGTCATTTTTTGCCATAGTGGATGAATCTTGTTTATGTGTGGGTTTAACAGTAGATTCTTTCTTCTTGGAATCAACAATGGGTTCATTACTGATATTTTCATTAATCCTGTGAACCAAATCTGTGTTGGCCAAAGAGGTGCGATAATAATCCCTCTTGCCTCGTCTTCCCGAATCTTCTTTATGCACAAGCTCAACAAACTGAAAGGTGGAAAAATATAAACATGATTAAATTTCCCCCAATTCAATGAAAATGCATCTACATAACTGCTATCAGGATCTTGTCTCCAAGAACAAAATATTACAGTTTGTGCATTTAATCTTGATGCAAACAGATCTATAACTGGTTTTCCTAATTTTGAGCAAATCTGTAAGAATATATCATGATCTAATTGCCATTAAACTTGATCATTAAATTCTCTTGATAGTCTATCTGCTTCAATATTATCCTTTCCAGGAATATGAGAACATTTCAACCATATATTTCTGTCAATACACCATTCCCATATTTCAATAGCCAGTTCGTTACATTTTTTGGATTTTATACCACCCATGTTATTGATATAGCTGATGGCAGTAGTGTTATCTGATAATATTCTTACATATTTTTTTTTTTTACCAGAATCTCTAAAGATCTCAAACCAAAATAAATTGCAAATATCTCTAAATAATTTATTGGTTTATTTTTTCTTCTTCTTTTCAGCTTCCACCTATTTCGATATCTTCATGATCATATGTGGCTCCCCAGCCCAGCAATGATGCATCAATCTTAATCGTAGCCTCTGGGTTACCTCTAGAAATGAGTCTTATTTCAGAATAAATATTTGAGCACCACCAAACAAGTTCTTTTTTCATTTCATCTTTTACTGCCATTATTGCTTCAAAGTTTCCTTTTGCTTCTTTTAGATATTTTATTTTTTCTGAATCTTACAATCTGTAATGTAATTGTCCCAACTCTGTTGCTGAGAAACTTGAAATAATGAGTCCAATGACTCGAGCAACAGTTCTTATTTTAGCATAATTTTTGTTCATCAATGAAAAACATTCTTCATAAATCATTTCTTTTTTCTCTTTGTTGGGGCTATATTGTCTTTAAATTCAATTTCACAGTTTTTCACTATTTCTAAAATATTTTTGTCTGATGTAATTTTGTCCCATTTTATCAGAAAAATATTTCAATCTATCTGCATAAAATTCTAAACTACTTTCACTAACCTCATTTTCTATTGTGTCTTGTTTTTCTGCAGAGGATTCTGTGGGTAGATGTTCTTTCTGGAGTTTTTTGGATATGAATGTCCAATTCCCCCACTTCTATTCGAATATCCATAACTTGGATTGTATGCAGAATTGCTGTAATTACCGCGACCTCTTGGTCTGCGCCCTCTGAATCTACCTCTCATTCGCCCTCTAAATGTGCCTCCTCTGTTATTGTATTGTAACTTGTGACCGACTTTGCTACAGTCTTCAATTTCTTTCGCTGTTTTGGAAATATCGTCACCAAATAGTCATGCTGTATATGGTACAGATTGTGCCCACAAATGCAAGTATTCATATCTCAGTTCTGGTTTTATGAGGTCTCTTCTTGTCATATTCATTTGTCTGTTTGCATGGCCAAGCAGCGCTAGGCTATCGTTACACTCATATACAATCTTTTCTAATTTCTGCTTTTGTGAATCATCCACCTCTTTTTCTAACACTGCTAATTTATCAGCCACTTTAGCAAGAATAATGGAGGCCTTAACAACAGAGGTTTCTATGCTTTGCATTTTTCTGTCATTGGTTCTTGCTTCTGGGGATATATTATCCCACACAAGTTGATTTGTTTTCACAACTTTAAGACCTTCACAATTTTCTGGTCTTGCATCTATCTTTACATCACATATTTCTCAGCTTTTAAATCTTTTACTCATATTCGAAAGCCGACTCTGGTTTCCCTGAACAGTTTCTGTTTCTATCTGATCACATTTTCTTTTCACAGACGTAATATCTAAATTTTCAACATTGTTATCGACATGTTGTATATTGGAATTTTCGTAATATGTTTGATCATCATCATAACATTCAAAATCATTATCGTATTGCGACTCTTGCAATTCATTTTCCATATTTGTAATTTTTTTACTCAAACTTCCATCGTTTGCATTTTCTGTATTGCAGTTTACCCGTTACATGTATGTCTGTAGCAATTCAAATACCAGTTTCCACCATTAATTTCGAATTCTTTGCTTGCGCTCAACTATTATATATACCTTGTATGTAAATGATTTCTGCTACAACATGATGGGGGCTAGACTTATAATAATGTTATTTAAAGTTATTTTGGTTTTGAAGCAAGCTTAATTAATTAAAAGTATTGAAATTGTGAGATCTCTAGACTTTATAGAAAATGAAAAAAACCATCGAACATTTCTGAATATTGTGCGAGGTAGAAGGAAAAAGTCAATGTAAAGTAAAATCGTAACTAAATACAAAAAAATTTATGTAAGTTAACTAATGTGTAATTTACTTTATTCTGAATGTAATTATCAGTTCTTTTCGAGAGCTTTAGAATTATTCATGACAACTGCAATGTTTAAATAAAATGATAATTCTTAAATTTGTATTTGCTAACAATAAACTAAACAACTAAACGCAATCTTGTTGCAACCAACGAGGAGGTCTTTTGTCAGATATTCAGAACGTGGGATAAGACCTTCAGTGGAATATTCGATATCGAAACATTAGATCCCTTAGTTTGTAAGGATAGTCTCTTTTTCTCAGCAAAGGAGCAATGGATAAAAGACTTAGATCCATCTCGGCATCTAATTTAAAATACAATTCCGTTTTCGATGTCAAATAAAAGGTAAGGTATTTTTATTTCAAATAAATAATTTTTTAAAAGTGTTTAAAAATGCATTCCCGTTCCTGAGATAACTGAAAAAGGACATTTGAGGGGCAGACCTTTATTTTCTTATAGAAGCTGTTAAAACTGACATGAATTCATAAAAGTATTTGTTCGCCATATTATTTTCGATCGCTTCTCAACTGCTACTAGGGTATATATACCGGTCGAAAAAGTAACGGTGGTGTGCTTTCAAAACAAGACATTTAAGTTGCACGGATTTCTAAATGCATGAACTTAACTATATAGTAATATGCTTGAAAAAAGGGAAAACAGATGACACCATCAATAAACAATTAAAGATGGTATATTCTTTGAAAGGTATCCTTACTTTCTTGCACAGATATGTGTTTTGCTGCCTTACCTTGCGTGCACATCGAATGCATGTGTCGTTCAGACAGAAAGCAGAACGTTATTATCATATTTTAGACCCCTGTTGCACAACATCCAATATAGTAAATTAAGTAAATTCAAGAAAGTAACAGTATATTACCGTTTTTATCAGTTTCTACAAAACAGAACCTATCCGTTTTCTGAAGTCAATGCTGTCACTGCTGTCACTGCATGATTTGATACAGTGTGTTGTATTTGCATGTGTGATAATACCGTTAATTCCTAATTAAACGCGAATTTATAACTGCGTAAGGTCGCGAGAAGCTCTCCTCGCGGATTTTAAAATCTCGCCATTGTTTTCTGAGAGTTGGGAACTATAAGAAATGTGGATAACTGTTCCGCATTCGCAATTTTGTTTTCGCGATTTGATAAAAAACAACGGAATCGCGTAATTAAGTACTCGCGTAATTTAAGGAATTTACAGTATAACAGTACGAACCAGTGATAGGTTCTACAAAGATCAAGGATTGTTTTTTTAATCCCTGCATATTCTTAACCAGTTCATCGGTTTTATATATATTCTACAAATCTTTCCGTCTATTGTAACGTGTTTTGATGAATGATAAACCTGAATGCGGTGAAGCATGACAGTTGCTCTTGGCCTTATATAGGGCATATGTAGCGATGGGCGAAACAATAAAGATCGAAAACTATTGTGGTGGTAGTCGGAGATAAACGGGACATAATGCGTATTTAGGAATTCATGTCAGCTTGAGATGAAGATCTTTAAATATGTTCCTATACACTTCTATGTTTAACTTTGAACCCCTCCAGGGGCCCAAGTAATTGCCTAGGGGTCACGGTTTGAACAATTAAGATCCTTCACTATTTGAAAATGCCTGCGTTGTAATATCACAAATTCCATCAAATGGACAATTTTATTATCCTACGCCTCAACGTATAAAAGATAACAAAATTCAATAATGAACTATAGATAATTATAAAAGGTTTAAGAAGGTCACTGTGACCTTGATATGAGAACGAAGATATGAAGATTCTTACATAGTAATATCGCTAACCATAGCATTGTAGTTCTTGAGAAGATTTTTTAAAACACTTTTTCTTAAGGGCACTAGCATTGGCCTGTGGGTCACAGTTTAAAATATTTAGAATCTACACTGTTTGAGAATGCTTGCATAGTAGTTTCACAAATGGTTGCATTGTAAGACTTTAATGAAAGACTTTAAAACCTTTTCCCTACATGTTTCTATGTTGAACTTTGAACCCTTCTTGTGGCCGCAGTATTGGTCATGGGGTCACGGTTTTAATGATTTATAATCTACACTATCTGAGCATGCTTGGATATCATATTCACAAATTGTAGTTTTCTAGTTGAATTTTTTTTAATCATTTTCTTTATATGTTTCTATGTTGAACTTTGAACCCTTCTTAGGGTCCTAGTATTGATCAGGGGGTCACAGTTTTAAGAATTAAGAATCTTCACTATATATAAATGCTTTTGTGTACATATTGGCATTTCTGGTGCAGTGGTTCTTGAGAGGAATATTTTTAGAGACACACATCCTATTTTCCTTGTTTCGGGATTATTATCCTTTAGAAAGGGATATTGCCTTTTGATTTTAATAACGACGAGTCCTCTGGATGCTTTGTACAGAGTTTGGTTCAATTTGTCTAGTGGTTCAAGAGAAGAAGTACAAAATGTGAGTTTACAGACAGACAGACAGACAGACAGACAAGCAGACAGGTAGACGAACAACAGACAAGTGATCAGAAAAACTCACTTGAATCAACTTTTAACAATTTAGAGTCCCCTTCCAATAAGGATGCTTTGTATAGAGTTTGGTTTACAGTGGTTCTAGAAAAGAAGAAAAAATATCAGAAGTTTACAGACAGACGGACGGACGGACGGACGGACGGACAGACAGACGGACAGATAGAAAGATGAACGAACGACAGACAACAAGTGATTAGAAAAGCTCAACTGAACCTTCGGTTCAGGTAAGCTAATAACTCTGAGATAAGCATCTTTTCTTTTTTAATTAATATATAACAAAACATTTATCATTACATGTAAATACCAAGGAATGTAGACTTTTAATCCATCTGGGCTCCTAATTTGAAGGGCTGATCCATTTTTCTTGATGGTTAATTGAATTTATTGTAGGATTTTAAAAACACATTCTGTTAGACGAGTGCATAAAAAATCTGAATCTTTTTTTTGGGATAGCTGTAATAGAACGTTGAACGTTTTAAAGCCGACCCTTCATCTCCTCATAGAAGCATTAAAACCTCATTTTTATAACAGCATATTGTCATTAACGAAATTCTGAGCATCTTTTTTTCTATATGCTCTTTAAAAATATTTCTCCTTAAAATGTAAACAATTAAACATTTTTTTATGCCCCCTCAAAATCCCTAGTCATGAAACACTGAAGAACAATTTTTTACTGTTTAAGTAAATAACTGTAAGCTAAACATTTTTGTTTCTGTAACATATAACAAGATATTCCTCAGTTAAGAGCAATAAATTTAGGAATTTTAACCCCAGTGAGGTTCTCTTTTTGAATGGCCAGCCCCTTTATCTTGATATAATAAGAGAGAGATGTTCAGTCGTAACATATCTTGTTCTATATGTTTTACAAAATATCTTAGTGAAAGAGATATTATTCAAAATATGTCTCTTGCGTAAAACATTTTAAAGAACTTAAACTTCAATCTATTGCAAATCATTCAAAAAAATCATTTTTACATCATAAATTGTTTTTGCAATGTTATCTACACAAAATCCAAAAATAACGTAATCAAATGTAAAATTGAAACCATCTATAATTAAAAAGTGAAAAAACCTACCAGTTTTTTTTTCTAGATCTCGACTGAAAAAAAATGTTAAAAAGACGAAGAAAAATACGAAAATATGAAAATAATAAGGTCCTCCATTGGGTAAACTGAAATTCAACTATAGTAAAAAACCGGAAATAGTCCTTTGAATCTTCAGCTTGATTTTTCTACAAAACATTATAAAAGAAAGATGACTTCAGTTTCTCAAGTAAAGTATACAATTATATTATTTGTACATTCTTGAAAAGATTAGGAAATGGTAAAGAACATAGTAAAAGTGTAGTCATATTTCTTCGCTATAACTGTTCATTTTTATGTTTCTGACAAACACACGCGGATTGATTCCAATTCATTTCTTGAGTATCTTCACTTAACATTTTTTTAGGAATGATTCGATGTTTCCATTTCCATTTTTGACTTGCGAAACTGAATACCAATACTTAATTTTCAGTTGTGAACATAAATGTAAAACTTGTAAAATATCCACCATTTTGTTTTTTTTATTTACGTGTATGAAAAGGCAAAAGTGAAGCCAATATAAGTATTCCTTTTAATAAATGAGCGGCATGTGATATAATTGGTCAGTTTAATGCGAAACATTGCATGCAATACACATGATAAATAGGATGCATCGCGCCATTTTGTTGATTTTCTTAATTGCAAAGAATAAATAACCTTTACTTTAAGAAGTGTACTATCTGAGTACACCAGGCGAAGTGTACTTCCGATTAAAATTCTTACGCAAGTAAAGAAAAACGTGATTTAAATCACTATGTAAATGTATAAATGTTTTAATCTCTAGTCAAAATCATTAGAATACTGTTTTTGTTTCCATGTTTTAGTTATCGAGGTGCAATCCGTGCGCGAATAGTAAAATGTCCAGGAGGGCTCATACGGACACAACTATGGTCGGCCGAAGCCAATCAAAATGAATCATTTTGTTAAAATTATTATTGATCAAAATCCTAGATGTTACTCCGAAAAAATGTTCATATTTTTACTTTTTCAACAGAAATAAATTAAATCTGCGCATTTTCCAAGGACAGAATAAGACAATTTATAAAATATATATTCATAGAAAGGAATATTAACAATGTAATAATATAATATCGTAAAATTGAGATTTGTTTTTCATGCTTCATATATGATATTGGAAAAAAGAATCTCATAAAAGAGTTGATTATTTCAATATTAACTTAAGTAAAAGACCTTCATTAGTGATCAGATTATTTCATGTGACTTCAATTACTTATTTTGTTTATCACAGGTATTTTTTACAAATCCTTTGCTGAAAAAACAACCAATTGCACCAAAAAAATATTCATAATCTATTGTGTACAATAATACAAATAATTGTCATGCAGAGCCAAGCTCATGCATACAACTGTTTCATCAAGTGGTTTGTCAATATTTTTTAATGTTTACATTCATTCAACTGTCATAGTCTGTGTCATCATAAAGTTCGAGTTATAGTTTTTAAATTAATTTTTGTTCCTTTCCAAAGTGAAAATATTTCCTTTTTTGCCCTTGTAATCATATGTATATACTCAATGATAGTCTGGAAAATGATACGTATTAAATGATTCCGATATTTTATTTAAATATTATAAATATATTTGTCATTATACACATCAGAAATGCATATTTTATAACTTAAAAATTCTTTATCAGCATTTTCTTTCCCTAGCTATAGAGTTCAATAACCACTACTTCTGAATTCTCATGACGATGTACCCGACATTATGCAAAAAACCGAAAAGATTTGTTTATAATTTGTTAAAAATTGTTTATATTTTATACCCTAGCCAGTGATACCTGAACATATTGACCAAAATTGCATTCAACATGGCGAGAAAAAGAGTCTGAGTAACGTTCTTGGGATATTATTTGCATTATAATAAGCAATTAATTTTTTTTTTGGCATCCCAAATTTTAAATGACCTTAAGATTGTTTTTAAAGGTACATGTAGTAGATTATATTATTAAAATGTTACATCTAAATTATATATTTTACCGAGTTAGTATTTAAAAATAAGCATAGTGTTAACCTTCAACCAATTCTATAAATAATCACTGCAACTGTAGCCCGTGTACGTCAAATAACGTTTGCAAACAAAGACATTTTGAATTTAGTAAATGCCATTTTCTTAATGAAATGAAAAAGACATTAAATTCATTATGAAATTACCTGTTTTTAAATAAAAAGTTATGCAGGCTTTAAAACATCATTATGAAAGGACTATGTCCAGTCTTATGCATTTTTTGACCCCAAAATTCAAGATTTATAAAAAAAAAAACTTAAAAAATAACTTGGAAGATAGTTGAAATCATATAAAAATCATATAAAAAGAAGTTTGTAAAAGGTTATCACCACGGTGACGTCATGATGTAGAAATGACGTCATGAATATTGCTTATTTTGATAAATTGATGTGTTGTAGCAAAATATGGGTGTTTCCGATAGTTTTTTGACTGAGGAACATAGAGCGCAGGCTTGCTCAAGTACCATATATAGGTATAATGTGTACAATTATATAAAGAGAAATATATCTTAAAATCGTACTTGAGCAAACCTGCGCTCTACACTTCCTAATGCAAAATATAAAGAAAAAATGAGAATATTTTCATTTGTTTGCAAAATTGCGGGAATTTTGCCATTAAAGTGACGTCATAGATAAACAGCGAATGAGAAATGATTACTAAAATCAAGATTAAAGTGTTTGGCATCTTTTGTACAATGATTTATGAAGATATGATTTTTATACGATACTATTTAAAAAATGATTAAATTTGGGGGCAGATATTTGACCATACAAAATATAGTCCTTTATCATTTGTATATTAATAGTTATGCAGGCTTTCAAACAATAAGTTTAGTTTACATATCAACAGGAAAATATCCTTGTCTTTCAAATTTTGTAGATTTGGAGAAGAGACTACTTTATAACACTTTTAACGAGGGGAATGATTGCTATGACACCAGCAATAGAGTACTTCTCAAGTACTTTACAAGAGGAAAGGGCTTTACACATAGATACATCAACAAACGGTTTTCCTGTCTGTCAAGTTACCGACTAGTAAATGTACAGAACCCAACATTATTTTTTCTAAGACTTTTCGCCAAGTTACAAGTTATTTTTGCAAGTTACATCATGAATAACAGCATCATACACGTCTTAATTTCTACCATGCAAAAGATGAAATAGGTAACATGTTGTATATATCCGAACAAAAGAACACAAACTTTCTTTGATAGTTTGTAATAATTCTAACAAAACAGCCAATACAAGTCATTTTTTTAACAGAAGCAAATCAAATATTTACTGACTGCAGGTAATTTAATGCTAACATTTTTGTAAATATATTATATATATATGTAGAACACACATATCAACGATCCAAGAGTTTTTCTTTCAATGTTGCTAACGTATTGGTCTTTGAAGCTTTATTTCATCTGTACAAGCGTACATGGAATTAGAATTAAACAACTGAAGTCATAAAGTTAGTATCGTGTTATGTAATGCAAATACAACAGTAAATCCTACCTTTTTTCACAATCAAGGATTAACATTATAATAATGTCACGAACATGGTTTTGAATCTACTAGTAGACAATCAAAAGCTATGTTGGTCATAAAACTCTAAATCCTTATAGGAATCTTGAAACAATTGATGGTTGTGCGTACTCTTAATGAAGATATCCTGAATATCATTCTTTAGAAAATAATAGGAACTTCCGATTGCTAACATCCACAATAAAGTAATTGAATCTACCGTTTGTCTCCAGTCAGAAGATGAGACTTCGACGGAACCGTTGACTATTAAAAGGATTTATGGTTACAACAGCTAGTCTTTTCATATTTGTCGCAGTGCATATTGTTAGATTCATTGAGTTCAAAATTAACTGATATTTTCGGAATATTTTTACTGCCTTTTCCTGTTATAAATAAAAAGAACGGCATTGTGTGTACCAAATGTCAAGCACTGCTGTACCCCACTGTAATATCATATAAATACTGACTTGCACTGCACCACATTGTTAGTCACTGTGGGTTTGTTTTTACTATAAATAAAAAAAATTATTTGAACCAAATATTATGGTTATTGGAATTAAAGAGTTTTGTAATGTGCGTAATAAAGCAAGGGATCTTTGTACTTATTAAAAAATGCATTGCCTTTGTTTTCTTTAATTCTTAACGGTTTTAGACGTGTATTTAGTCGTGTAAAATAAATTGCCAATACTCATAATATTACACCTAATGTATAAAACAAAATACTAAAAAGCATATAAAAAGTACGTTATAGAGTTTTGAGTAAAAATAAAGTCAAGATTACTTTTTTATCAATGAAAATAAACATGAAATAAAAATATTATTTGTCAAAAAATAAAAGACAACTGTCACCGTCACCAAACAAATTCTCAAAAAAAATCTCAATTGAGTAAACTATTTAAAATAGTTTATAGCTACTTTCATTTTTATAACCATCCCCTTACCTACGTGAGCAATATTATTAACTGAGTAATTCTGCTGACAAGAACTGAGAATGTATTTAAAACACATTGTGCTGAGACTGGAAAACTGCTTTGTTCTATCATTAAATGTAAAATGTACAGTTTCCTATAATATATACACTAAAACCTAAAAGATGTTTCAACCTCATGAAAATACACAAAACACTGATATACATCTAAAACCCACATGTGTAAATAAACACTAAGTTATGTACCTTTATTTATTTTAAAAAGAAAATCATGACTTTAAAAATATGCCATATTCCTAAAATGTAATTAAAAAATGACAAAGATAGACACAATTCTATAATTTTTTTTAAAGGAAAGTTTGTTCGTAGTTGTCGCCCACAACCAGATTCATTTAGTATATTTCATGTAAAATCGCGTACGAAGGTTAGATATGGAATTTAATTGCGTGCGACCGTTGCGGAAAAAATCTTATTATTGAAGCTACTAAAATATAAGTGTCCTTCATAGTTTAGTGAACAATACGGGAAATTACATTTTTTTATGATGCCACCATATCAAATAATTGTGAAAATCAAATAAGGTAACCATTTATAAATTCGTTCCTAATTTATGGGTATTCTTGTGTACATAAAAGCTATAGGTTTTGTAATAAAAATCACTTCAAAACAGGGCAACATATTACTAAACTATATCTTCTTTTCTACTTGTTTGTCTGCATTTGCGTGGAGAAATATAAAAATAGTGGTCATAAGGAAGTTGCCATCGATGACAAGAAAATATTGTTGACATCTGTACAGTTTGGCGTATTTATGATTTTCCATCCAAAGGCTAATATTTAGAAAATTACGTATAACCCTTAATGCAGGAAGCTGTTTTCTAGCTGCAGCGGTGTATGCATACCAACTGCGTAACGCGCGTTAGCGCATTATAAAGTTTTGTTTCCATACATCGATGCAGCTATGATACCACATCTGTAAAAAATAATGATTTAATGCTTATATTTACAGCTTTGTACCTGTATTTTCTTTCTGCAATTATGTTTTTTTCCTCAAAATCTCTGCTTTATGCTACGAGTTCATTTGAAATTAACGAAGAGCCATTGGAACAGTCAAAATGTGCTACCAAAAATAGTGCACAAGGCTATAAATTCATATAACACAATTTAAGTTTTCTTTCTGTTATTTGATGAATTTAACCTTCGGTATAATAATAAATTAATAAATTGAATCCATTTAATTGTTTAAAAATACATCAATGCAATGTTTATCAGGGTAAGTATAATATGACTTCTTCATCCAGTTTGAAGTTGCAAGAAGAGTCAGTCATGTTCTATAAGAATATGGAAGGTGATTAGGTCTATTGTGTTATGCATAAATATCACAGAGATCGACCAGTGCAATTTCATAGGGAGCAGTACAGTGAATGTTAATATTTGTACTTTATAAACTACTATTGCTTTACTTTAACAAAGTTCATGATTTAAAAATAAAATAGTAACTTACATCGTTTTTCAAATCCATTTTTCATATCACATCGTATATAATAACATTTTATGATTAGAATAAATCAAAATTCATTGTAAATAATTATATTTACCAAAGTCAAAATGTTGTTAAGATTATCCCATGTCATAAGTAATGATTTAGAAATATAATAATATAAGAATCGATTGTTTGTTACCTTGATTGACATGTTGGATATGCAGGTAACAATTTTTTTTGAGAGCGAGAAAATTTACTGCAAATAAAATTTGACAAGTTTAGTTTTACTGCATATATATATACACATGTGTTCTTTAAAGAATACGAAAAATGTTCTTGTTTGATCGACAATTACGGCCAAATTTAGTTCTGTGTTCACTCAAGCACGTGAACACAACGACTTTTATTTCTAGCTCGCACGCACGGTAAACTATCGTTGAGAACAATACACTTACTTTTGTCTAAATCATCAGTCGATAGATATAAAAACTTCATTTATTGGCGATGATGTGTAATTTTTGTTGGTTAACAAAATTGAGTTATCGGACTTTGAATTTATCGTGTCGACTTGGATAACACTAGAAGAGTCCCGAAACTAAAAGTGAAATCGAATGCTACATCTACCATGTGTTTCGATCACCATGAACTATCTTTTTCACTGTGATTTTACATTTAAATAACAAAAAAAACGAGGTATATCTTTATATCCGCTAATCAGAGATCAAAGAAATTATGATCAATCATGTATTGTCAGCGTGGACGATCACCACGCTTGATCACATTTTCACCTCGAGGCGCTAAATGGAAGTGACATGGGGAGAAGCCCAATTTTCAAGGTGCTAATAAGAGATATTAAAAAGCAATTAAATTGAATTATTAATCCATGTTTAGACTGAACTTACCCGATAACCCATACCGTTTACCTGTGTAATTGTGTAAACAAACAGAATCGACAGCATCCGATATTACGTAAACGTACACTTCTATATAGCATCAAAAAAGTACTGAAGTTATAGTTTTGCAACTTGGAGAAATTTATTACATATGGAAAATCGTTGGCGCACAATTAATTTTAGCGCTCAGAGGCAGTTGCGCCAAAGGCGCTAAAATTTGTAGTGCGCAATATTTTCTCGTTTTACAGTATATATACATACACACAATTCAGAGCATTCCGATGTAGTTGTACATAATTTCATGTAATTGTTTGAATAACAAGTACATATTTTTAAGTGAATTGTAGAGTTTACTTATAAGGATTTTGCAAGAAAAATGATTTAAAATAAAAGAGTCACCAAGATGTTATGAACACATAAAGCTAGACTTTGATAAACACTGCTCAACTAGCAATGTGCATAGCTTCTAGATCAAGTCACATTAAATCATTAAATTGTGCAATGGAATTTCTTGTATTTTTAGGAAGTTCGAAATCTATAGAGCAGAGTATGGTGGTCAGTATGGTGGAGAAAAAAATGGATGGAGTTAAGGTGTCAACAAACATGTATCATCATTTCATTCTTTGCAACCATTTATGATACTAGTATTGCTATCAATTTCAGCATTCTTCCTTCATTTTACTAAAAATATAAATTCTGTTAAACAGGTAAACAAAAATTTGGATTATCTCCAGGAAAGTTCATGAAAAGACTATGCTCCATCAGATAGTCACAATCTAGAAAGAGGAAGGCCATTGTGAAATCTATGCCTAGCGGAGACAATTTGATCTAAAGGCCAGGAGGTGATACAATTAACTTAAATATGCATATGAAATAATCTATTTTCTTTGAGATAAACATAAAGCCTGAAAATTGCAGTTTATTACTATTTTAGAAATGAATGCTTTTGCTGTTCTAAAGATTATTTATATATTAAGGCAGATATTTATCAAATGTAAACATATATACTAATGTGTCCGCTTTCTTCATTAAAGATCTCAGAGCAATGCGCGCAAAGAAATTCAGGAAGGATCTTCTTATAAGCCTGGCATAGGCTTAGCTTCTTACCATTCTATTTCCACTGCAGAAATTCCAGGTCTAAACATAAAACCTCTTATTTGTAGGCTTGTTTAATAACAAGCTTAATATTGTCTTGCCACAGAGCATCCTTTCATTGATTCAACTAAAATATCAATATGCAATATTTTCAATATTTTGAACACATATTCCATTTTAATGAACCTTTAAATTCTCAGGTCTGTGTTTTATTCAGGTGACAGTTTAGGTCCTTAATCCTCTTGTAATGTTATATCACATGTAAATAATTATTGTACAAAGTCTAATATTTGAAATGTTTCATTTTTTTAAGCTTGCATTTCTCATATTATTCAGCTAGCAGCTGTTTATGGTGAAGATTTTTTAGCCTATGTCACTCCTAAGAGACCAATAACGCCCTCAGCTTCAGAGATAACAGTTCTGGTCGTAAGGAATGGAAAACTCTACCATTTTCAGGAAAAAGTGATTGCTATTTCTCTAATGACTGCCTTGGATTCTTTTCTGAAATTGCTCAACAGGTATCCCTATGTCATTTTAGCGGGTCACAACATTAATGTTTTTGATTGCCCAGTGCTGTTTTGAGCTCTTGAATCATGTTCTTTGATGTCAAATTTTTCAAGAAGGGTGAAAAGGGTTTTTAGATTCCAAGCTGTTTTTTCGAATATCACCTCCAAACCTTGGTTCATATAGTTAGCACAGTCTTGTATCAAGACTTCTTTGTTGTACATATGAAGCGTATGATGCTCTAGAGGATATTTTAGCATTGCAAAAGTTGGTAGACAATATTACTTATTATGTTTATTACTAACAAACCTAATAAGTGTTTTGTTTTTTCGAGGACCTAAAGTTTGATATGTAAACAACAAAATATAATATATAACAATTAAATTCATAGGCTAATTCTCTAATTTTTTCCCTTCCTCGTCAGTCGTCAGTTCAAACTGGATGCCATTGTAGGATCGTTTTATTACGTCACGGACAAAGGGGGGGGGATAACTCTAAATATTTTGGGGCTTAAAATTAAAAGTATGGTTGAACGTTTGTGTAAAAAATCTGTTCAAATATCGTTACTCCGCCATGTTGCTGTATAAATTTTGACGCCCGCCGTGTAAAGAAATTAATAAGGCAAACACGTGACGCATTTCATCCAATGACGTCGAGACATTCAAGTCCGAGGCAAAACAAAGTGGATTTATCAGATTTAAAATATTAGAATACTACATTTTCAATTTGTTACGCATTAATTGCATTATCTTACCAAAAGAAAGTAGACAAAAATGGTCCTTCCTTTCATATTCTTGTTGAAAAAAGTGTCGAGTGTTTGTATGGGGAAAAATAGCTAACAGTGCGTTGAATTCTGAAAGTTTGAAACTAGCTCACTCAAGAGACAGTAATGATATTCGAGTATTGTTTACTGAAGTGTACAGCAATGGTTATGTTAGGGTGACTTAGACAAACAAAATTATTAAAGCAGTGAGCTCATTATTTTCTCATTAAATGGGAGTTGAATTTAGTGTATTGTTTAATTAGTGCCTTGTCAGAAGTAAAATTGGTTCAATTTTATATTTTGTATCAATTTTTTCATAAACAAATTAGTTTTTATCATATAGAGAATCATGCCTATGTCACAGTAAGGCTTATTTACCAATGAAATGTACGATTATAGATAAGTACATGTACATGCATATGTTTGAATTATTGTTAGAAAATGAATCATTTTAAATCATTGAAAGATTCTTTGATATGATATATGATAGGCAATTTAGTAATTTTGCAAATTCCATATGTGAATTTAATAGTCCACCAAAATGTTATCTTACATGTAATGTTTGGTGTACAACCTCAGTAGCTTATAATATGAAGATGTAATTAATTACATAATTATTTATTAGAGCCTTAAAATAATTCAAGTCAAAATGTTAATGCGAACATGTCTTGTGCCTCAAAAAATGATATTTACATTCTACTGTGTTTTTCCATTAAATTCTGTGATCTTTAAATGCCTCTAAATGCAACAAGTAGTCAAAGGTTAAAATGACGAGTTTTATTATGACGGCACAAACGTTGAACGCTGTAAACTGCAACGTCACAAGCGAAAATCAAAGTTCACGCTTGTGGCTGTTACTGTGGCTCTTCCATTAATATTAACTTACCCATAGGATAAGATAGGAATTTTAAGGTATGAATCACATTTGCAGACAAGGCAAGAAGTTAAAAAATGTAAATATAAGCATTAAATCAGGATTTATTGAAGTATACACTCTCATAACTGCAGCGGTGTGTGCATACAAATTAAGTAACGCGCTATACAAATTTTCATAACGCGCTAACGCGCGTTACTTAATTTGTATGCACACACCGCTGCAGTTATGAGAGTGTATACTTCAAAAAATCATGATTCAATGCTATAGAGAACTGCAATGCTCATAATGTGATATGACTATGAAATCATTCTGTTTACAAAAAGGGGCTCAATGCATGTTAAACGTAAGAAAATCTGAAAGAAAAAATGAAAATCTTTTTATGCAGGATCTATTCTACTATAATGTCCAGATATTTTGTATATGACTCCGTAATGCTGATTTTTAATAGAGTTATAACTATTATTTTTCAGGTGACCGATGTAACCCGGCCAAGGGCATATTGTTTGATTTTTATATAAGTTGTTTATTTAACAGAGATAAGAAAACGTATCATGTTGACAAGTTAACAACGAAAACATTCAAGTTGCAATTTGATATTTGATTTGCATATTATTGTACAGTAGGATTAATTAAGGGATTGTAAAGATTAATGGGGCATGGTCACAATTTTGGTCAAATTTTACTTTTCTATTTTTATGATTTACAATGCTTTACATCTTCAGAGTGAGGGTTAGGCTATCTTATATCAACACGATTGCATTGTGGGCTTTACAAGCTTATACTTTTGAGCACGACTATCCCCCATACTATATAGATAAAACACGGCAATGCACGGTAAGATTTAGGGACGCATGTGTATGAATAACTTGAAGGATTCTACAATTAGTGGAAATAGTACACGTTATATTCGTATAGTGCTACTACCAATTTAGTAATAATTAACACACCTATTGGGTATAGTGAAGAAAAGTTAACTCATAATGCACCTTGTGTTTTCATATGGGACTTTGAAGAGAGGCCAGCCCAACCATCATCACATAGCAGCCGGGATAGAGTCGGGAGACTGCGAGTTAGAGGGGTTCGGAGTAACGCTAACAAGATATCCCCTTATTGTGGATCAGCTCTTCAATATTCCGTTCCTGCTGGATGTTACAGATAATCCTAATGCTGTGGTAAGTAACGCTGATGAAGTAATCGACGAAAACTCAATTTCTTACGTGTCATATCCTTACAAGTAGATATGTAATTCAACCAAAAATTATTCTCCTAAAAAGTAAAAAAAAAAAAAATGGACTTGGGAAATTCAAAACATTCTAATAATATTTACATTTTTTAAACATTTTTTCTGACCCAGGTCAAAAACTACTTCATGAACTTATAGGTACTGCCTGATTTTATTTCCCGTTCAACTTATTTTAAATACTATAGAATGTGGAGGGAGAGGTGTATTCTGTAAATGAGGTAATGTTGGACCGGCTGGATAGGATCGAGAGGCACCCTGTATTCTATACCAGGCGGGAAATTCCCGTCTGTATCAACGGAAACAGAGAACGGCTAGCCTGGTGTTACTTCATGCAGAATTTCAGGAATGATTTTCTGCAGTTACCGGCTGTGCGGAAATATGATTCCAAGGACTATCCACCATTCCTAGCGGGATCCAAGAAGCCTCCAACGGAAGAGGAAATGCGAAAGTTTATGTCTTATGTAAAAGGAACTGATTAATTTTGGAAAGACAATCAAATAGTTTTTATTGTAAACTAATATATACATACAGATCTAAACTGCATTGTAAAAGTTGTATAAAACAATTTCATCGAATTGGGAAAAAAACCAATTGATCATGAGTACGAATGAAACCATTTAAAGATGAGGATTATTATTCTAGAATCCAAGTTAAAAACATACGTGTATTTTTTTTAAATCTTAAAATGACTGATTTTCAGCTCAGTGTCAAAAGCCTTCAAAGTGTACCTATGCATCATCAAAATAATAAAAATCAAACAATGATAACCAAATTGAACCCGCAGATATAAGTCATTCTAAGGCATTATTTTTTCCGTTGAAGCTGTACATTCAAGAGTAAATTTCGTCACAAACTGTAGTAACTCCATACAAATAAATTGCAAGTTGTATAGTAAAAATTGTATAAAATCTAAGATATTGATGCATTCAGATTTTCAACTGCATGTATTGCATGTCTTTATCAATTCAGATTCCTGTGTGTGTGTGTGTGTGTGTGTGTGTGTGTGTGTGTGTGTGATATTTCTAATGTCTCCTTAACATGCGACGAATTCGATTGAGCAGCCAACAGTTCCCCTGAAACAACAAGTAATGTAATGTAAACATACCAAAGAAAATCGGAATAGTATTTCAACTACTTTATTTTCTTCACGATAAATTTGTATCCAATTAAAGGAGGTTAGTAAATATATTTCTCTTGCGTCGTGCATGCATGCATACGTTAGTTGACTTTAAAGGCGTACCTATATAGTATTGTGAACATATATGTACATGGGAGTGAAAATAAACACCTTTAATTATCTATTTACATTGTGTTTATAATTTGATATACAGTTATAGCAGAGAACAAATGTTGCTCAAACAGATAAGACCCAGCGCTAGCCATCCAATGGGAGAAGAACGTGGTTTTTACTGACCTGAATTATCTTTGTTCTAAAAAAGTGCAAAATTCTTCTCCACCATCTCCGTTCTTCCTATTTGATAAAGATGAACAAAGACATGTCGAGTGATCTACGGATTTTATACCGAGTTTGGTATCTTAGCTCTTTCCGGATAAATAGAGGTAACAATGTAAAAGAAGAAAAGAAATATTGGGATTTTTGCCATATACATGTATCCTTGTAAGCAACATTCTTGTAAAGATACGCAAAAATTTACTAACGTTTGCTCATTTTGTTTGAAATTGAAGACGGATTCAGAGAGGAATGTAAAGTTATATAAAAAGTTATAAATGCTTGAGTTTTTATGTTGGTTCAAAGGGGCTATGAAGGTAGCAATTATTGGAGTAAAAATGCATAACCAGATGAGAATGGTTAGGCCTATGTATTTTTCTGCAAAGATCAATAATTTACAAATAGCCCATATGTACATCGAACCCCCCCCCCCCCCCCCCCCGACAATTTACTGTTTAGAAAAAGCTAGACCAGAATTGCACTAGAGTTTGGGATGGGGGTTGGGGAAAGGATACATATGGCTATGCTGATTATATGGATTTGTTTTGATATTTCCTCCCGTTTTACATATTATTTTGTGGTACATAATGATTACCAATGCCTGCCAGGATGGAGGTTCAGATTCGACCTCATTCAGGACGCGCCACAATCATTCCTCTCCAGAGGACGCCACAATCTCTCGCCAGAGGACGCCATCCTCTGGTGAAAGATTGTACTCACTTTTTACGATGATACCCACACAAAATCAATTACTATTTTTAAGATACCAGTAAGTTTGTTTTAAATGCCTGCTAGTATTGATTATCCAGAAGACATCATAATTTATATCTAATGGCAAAATTCAAACCACACTGGAAACTATGATTGCATGTGTAGAATACAAACC
>WFKH01011925.1:20918147-20931033 GCA_016163765.1 Magallana hongkongensis | reverse complement strand
AGTATTGAAATCAAATGTAATGAATAAGATTTCTATGGGAAAGAGTGGTAATATTTTTTGTAATTATTTAATGCATAATAAGAATATTTTTTTTTCACTTTTATTTACATTTATTGAATTCAGTATATTAAAATCGCTCGTGAAATGGAATTTTAAAACCCACAAAATGTTCATTTCTTTTGAAATTGGGATGTTTTTGTCCATTCATTACTTTTTAGTCCTTGAGAGTCCAAAGATGGATTTTATATATTAGTAAGAAAACATAAGAGAGTTTCTTATTAACATAAAATTTCAGAAAATGAAGCGCCACTTTCTGAGAAATTCTTTCTCAAAAATTGACAAAAATGAATAATTATCATTTTTTGGCATCCTGCCATCATTTGTGCTTTTGGGTCATCAATATGTGTATAAAAATATGAAACAAAATATGCAACAATTAATTGTTGCAACTTCTTCTTTAAGAATATAGTCTTCTTTTCTTCAAATGTTGTTTATATATTTTTTAATTAGTTACTGAATTTGACAATTTTTTCCTTAAATTTTCTGTATTTTAGAGGCTTATTCACCAGAATGCAATACTGGCTGTTACTATAAATAGAAAAATCCAGTGCAAAAACAAACATCATATATCTGACTCTAAATAGGTATCCTTTAAAGCTATGATAAAATTTTGTTCATTCTTGAGACATGCTACCACGGCTTTTTTCCATATTTGCATGGTTTTCTCGTAGACATGCTCTTAATACTCTGTCAATAAATTCTTATTTTAAAAATTTATTGCCGCCTCGAATAAATGATCGAATCGTACTTTTTTCTTCGACTTTATGCATAGTTTACAATACCGGTAAACGATGACGCGTAATCGCCATTTAGCGCAAGATGCGCAAAGTCATGCGCACTCGAACTGTACTCGGCCTCGTTAATTGTGTGTATAATTGTCTATTAATTGGAAATTGTGTATCATTTGTGTATATGCAATATATATTTTTTTTTACATGTAAACAAACTATTTATTATTTCGTAAATGTAATGTGTTCTGAATGTGATACAGTATACTGAGTGTACAAAGCTGTTGACACCGTTTCTTGTTTTCAGCTTTACATATGAAAGTTTGGTGTTGATTTCTTTTCTTCAAAGTTCTGAAACTATTAAGAAAAAATGTAAATCATAGAACATTACATCATTTTCTGTCATCATGTTTATTTCACTGTATATTTTTGTATAATGTACATAGAATTTATCTCGCGTAAAAATACTATGGCGAAAAGGGGCAGTGTGTGTCTCATAATTCTAGAGAATAAAATCAACCCATGAATAAAATAATCTGGAATCGAACTCTAGATTTGTCATTGCGATTCTTATTACAATACGATAGTCGTTACTATCTTTTTTTTTTTATTTCAATAGATTTACATCTCTTTTCTATAAAAAATATAATGAAACTTTAAGTAAGCTTATCTGCTGCTTTCTACTTTTTGATTTCGTTTGAATAGTTTGATTTTTGCGTTATTGACAAAAGCTGAGCGATACTATTAAAATCAGGTCTTTCTCGCTCTAGTATCTTGATATGTCGATGTGAGAATCTTAAAATTAGGAAACATTGAAACCTAAATATAAAGATTGTTGTTTGATATGTCATATTTGCCATATGAAAATTATACTGAACTATTAGTAACGCAGTCTAATTTATAGATGTTTAAAACATGGCTGCATTTCAAAATTAAAAAAAAATTTAGAACGATTTTTGTTTGTTTGACGAACTTTACACTTTATTACATGAATCGAGGAAAATAGATACGTATGATTCATCGTTGCTGTTGTAAATAGTTGTTAAGCATGTAAACAATTACAATTGACCAGGGTATACTTTTCACTATGTAGTGATCCATAGATTGTGTGTGTGTGTGTGTGTGTGTGTGTGTGTGTGTGTGTGTGTGTGTGTGTGTGTGTGTGTGTGTGTGTGTGTGTGTGTGTGTGTGTGTGTGCGCGCCTGTCGAGAGGTTACGGTCGGTTGCTTTCCAATCAAAGTATTCAGGTTGCGCGGACTTCTAAATGCATGAACTACACTTTCCAGTAATATACTAGTATTTGAAAAAAAATTAAATTTAAAAAGAAAATAATTCTAAAAAACATTTAAAAGAAGGTATATTTTTTAAAGAATTGCCAAGGTTTCCATATTGTCTTGTTTAGACAGTGCGTCTTTATTTCGCGTGCACATCGAACACACCTGTTATTCATACAGAGTTCAAAACGTCTGCATTACATTGAAGACCCGGTCGCACTACATCCAACATAGTGAATAAGCGACAGTAACTCCTGAGTCCAAGAAAGTAAATAAGTCTAGTCGGTTTTATCAGTTTCTACAAGTAAAAATTACCTCGTTTTCTGATGTCTTTGTTGTCGCTGCTCAATCTACTACAGTGTATGTATGGTCTTTGCACGTGCGATGATACTGTGTATAGGGAGATATTCCCCCTTTTATTTTTGCCCCTTTCGCCCTTGTTTTCAGCGGACGAATCTAATACTGGGCGAATTCCAGTCTCAAATTATCTCTCTTTAAACACAACTGTGTCTGGGCGAATTTTAGACCGGGCGAAACTGTTTGCAAGTGTAGAAGGGCGAAAAATACATGGGGCGAAAACAACCCTGTACACAGTATATAACTGTACATACTGTACATACGAGGGTTGTTAGAAAAGTTCGCGGACAGGTTCGATTGTGAGCGGACTATTCGCATGATACCAGTAAAACTTTTCAGATTTAAAACTTGACGTATTTTCTAACAGATATGAAAAAATATTGTTTTTAAATGCACCATAAAACATATACAGCTAAATTATTATGATAAGATATGCTTCACGGAGCATGTCAGTTTTTATTTTTTTAATATTTTGAAAGCATTTTTCTTTATTAAAGAGGTTCGTTCCTCTGTTTTTTGGTAGCCATTTTGGTTCACCTCTATTCTAGAAATTATGCATCATATATTGATTCTACCCATAAATTCAAATTTTATAATGCCAATTAAACTATCTTTAATAAAATAGTAATGGAAAAATTATATATTTACAGAGTTTAGTATGGGACTATATTTTGTGGCGGAAGGTTTTTAAGAAGAAAATGAACATTTTTCATAACTTAGTTGTTTTAGAGTACCGTCACTTTAGCTTCCTTATTTTCAGTGCAAACAAAATTTCCAGATAGTTTTTGCATTAGGATATCTTCATTTTGTTACGAAAAACATAATTTTACAATTTTTTAATATTTCTATCGACACATATTGGCAAATTTAACTTATATTTCATAAAAGTCAAGGAAAAACAAATCCCATTTTTTGCCTAAAATCAGCTTATTTCATGCCATATCTCAAATTTTACATAATAGACCCATACTTTTTGTTTTATTTTCTGAAATTTTAAGATTTTTCTGACAAGTTTATCATAATTTGAGAAAAAGTTTGAGACTTTTAAATAGTTTCATTTCATGTTGAATTGATAATGGATAAAAATAGCGTTTTATCAGTGCAAAAAGGTCAAAATATCAATTAGGTGAAGAAATTGTAACATTTTTCTTTACGATAATTTTAATTTCTTTTATTTTAAATAGTATAAATTTGTATTTGGTCCCATGGTTCATTCCGACAATAAAACATAGTGGGAAAAGCGATTTATGTGCAATCTGAACTTTCAGTGCAGAAAGGTCATATTAAATACACCGTAGCGCCAAATGAAGCATATAGACCCCAAAATTTTGTTTTGAATTTTGGTTAAGCCTTGTGTGTAGATTTTTAAAAAATACTTTAGGAAAAAACTTTAAAACTTTTGATCGCAGGATCCAACGTCCTTAAGAAAATGTACCGTTTAAGCACATAAATATGCACGATATTTCATATGAGGTCACAAAAACCTATGAACATAATTTTGTGAAAGTTTCAATTAAATTGAAGAATTTCTGACCGTTTTATCGCCAAATACGGAAGACCAACGCTTGAATATTGAGTCAAAAACGTTAACGTCAATGGACATCTTGGAGCACCGGGCCGTCATTTTATTTTGTGTGCAAGCAGGAAAATCTCCGATTGAGACCAAAGGTTCTTAGATGCTACTGGATATGGCCCCCATTTGTCTAAGACAATGGTTTACAAATGGAATCAGAGGTTTTGAAGATGGAAGGACTGATATTTTGAGTTCTTGCACCACCCCATCCCCCTCCACCCTCATACAGCTCCGATCTTGCACACATGGATTTCGCTTTATTTCCTTATCTAAAGTCGAAACTGCGTGGACAGAGATTTTCGAACCTAAATCTACGATATGCCACAAAAGACATCATTTAAAAACTTGATAAATAATGGTATGAAGGTGCATTTTATAAATGGGTTAAATGACATAAAAAGTGTGTGAAACTGAAAAGTGTTTACTTTGAAAAAGAGTGACAGGTTTGCCTTCCAGTTGTTTGACGTCACCTGACGTCGTTGAAATATGAAATGTTGCTCCTAAAATCTAATTCATGCAAAGTAAAAATCGTTGTATATTTTGAAAAAAAAAATATTAAAATCATACTATTTTTTGCATACTTATTTTCAATTGATAGTAATTTTATAAAACATACGTCATCCTAAAAAGTACACAGTGATTTTTCCGTAAATCACTTTGTCCGCGAACTTTTCTAACAACCCTCGTACGACACAGGAGAACGTTCTACGATGATGGAGGATTTTTTAATTATGTGTGGTTAGATTTTAGTACGTTTTGTTTCTTCTTTTATTGGATATTCCTTACCAGTGCAGGAAATGTCTTTTTTTTCAAAACGCGTCGCTATAATTAAATCTTTCAAATATTTCAATCCAATCATGATGTAACATGTTCAAGTGAATGCAATAACTTAATGCTGTGAAGCATGAATAGTGCTATCAGCCTTATATGGGGTATGGAGCGATGGGCATTACAAATAATATGGCGGTCGTCGGAGATAAAATGGGAAAAATGCGTATTTATAAATCCATTTAAGAAATGAATTTAATTTTGACGTATGTTATACGATATAACATAACTTGGGACAGTTTACGCTTTTTTATAAACCGCTTCGCGGTTTATAAAGCGTAAACTGCCCCAAGTTATGTTATATCGTATAACATACGTCAAAATTAAATTCATTCCTTATAATTTAATATATTAAACAAAACTGACTCTCCGTACCATTTCCATGCTTTTGTTTTAACCGTAAATGACATTTTAAACTACCCGCGCATTAGTACAACGTCCTTAGTAACAGGTGACCCAGATAGAACGAAGCGAGGGGTGGCGGCCATATTTGAATTTGGTGTTTGGACGCTGGTTCGCGACTTCACAGTTTACTTCTTAAATTTAAAGGGACAGTTGTTTAAAGTTGAATTAGACATAAACTCAGAACAGAGGAAGTGTGAAGATTGCAGAGGCAGGCCTCTTGGGGCCGTGGATGCAGCACACGAGGCAAGTTCATGTTCGGAGATCGACTCGGGATTGGGAGCGGTGTGTGAAATGACCGAGCATGCTGAAAATGGATTGTTTGTATTTTACGGTTTTACAGTAAGTACACTAAGAGTGTCGCTCATTTGATTTCTATGAGCCGTCGAGCAATCCCGATTGTAACTGCTAACAGAGGATTCATATTTACAGTTTATGTTTTATGTCCCGACATCATTCTTGAACAGTCTAACGTTAGTAATGGGGGGGGCTAGCTCAATCAGATGGAAATCTGTTTGCTCGTCAAATGTTTCTACGAAAAGAGGCATCAGAATATTAAAACCACACCAAAATACCATCATAAACCTAGATAGCTTAAAAGTAAAGCGCTCTGAAAAGAGAGATATGGGTGCAAATCCCATTCTGGGTTAAAATTTGGTGTTTTGGTAAATAAGGCGTTTATTTTTACAATGATTTAAAATTTATTGATATTTTTTTTTAATTACAATGTATCTATACATACCTTGAAAAAGATTCACCTCCCCTCCTCCCATTTTGTGCTTCTTTTCGCAGAAATTCATTTTTTTCTGTCTTGAAGTTGTTATAGTTCAATAATTTGTGAGACATTTTTATTTTTACTTTTTTTAATTGGAAAGATTGGAGCAGAATTTAATAAAAAAACTAAATTATTTACATTTTATTTTAAATTTATATTATGCAAATGAAAAGAGATAAACTTAATCATATTCTATTTATTCACTCTGGTATACACATGCATGTATGTGTACATGTAAGGTTTACATGTAAAAAAAAAAAAAGAAGTAGTTCCGGTTGTATGTTGTCAAGGGGGTGTGTCCCCATACCAAGGTATGTTATACAATATAATACATGTCCCTCCATCTGTATCAGCCAATCAAATGAGGCGTTACAACCAAAATTAAATTATATATATGATATAAAATTGATATCTTCCAAAAGTTTATCACTGTAGAGGTTTTTCGAACAGATAAACTAGGTTTGTTTCGTGTGTAGATCGTTAGAAAAGAATTAGATACCATATCTCTTTAACTTCAGTAAACAAATGCTTTATTATTTAATATTTATATCATACCATTTTTCTCTCTCAAATTTATTGCTGAAAAAAATTCTTTTTTCCTTTTTAATTATACATGTAATCATATTGTACAGTTCTTTACACCATCCTTTATATTTTCCCCTTAGTGAAGTTGGTATATATGGCTGAATATTGTGGCTTACTCGTTTTGTATCAAACGTTGCTTTTTCAGTTCTATATATTACTGTGGAATCATTATTGTTCGTGGGGTACCAATGTTCGTAGCTATCGTGGGTAACCCTTGCCGACGAATTTACAAGAACGTATAAAAGTATTAGTTTAATATTTATTAAAATGATCCTAGAATAATAATATTTATTTACGAAATAGAACTTGCTACCAGCGAAATTACGTCACCACGAACAGTGATCCCCACGAATAAAAATAATTCCACAGTATACATATTGAGTTTGAATTAATAATAGACTGTAAGCCATGAAATGCCCTCCGAAATAAAAAAAAAAATGCCTATGATACATTTTACACCAATACTAAACTATTGATTTAAAAACACAGATGTTATGACAATTCTAATTCTTGCGTTATATCAAATGAAAATAATTCTTTTCAACCTCTACGACTATCTGTTATTATGATCCAACTCGGGAGTTCTTCTTTTAAGAAACTGCTACGTATAATATTTAAATTATTTTGAGAACACATTCAGTCCCTCTTAACTATAGGTTGCTAACATTTGTTTTCATTTTAACAGCTTCTAATATACCTGTATTTATATATTAAGTTGAAGATTAAAGAAGTCTTATCTATGTTAATTTTAGAGCCGACAAAAATTCTTTGTAATTTACAAGTTTATTTTTAATCCTTCCCGACTTTTTGTTTATGTTTGAAGCCCAAAGATAGTTAAACCTTTTACACTCAAACTATTTTAAAATTCATTACGGTAACCAGAGTTTGGTAGCGTTAAAATTAAATCATTCATTTTAGGTTAAATTAAAGTCTTTAGAACCTCTAGTCCTCCAATCGCAGTGGAAATAAATTCCTTGATTTCCATTGTATCAGGCTTCTTATTTTAATTATAGGACGAATTAATTAATTACTTTTTTAAATCTTATTTGTTATCTCACGAAGCTAACAGTTCATTACTTGGTTTCTTTTAACAAAACTTGTTTACTTCTGTTTATTTACATATTAAATTTTAAATTAATGACCGTGGAAATTCCGTTCAGATCTCATTAGCATCAGAAGTGGATCTGAACATGTAATACAGATTTACATGTGTAATACTTGTTTGTTTATTTTTCGTTTGTTTGTTTTTGGGGGTTTTTTTTTTTGGGGGGGGGTGTTTTCTACCCCCTTGTTGTTTAGCGGTTTTTTGTTGGCTTTTTTTTTTTTTTTTGGTTTTTTTTTAATTTTTTTTTTTTATTTTCTTTTTTTTGGGAGGGGGGGGGGGCTAAATGAAATTAAGACTGAACGCAGAAATACGAATTCTTTATTTGACTAACCCAGAAATATTCAAGCAAGGTTTTTTTTCAATATAAAGATACAAATTTTAAAAACGTAGTTCTTTACCTAATAACAAAATGTTTAGGATGGGCACAACATTACAAACTGCAATTTTGCATTATTTGCATGTTTTTCGGACCGGGTCTGCAAAGCATTTGCGTTTTTATTACAATGTCATGTACATTGAAATAATTTATAGCTTCGCGTTGCTCCAACCAAAATCTCAGTATATCAGTATGGGTTCATAGTTGGTTCGAAGTCTTCGGAATTTAAAGTTACAACTATAATCGCGTTGATTGAAATTGTTTGAATCGAAGACATACTAGTTAATTGTATGCGTGAAAATATGTCAAGGAGTACAAAATACGACGACAAATTATGTAAATAAAAGTTAGATAAAGCATAGAATAATATAGGTAATTTAGTACATGGGGATAAAAATGGAAATGAGGGCTAAAGGAGTTTGTGAAGAGTTGGTAAATGTATCACTTCACACGTCATCGATGATAACAAATTAGACCGACGCATGTTAGTAAGACATTTTGTGTGACCTGCGCGACTCGATCTTATAATTCAAGGACAAACTAGATGTCACATCCTTCCTCTGTTTAAAACGACAACAGAGGAGACTCTAATTGATAAGCGCGCATCCCTAGTGTACCCAGTGCATGTATACAAAGCGGAGAGTTCAACCATTGACAAATGAAGGTGTATTTTTGTGTGTTGTTAATTAGCGTCGATTTGTGCATGTGGATCATGGACAGGAATAGACTATAATATCGTTTTTAATTCCTGGTACAATGTAAATGCATTGATTGCCTCATGAGCCATTTGACATATTACTAGCTGAAAATATATGTATTGAATTGATGAAATTATTTTGTGACTTATATTTTTTGTCTGTAGCTATGTGTATGCATGTTCTCCACTTTCTATTGACGAATATTAGTAAATACATAATGAACATTATGTATGTAATATGAAAACTAACATTAACAATTACCCCCACGTCACAATTTGACAGCATCCTACATAGAAATTTTGTCAATAAATATGCTGAGTTGTATTGCGCAAATTAAGAGAATAATTAATAGCAAATACGACTAAATCAACAAAATCAATTAGCACAGGGATATTGCTATTTAAGATCATTTTGTGTAAATTAAAACTCATTGATCAGCAATTAGGGCGAGTCAAAACTGGATAGTTACATTACTAGAAAAATCATCAATTAATGGTCTTCACTAGCAATGTGAAAACACTGAAAAAAGCCACATCAAATCATAATATAACACGTTTTTATTCAAAAAAATTAATACTTAGTTTGCCCTCCTTAATTGGGCCTTCTTTACATGCCATATCTGTATATATGTATATCTAACTATGTATGTTCATGTCACTATACTTATACCTTCTTTTTGTACTGTAACACGTTTTCCTCTGACGTTATGCGTTACAATGTATGATAATTATGTTCTGAACCTCATAATCCATTTTTATATGGTCGAAGTAAATAAACTGGACAAGATCTAGGATTAAAAAAGAGGAAATTCAATTTGTCAAGGATATACTATGCATATTGCTTTGCTAATTAGATGTTCTATTAAGTTTGACGATAGACAAATGAAAATCCCTTTGTATAATTAAGATAATTCTATTCTTCGTTGATCAGCAAACTGTATATACATACTACATGTATCTTTATAGTACTTTTTTTATATAAAAAATGGGTATTAAATACTTAATTTAATCTGCTTTATGAAATTAATTCTTATAAAAATACGAAAAAAGCTCTTGTAAAAAATATGCAAATTACATGAAATGTATCACCAAGATTATGAAATATAGATTTTACATAGCTGTCTTAATTTCATCTTTTTATCTCACTTTGAGAGGTGCATTATTTGACAGAGTAACCAGTTTGTTCACAAAGTGGCTTAAAGCCCTTAAAAATTAATATTACAACGATATAAGCATGTTTATTGCAATTGTTCGAACAGAAGACATGTTTTATTGTATTCTCACAATTATCATGTCAAGTAGTACACAGTGCATCAATGAATCAATGTTGAATAAAATAGTATTGTGGGTTAACCAGTACAAGAGGAAAATGAATAAAAATAAGAAAAATTATAAGAGACAATAATAAAGACAGTCTTAGTTTGTAAAATGAATGTAAATGTATCACTTCACATGTCATACAT
The DNA here is from genome assembly GCA_016163765.1 of Magallana hongkongensis. Taxonomy (NCBI): domain Eukaryota; kingdom Metazoa; phylum Mollusca; class Bivalvia; order Ostreida; family Ostreidae; genus Magallana; species Magallana hongkongensis. The sequence continues at coordinate 20,920,810 of WFKH01011925.1, read as the reverse complement.
GTAGATACACAAGATAAAATAGATTGACACAATTTTGCTAGAATACTATTGTGTATGACCCTTGTGATTCAAACGAAATCGAGGACAAATACCATATTTGTAAACAATTTTGCTATTTATGATAACTATGGATCACCCGTGCACTAAATTCAAGTATACATAGATGGATAAGTCAATCATAGACAAACAATGGAGTAGTTTTTGTATGTTGTTAATAAGTGTCAATTAGTACATGTATAAAGGATCATGGAGAGCGATATGATAAATATCGTTTTTAAGGATGTTGGATGGTCATCAAGTTACCCATCAGATTTGCTTTAAAATGTTAAATTAAACATTTTTACTTTAAACTAGAATTTAGTATAGAAAAATCTATATAGTTTAGATTGAAAATTTGAATGTTTTCTTATATGCATGTTTAATTATACAGAGTTCTTCGTCTAAAGGAGCTAGATTAATAAAAATGGTCACAACCATTCCGCTCTCTTAATTACTGGTACATGTACTGATGAAATATGGTCATATAAAATTAAAAGTATTGAAGTCAGTTCACCTTTGTACTCTTATCTTTGATATAGTTTTGAAAATCTTTTTAAAAATGTTTTGCGTAGCTTGTCAATTTTAATAAAATCGTATTAAAAATCGGCAACTATTTTCAAACAGCATACATGAATTTTGCAAATGTAACATTAGAGGCACGTGTGCCTCCTTTTGAATATACAGGTAAATATTTTCATTTGTTTCCTTATATATTTTTATCGTTATCTAGCAGCTCTACTATATTTTTGTTACAGTAAATTGAAAGGCAATATCAATTCATATGCTCAGATTTAATCATTATATGTTCAAGTTAATAAACCCGATTATTAGCAAACTGCTTTTTAAAATTATTTATAAATGTAAGCCAAAGGTCATTCAAATAAAATTAATCATGTCGTGAAAACCGGGGGGGGGGGGGGGGGGGGGGGGTAAGGGGGTTCTAAAGATAATAAGTGGCTTGACTTCTCCAATAGGAAAATGAGAGAGAAACAGGAGGGAAGAATGAAGAGAGAGAGAAAAAAGAGATAGAAGAGAGATAGGTCTACAGGAGAGAAAAACTTAAGGAAAAAGAAAAGGGGAAAAAAACGTTCTATATACAGTGGGACTTCAGATATCCGGATATCCGGACGCCAGATAACCAGACGCTTCAGTTAACAGACGATTTATTTTGGAACAGATTTTTTATACGTTATTTTGTCTCAGGAATCCCGCGTTCCGGATGCGGACGGACTGTCTTTACAATAAAACACTGTTTTACTATCAATCTTGCTTCATTTAACCGGAAGGTAAAATTTGATAACAATAGAAAGATTACGTCTGTCACTTACGTTTAACACCTTTTCACACGTTAGACCTTCTTGAGCGGCTTGTATAAACACCCCGACTTCACAAATCACTTTCAAATTACCCTTAGTGCTGGCCAGACAGGATTAGTCATGCTTCACTGCATGTGGCTTGGGTATTTTAACCTGTGCGTCTCTCAAGAGCCATCACTTTTTAACCATCCCTTTATTTTGAATAAAGATTGTGTTTACTAAATCAAGAAAACTGGAAAGTTTTACATAGCTTTGTACTTTATCTACCGTATTCAAAAGGTATTTAAAACGAATTGTTTCATGAATGCCTTGTTAGATTAAGTCAAAACCGGAAGTACAGGTAGAAAACAAAATGAAAGCATGCCAATTCATCGGAGGTACATTGGTGGATCTTGCAATTTTCCGGCCAGTAAAATTTATTTTATCAATGAAATTGACTTTTCTTAACAAAAAAATTTCAAAATTAAATCGTTGAAATAGGCGTGTCTAGAAAAAATAGTTAGAAACATAACGTAAGTAAATGAGCAGATATTTTGAACACGAAGAAGTAGCTAGATTTGATTATTATTATTATCGTCCGGTTAATATTTCCTGACAACAGTACAATATAAAGCAGATTTTTATTATTTAAAACCGTTCATTTTAACGGACAACTCTAATGTGTTGCTATTAAATACGAAAGGCAAACAAAATAGTATCAACAGCGGGGGCCATTATAAACAAATATATTATCATTAATGACAACAATATAGACACATTTCAGATATCCGGACGCTTCACCTATCCGGACGATTGGACTTGGGATCAAAAGCGTCCGGATAACTCAGGTCCCACTTTATTTTGCACGATGTAGTATATTTGTTCTTGTAAAAGTATAGAAAGCAAACTTCTTAATCATTTTCTTAAGATTACATTGAAATCAAAGTGGACTGTTACACGTACGTAGGGGTGCTTTGTATAATACAATTTTTAAAGTGATCTTCTTACTTTTTTGTTCTTTATCCTATAAACGAAGGGAAGAACGCTTGCAGTACACATTACTGTAAAAGATTATCCTCAAATACACTAAAAAATGCGTATATTTTAACATACACGTAACAAAAATTTAACTTTGTACGGTGGAAAAAGTACTCGGAACGGGGAGGGGGGGATAACGCATATTAGAACCGAATAAATCTTCTTTTGCAAATTACTTTGAATTATAGTGCTTGTACTTCAGAAATTAATCTCTACACGCAACAATTGAGCAAGATAGTTTACACATACATACATACATACATACATACATACATACATACATACATACAT
>WFKH01011925.1:20893973-20918137 GCA_016163765.1 Magallana hongkongensis | reverse complement strand
CATACATACATACATACATACATACATACATACATACATACATACATCCATCCATCCATCCATCCATCCATACATACATACATACCATTTTTAAATAATAACTTGCCCAAATCTTTTTTTCTAGAAAATTGTTGTAATGTTGTACTTAAAATATACACTTAAAATTAATGTACATTTGGGTATCTTAATACAAAGCGACCATTTCAACATGAATCATGTCTGATAGTTTAGTTTCTTCCTTATTTGAATAATAATTTTTTATTTTTTTATTTTTGTCAAATTACAGCATTTCATATTGCGGACGCTTAGGAGGGTTACAAAATTAGAATATTCTGGATAATTAAATGTTATTTGGTCGAGAATCAATCGATTATAGTTATATACTCTTAAAAAACTTGGACTAAGTGTTCACTCTGATAAATAGAATAACTTAATATCATAAAATAAAATTATTTGAATTTTTCAACATTTCCTAATCGATCTGTCTTCTCAACAAAAGCAGTCAGATAAAATAAAATAATGATTGAAATCAATTACCCGTGACAAAACCTCTCGAAACAAGAAATTGCTGTTTTTCAGCAGGTGCTTCATATTAATGGCAACTATTTGCGATTACCAAAAGTCTCTAGTGATACATAAGGGTAAAAAAAAACACTTAAAAAGTACAGAATGACCATAGAGGGGGAAACAAGAAAATGCTGCAATGTTGGTGTCTAAACTGTTTTTGCAATGGGTTGTTCTCAATTTCAACATACTGCTTATTTGGGTCTCACTATTGTTTTAAAAATTTGACAACAGTGTATATAAAGTTATTTTTTATTTCCATCGACAACCAACAACAATCCGAAAGCTCTGGAAGAAACTCGACCAAACCGTCAGTGTTCATGATATTCCGCAAAGGGCAAGGTCTCGGGTCGCAGCCAGAGGGCAAGATCGCTACATCGTTCTTAACTACTTGAGAGTCAGATGAAAATCAGCCACTTCGACGCCAAGACAAACGAATGTATTTATTTCATATAATAAATACATTATATTGGTTGGTTCAGTGTATATAGGAATATTAGTCAATTTGTCCAGCAGTGAAAACAGTAAATTATGCCATCGTAATAGTATATTAAAAATAGTTCACCATGTGGTTTACTAATAACCTAAAGTATGATTAAAAGATAGCACTTACACATAATGACAGTAAGTTGATTAATTGATAATGATCACCACGTGATTTGTTCTTGCATAATGACATGATAGATTTAACCCACAATAAGGGCACTTGTAACAAATAAACACAATTCGAACAAGGATCTTTAAAAAAAAAATAACTATCAATTGATTTTAATTGCTTATACAATATGTACAAATGACAAAGCCTATAGCTACCCCGTATTCGAATAGTCTCAGGAAAACATGATATTAATAGGACTTCTAGAGAGACGGGTATGGATCTTGTTTGGATTTTTTTAACGTTTTGCTTTAACGTGGCATCAATATTCAACTTAGTCAGCGTAAAGCATTGTCAAAATACTAGTACGTAACAAAAATGTTTGAAAAGACGCCAACATGTGTTGTTTCTTTAATATTAAGATGACTCACCAACATATATTTATAAGTACTGAAACCGAAAGCTCTAATATGTATAAATGTTTGAATATATACTTAGGATAAGAAAGAGACAAGGACTTTCCGAGTACAGATAATTCAGCATTCTTGACACTTCTGTAGTGTTGACCCATATATAAGTACACGCGTCTTATCAAAATGTGTTCAAATCAACATTTGTAAATAAATGAAATATCTATTATTTTTTTTGTCATAATTTTGGGAGGGTATATTTTTTCAATCACTTTTAAGGGTAATTGACATGTGAATAATGCTTAAAAATGTTGGTAAACATTATTGATAAGTGGCGACCTTCTCTTACCATAAAAAGACAATAAGCGAACCAGGCAGCTACACATTTATATTCAACTGTTATAACTGTTTTAAATTTCAAAATCACGATTTCCAGGAAAACATTCATATGAAATTTTCAATCATACAAAAAAAAATCTGAAAAAATCTTGTAGCATGAAAATTGAAAACTAAAAAAAAGTAGAGTCCCGTGGTGTGGAGTCGTTTTTCTATGTGAGACGGGAAAAAAACATACCAAACAAAATCATGACAGGCAAAGCTAAAAATAGACTACAAAGTCGTTTACTCTCACTGAGATATTGAAAACATCGTTTTTGCTGTACTCTAAATATCCATTGCGTTATTAAGAATCCATTCAGTAATGGTTGCTCGTCTTGTCCGAGGAACTAGAAATCTCCATTTTGACAAGTCAACACCTTTCGAATGGTTTTTTTTACCTCGCGTCGAAAAAAACCTGTCAAAATACCCGTAAATTACAGGGTTCAAAATATGATTCAAAATGTACATCCGGCGCAAAACCAATAATATTTGTAAGAAGGCATATATTGGTTAATCCAGAACTCAGGTGATCGCGATTCAAACGCCGATACCACCGCTGTCTGTATGTACGATATCGCGAAGAAGAAAGTTATTGAAATGAATATGTAGGAATATCGATGCGTTGAGAAATGGTTCTTTACAGCTTGGTAGCTGGCTTTACGTTTGCGCATGTGGAATTGAGGATTAACAGAAGATCCTTATCGATACTAATGGAGGTTCTCGGGTGTTTCTCATTTGCTATGTTGACCATATTAAATTGTGATTTCCCTGATACGGACTCCTCTCCAGTAGTTTGAACTTGAGAAGAGCTGTTAAGAAAGTCCTCGCTGGAAAAATCACCCGTATTAGCGTCCACCATTTCCCGAAGCTGCTGTCGTCTGTTCTCTCTTGCCTTGAAGGTGGCGCTTCTTTTCATCATGGATTTCAACATCAGCGTATACAAAACCGCCATTGTTATCAGGATTCCAATAGTTGCCAATATCATGATACCGTTGTACATCGCGTACGTCACTTTATGAAGGGTTGTCGGTTTCACAATGGTGCATTAAAAACCCGTCACATTTCTCTCAACGTTGGGTAATATGCTGACGTCATAGTAAGTGGAGATGGGGATAGAAAAAAGTGGCGCAGCGACTACACTGACCCCAAACATGATCTTCCGTTGTCGGGCTGTAATTTGACGTCGTGCCGGCCTACAGACTAACTTGTAGCGCTGTATGGAGATCTTACACACCGCGGTTTCTTTGGAAAGTACGAAGGCAAAGTTCAGGTATAGGGAATAAGATACGCCAACTACCACTGAAACGAGATCCAACCCCGCCAGAAACAAAATGAAGTAGCGATTGTCCGTCTGCATGTGTGTACGAGATTTGTAGACAAGAACAGCGAGTAAATTACCAGTGAACCCTATCACCATGTACAAGCATAAGATAATCGTATTGGGTTTACGATCAGCCGCGATCCTGTTATTCCAGTCTTCTAGGTTTCCAAATACCGAATGATTGCCAGTCAGATTCATCACAAAATCATTCTCGTTAACTTCCATGTTGTTTACTTAATCGCTAGAAAAGCGAATGTCATAAATCTTGAGTAACATAGTTGGACTTGTTGGATATGTTATAATGTTTATCAAGGAAGCAGTATATTTTATGCAAATAAAATTTTACAAGTGCCGTTTTCTTGTACAAAATGTCATATGAAATCAGTTGGCTAATCTCAGACAAACCTAGATCAGGCACAAGTTTTGGGAAACGTCACCTGCCAAAGCTCGGCGAGTTTGCGCATGCCTTGCGTGCATTCTCTGCGAAGTGGACTTTGCAAACTTAAGGTTCTATTAATAAAATTGTCCTTTCTGAATATAATATTTAACAAAATTCTTTTTATTCATATTTCGTTAGGTGAGGTTTTCAGTTACAGGGAGTTAACTCACACATATTTTCATTGTGACGTAATATCAGCTACCATTCTTTCAGATATGACGTCAAGATATATATGACGTGATAATTGATTTCAGGGGGTTTTTTTAGTTTGCGGGGTTTTGTAGTTTACAGTAAAAAGTAATCGTACACAAGCGATTTATCAATTTCCACAAAAACGAAGTCCGCAACATATGGTTTTAAATATTGTTTTAGAAACACTAGATCACACATATTTTAAGAAAAGTTTTTCTTGAAATTGCTAGACTTGGAAAGGTTTCAAATATGATGTTTTCGTTAAGATTATAGTAGTCCAACATTTTGACTTTTGTTGCATCTTATACTATTTTAAAATAGTTTATAAGATATAAATAGAAACGAATCATGATATAAATAGTGATATTATTTTCAAAAATTTTAAGCATAAATAAACCCTATAATAGTCACATAATAAACGCACATACTCGTATGTTCACGAAATTATTTACATTACATCAAAATGACAGTTTGAAACCATGAATTTTGATATTTTATAACGGCAAAATCATTTGAAACTAAATGTTTATTTATGAAAAGCTATAATGCTTAAAATAAAAGTAAAGAATTTTTTTTTAATTTCAAATCTTCAATTCCTTTATTTAAAAAATTGACTTGGGAAAAACTCTACGCCCGGAAATAAATGCTCGAAAAAGATAATATCTCTTAGAAAAATAAAAAACTTTCAGCTAAGGTATGCCGGTACATTAAACTTGACACAAAACCCCTCTTTCCATTTTTGTCATTCCAATTTTTTTGGCAACTTTGTTTTAACAATGAAATAGCATCAAGTTGCTTTCTTAGTAAGCAAGTTTAAAAGTATACATATTGCAAATATCTTTTTTTTATTGATTCGATTCCTTTTTATAACAAAGGGAATTACGTCATTAAACATAAACGCTAGCAAAAAGTATCTAAATTTTTTGTTTATGAAAACATAAAAATACAAGACATGTCCCACATGTAGATATGATCATCTACCTATATAAATGAGACAATCTACCTAGCTGTAACTTCGTATTTAGGGCATCTCATATTAGCTAAAGATATACATAAAATAAACATACATGCATAATATATATTAAACGCCTTGTCTTAATACAGAACAGAACTTACTTGTTTTGTAAATATAGTGGTTTATATGTAGTTGTGTCGAGAGATAACTCTTCATGCCTAACAGGCATTAATTTAAATATACTTATTATTGCATGCAAAATTGAGTATTTCTGCAATACACGTTGAGTAAGGTTCAACCCTTTTTTTAAAAATCAGGATCATGTAGATTACCTGTACATATGTATCAAAGGCAAAATATTGGACCCCTTGCTGTCCCCCGTAAGTTTAAAAATTAATCACGTGATATTTAAGGCAAGAAGACCAGGAAGAAAAAATCGCCATGTTGATGCAGGTTTGTTGTCCACATTTTAATTTTTTGACAATTGTCCTACAGACAATTCTTACACATATTTGTAAGAATTACTGTTTCAATTGACATTCTTTTAATTAGAGATGAAGACAAATATGAAGCGCTTAAGATCTTCAAAAAGGTTCAAGAAGGTCATTTGTGGGTTTATTTACATTATTGTTCTTCGCGTAAGCTTAAACCATTTTTACTATGCATATTATTTGAAATATGATAGATTAGTATTGGGGTTTTTTTTTTCAGAATTACTTTCGAGTCAGTCAGGTTGTTTGACCATGGACCGCAGTTGGGCCCAGGATGTGTTACGGTGTCATCTCTGTGAGACTCCTGTACCTCCAATGCACTGTGACGTTTGTCACATACATCTGTGTAAAGCCTGTGTAGGAGAACATCTTTTGGATGAATCCAAAGAACACAGAGTGGTATTATTTAAAAAGCGGGGATCAGCTCCTAAATGTTCAAAACATTCTTCACAATTATGTGACATTTATTGTGAACAATGCGACATTCCATTTTGTTTGGAGTGTGTCTCATCTGGAGATCATTTAGGACACAAACAAGTTGGGATTTTGAAAATTCTAGAAATAAAAAAAGTTGCTTTAAAGAGAGATAAACAGGAACTTGAGAATCTAATATATCCTATATACCAAGATAGTGCATCTAACATCCCAGTTCAGAAAGCTAATTTAATGAAAAACTCCCAGATTCTAGCAACAGCTATCGAAAAACATGGAAAAGACCTACACAGAGAAATTGACACCACAATTAAAAAACTGAAATATGATCTAGTTGAAATGGAATCCAACCACCTGGTTGTCCTAAAAAAGCAAGAAGAGAAAATCACATGCACCATTTCTGAAATTGAAAAAAGCATTGCTGAAATGAATAAATTACTGAACTCAAATGATGTCAGCCTTGTTTCTACATACAAACCCAGGAATGCGGAATTCAGGAGGCTGCCTCCTAAACTCACATTTATCCTACCAATTTTCACCCCTCAGGAGATTAACAAAGAACATATTATTTTACAGTTTGGTTCTCTGTCAGCATTATCAATTAAAACAGAAGAACATTGCTACACACTGGATTCTCCTGGGGCTGAGTCCTCTCCCGCGAACAGACCGCTCATTGATGAACCACGGATTATCAAAAACATTAACACTGAGTATGGAGTCTCTAATGAATTATGCAGTGTGTCATGTCTGAGTGATGAAGAAATACGGACGCTTGGTAAAGACAGTATTATGAGACTATACGACCTGCAGGGGGAACTACTAAAGTCAGTGCAGAGTAAGTCATTGACCAGGCCATCCGACATAGCAGTGACAATGAGTGGAGATCTAGTTTATACTGATTTCATCGATAGATCTGTGAACATGATTAAGAATACAGAAATAAAGACAGTAATCAAACTATCGGGATGGTATCCTTGCAATGTCTGTGGTACATCATCTGGTGACCTCCTGGTTGTCATGGACAGGTATGATTATAAACAATCTAAAGTTGTGCGTTACTCTGGATCTACAGAGAAACAAACTATTCAGTACAATGCCATGGGAAAACCTCTCTATTTGCCTGGTGATTACACTAAATACATCAGTGAGAACAAAAATTTAGATATTTGTGTTGCTGACTTTTACGCCAATGCAGTAGTGGTGGTCAATGCGGCCGGGAAACTCCGATTTATCTACACTGGTCCCCCTTCTATTACAAAGAAACCATTCTTTCCATACGGCCTGACAACAGACAGCCAGAGTCGGATCCTTACTGCAGACCCTAACAACCAACGCATCCACATCCTAGATAAGGACGGACAGTTCCTCCGCTACATTCACAACTGTTATTTACTGCTTCCTTGGGGTTTGAGTTTGGACACCAGAGATAACCTCTTTGTGGCCGAGTTCACAGGTGAAGTGAGAAAAATCCAATATTGCGTGTAAAAATACTGTATTTACAATATTGCAGTATACTTGCTAAAATTTGACATGGTTAATGCGTTTATGTCCATAATGGAAGTACATCTATTGTTTAAAATGATATAAATGAACTGCCTAAATATAAAATGTGTTTATATTGCGTATTTCATAATTATGTACTTAATGTGTATCTAAATGAGTGACTGTGCCTTTTTCATAGTAATTAATTATTCTGCATTTATTACCAAGATCAGTGAGATATATATTATTTATATTATATTATCTATTATTTATATATCATTTTATATTATTTTCAATATACCACATTATCAATAAATTATTAAATAAAAAACACTTACCATTCTCGTAACGATTAAAAGGATTTAATTTAAAATTGTAGAAAAGGTAGAAAAGGGTCTGACCACTGAAATGCTGCAGACCCCAAACACTTAAGGAACATTACACGCATTTGCTTAATGACATTTAACTTCCATGTAAACACACAGCCATTAGACCCCCTCAAGCTTTATGCAGATGGGCAGAGACAACAGTTTAAGCTTGTACAGAGGTCATGTCTCCCTAGACCCCACTTCTTACCTTTCTATGATTTTCCTCATAAAAAAACCGCCCCCTTGCAACATGTGTAGTGCCTATATTCTAACCTAATAACAAATGTACTGCACCACAGAAACAAATGTAGTCATCCATATATTTTCCCTTTCCCCTTAAAAAAAATTCTAAGCTCCCTTGGATATTGTTTAAGTAAGCCTTGTTTCCCCTTTCTGATGAATGGGAACCATACCAAAATAAACCAGTTTGATAACATAAATATTTTTGGTCGTGAAGAATGAAAGCCCCGTTTACTTCAGATGTAATAAATTTCCTAATAGCCTTGTTAACCTTGCGCCGTTTTAAATCAATCGTAGCCCAACCCTTGCCTAAGAGGTCCCATGCCAGTAGAGATGGGGAAGCATAATTGACTAGATGAGTAATATTTCCGGAAGCATTACATTAAAACGATACAAACTACATTGAATTTCATGCAAAAATTGCAGTGCCGTATTGCCAGCTGATGTAAGATCATTGGAGCCTGCATGAATGACCCTTACATCTGGGTGTGGTTGGTGTTTAATCTCATCTAAAATAAGTTTGTCTATGTCTCCCCAATATAACCCTCTTATCCGATCCGATCCCACGTGATGTCAATGCCAAGGTTGATGTTCTTTCAACCTGACCTCTTCGCTGATTCCTCCCCAGCCAAATAAGGTATTGAAGACCCCACTATCCAAACTGTCTTGACAAAATTAGCATGAATTCCAACAAAACTAAGCTATGAATTTACAATCTAATGTTATTTGAAAAGCTCTTGATTCTCATCTGACTAAGGCTTTAATTTCTGGTTCTGAAACCCCTTGTTTTGCAAGGTAGCCCTACAAGTCCTAAAGCTATGTGGTCTAAAATGTCCCTGAATGCCATTAAATTGGAGAGTCTTTTGCAGCATGCAATTAAATTGGTATCATGTCATGGCTTTGATGTCTATGTGAAAAAAAATAGAACAGAGCCACTGTTAGGGCGTAGACATAAAAAATTGAGTACCAGACTTACTGGACATGTGCCAGTATTAGGTTGTTAAGATATGCGCAACGTGGTTGTATTTTCCATTTAATCCGTTTAGTTGTCAATTTTTACTATGGGACTCTATGGGAATTAGTTTAAAAAGCGCTAAATTTTCACTTTTTTCCATATTTTTTTCTTTGTATTTCTGTCCTATTTTCATAGGGATTCTTTTTCTTTCAAATATATGAAGACTATCGTAAAATGTATCCGAATGGGGAAATTTTTAAAAAATGTATACCTCGTAATTTGGTCAAGGGATATTATAAAAATTTCCCTACAAATATTTTGTACATTGCGGTAAATGTTGGCATATAAAAATTATTTTTAACGCAATAACACTTTTAAAATGATAATATGTTTCTCTTAATACTCTGACAATAAATTCTCATTTTAAAACTCCAAAGCCGTCTCGAATAAATGAGCGAATCTTACTTTTTTTCTTCGACTTTATGCATAGTTTACAATACCGGTAAGCGATGACGCGTAATCTCTTTACTCTATCACAATTCTCAACCAAAAAAAAAGTTACATATATCGTTAATTTTGTATAAAGACAACAGAAAAGAAAGTTATAACTTTGCGACAGTACGGCTCCATGAAAATAAAAAGATGCGCAAAGTCATGCGCACTCGATCTGTACTCGGCCTCGTTAATTGTGTTATATGCTATATATTATTTTTACATGTAAACAAACTATTTATGATTTCGTAAATGTAATGTGTTCTGAATTGTGATATATCAATATACTGTACACAGTTGTTGACACTGTTTCTTGTTTTCAGCTTTATTTATGAAAGTTTGGTGTTTATTTCTTCTCTTCAAAGTTTTGAAACTATTAAGAAAAATTTAAATCATGGAACATTATATCATATTTTCTGTCATCATGCTTATTTCAATATATATTTTTGTATAATGTATTACATAAAATTTATATCGATAATACTATGGGGAAAAGAGGCAGTGTATGTAACATAATTCTATAGTTTGTCCCAAGATATTTCTGCCGCAAATTATTCGATATTTATAAATACCTCTTGGTTCAGACGAGGTTCATGCAATAGTATGAAAAAAACCTAAGATTTCCCCTTTGAAACGCCCCCTCTAGCTTGTTGGGTATCAATAAACGGCTAAAAATTTAAAGTCTACGGGGATTTTCCATTTCCAAGGAGATTAAGAGCCCGGATGATAACGTTGAAAAATTACGCGAGGTGTCCCGAGTACTTCCGAATGGAGAAAAGATCTCAACATTCCCCATTATAAATCTCCGTAGGAAATCTGTTTTCGTTCCTGTGAATTTTTACGAGGGAAAATGATAATAAGTGAATGAAGTTATTTTGGAAAGTTTCCCTTTCATCGATTTCAATTGCACTTCTTTCACAGGTATGTGTATTTTTATTAAAAATCGTCCAAATGTGCAGCATAAATATCTTGGGACAGACTTTAGGGGGTGAAATCAATAAATAAGGAAAATTAATCTAAAATGAAAAACTCTAGACTTGTCATTGCGATGCAATAACAATGCGATGAAACATGAACAGTGCTATCGGCCTTATACGGAGTATGCACCGATGGACATTTCAACTAATATGGCGGTACTCGGAGATAAGGATTTGTAGTATTTACCCAATACAATTGCATTGGTTATGTTGAGATACACTATGGACGAGTGCATAATTCACGAGGGGCGCAGTCCATAGTGTATCTCAACATAACCAATGCAATTGTATTAGGTGAATCACTTGTACCATAATTAGCTTTCTACTATTTTCTTATGGTATACGAAAATATAAAAGGCCCTCCAGTGAGATGCTGAAAGATGTGTCAAGTGTCCTTGAAAGTATAGTGTTCCGAATTCAAAGGAGATTAGAATAAAAGCAGCTGACGTGTCGATGAATGTACCTGCCGAAAAACCAGGCGACCAGAAAAGTGATGGCGCAGTACCGAATGGTACTTTTTATAATTGTACTTTCAATTTGATGAAATGAGATCATTTCTTAAATACAGTTGTATTGAACTGAAAGAAAATTCTAGATAAATTGATTTCATAATGCAGTCATTTCTACATTGTGACATGGTTATTAGGTCGTGGTGTATGTGGCTATGGTGTATCTATATTGCTTCAGTTTGAATAGAACAGAAACATAACTTCATGTACCTTAACCCCTTAATATTGGATTGGTCCATATGCTATAGTGTATTTAGGGATATACCACATCATTTTACAATGGAAAATTCACCTAGCTATGGTACAAAATGTGGAAAAATGCGTATTTATAAATCCATATGGATGATATATAAAATCTTCCAAAAGTTTATCACTATAAAGGTGTTTCCAACAGATAAACTAAGTTTGTTTCGTGTGTATGGATTGTTAGCAAAGAAATAGATAATTATATGCACCATATATCTTTTACTTCAGTACATTCTGTAAACAAATGCTCTATTAATTTTTATTAATATCATACCATTTTTCTCTCTCACCTTTATTACTTTATTACTGAAAAATATTCTTTTTTTCCTTTTCAATTTTAAATCTAAGTATATTGTACAGTTCTTTACAACATCCTTTATAGTTTCCCGAAAGTGAATTTGGCTAATACGGCTGCAAATTGTGGCTTACTCGTTTTGTATCAAACGTTTCTTTTTTCAGTTCTATGTATAACTGTGGAATCATCATTGTTCGTGGTACCAGTATTCGTACATGTAGCAGTCGTGGGTAACCCTTGACAACGAATTTAAAAGAACGTATAAATATATTTGTTTAATATTTATTAAAATTATTCTAGACTTGCTATTAACGAAATTAGGTCCCGTCAAACCAGAAAATGTTGGCTACCCACGAACATTAACCCCCACGAATAAAAATGATTCCAAAGCATGCATATTTAGTTTTTATATTTGAAGTAATAATAAATTGTAAGCGATGAAATTACCTCCTAAATAAAAAATACCAATGATAAGTAATATGTCAAAACTAAAATATTGATTTAAAAACACAGATGTTATGACAATTCTAATTCTTGCGTTATACCACATACTATCGAATGAAAATAATTCTTTTCAACCTCTCCGGCTATCTGTTATTTTGATCCAGCTCGGGAGTTCTTTTTTTGGGAAACTCTTACTTATAATATTGAAATTATTTAGAGAACACATTCAGTCCCTCTTAACTATATGCTGCTAACAGTTATTTTCATTTTAACAGCTTCTAATATACCTGTAGTTAAATATTAAGTTGAAGATTAAAGAAGTCATATCCACATATGTTGATTTAAGAGCTGACAAAACTTCATTGTAATATACTAGTTTTATTTTTAATCCTCCTCGACTTTTTGTTTATTTTTGGAGCCCAAATATACTGTAAACCAACTTTTATTCGCGTGCGAGAAATTTTCGCGAGGTTCGCGAGAGCCTCGTCGTCGCAAATATTTCTCGTCGCGAACCAGTCCTTGTCGTATGGTTGTTTTAACAACACGGGTCCGGATAAGGCTTGGTCGCGAACATTAGTCGTCACGAACCAGTTTATCGGAAGTAAATCGTGAAATATAGTCGTCGCGAATAAAAGTTGGTTTACAGTAGTTAAACATTTTATACTCAAACTATTTTTTAAATTTATTTCCAGAGTTTGGTAGCGTTAAAATTAAATGAACAATTTTAGGTTAAATTAAAGTTTTGAGAACTTCTAGTCCTCCACTCGCAGTATAGGTAATTTCCTTGATTTTCATTGACCAGGCTTCTCATTTTATTAGGACAAATTCATTCATTACTCTTTATTTCTTATTATTTTGTTATTCCACGAAGCCAACAGTACATTATTTGGTTTCTTTTTGTCAACAAAACTTGTTAACTTCTGTTTAATTACCTATAATGTTAAATGACCGTGGAAATTTCTTTCAGATCTCATCAGCATCAGAAGTGGATCTGTACATGTAATACAGATTTGCATGTGTAATGTTTCGTTTGTTTGTTTGTTTTTTGTTTGTTTTGTTTAATTGTTTTCCTTGTTGTTTTTTTTTTTATTTTATTTTATTTTATTTTATTTTATTTTATTTTTTTTTTGCATAATGAAATTAAGACTGAACTCAGAAATACTATACTTAAAATCAGGCAAGGTGTTTTTTTAATATTAAGATACAAATATAAAAAACGTAGTTCTTTACGTAATAACAAAATGTTTAGGATGGGCACAACATTGTAACTGCAATTTTGCATTATTTGCATGTTTATTGGAACGGGTCTGCAAAGCACTTAAGTTTTTATTACAATGTCATGTACATTAAAATATAGTTTGGCGTTGCTCCAATCAAAATCTCTGTACATCAGTATAGGTTCATAGTTGGTTCGACGTCTTTGGAATTTTAAAGAGACATGGTGACGCACAAAACCACAATTTACTAAATATAAAATTTTTACACGATTTATACATATTTTGTGTATCATATGAAAAGATGAACTTTTGAAAAATTACGATGTTCAAAAGTAAATGAATAAAATTAAAAAGAGAAAAAATATAATAAGGCGTTGGGCCAACCCATAAATATTGAGTTTCCCTTTCGCTTTATAGCCACGCAAGCGCATGGGAATGTAATTACTGCAGCGTGGCATATATCATGAGTGGACGGTCTCTCGGGGAAACCTGATGTCTTCAGGAACTATATATTTATTGAAATGCACAATATATTAATGCATATTTCTTACTACGGACATCGAATAACTTCAAATTCAAATTCTTTTCCCAGTGAGTCAATCCCACTTTAACTTTTTTTAGACAGCAGTCGCAATCACGTGACACTCAAATCAATGTCCAAAACAACTCGTTGTGTTTACATGTGTAAATCCGGATAAGTTTTAACGACTTGTAAACTGATAGGTGATGACTTATAATGCGTGAAACTTTCCGTATAAGGAAATTTCGTATATTTCTTATATCCTTTGTTATAATCAAAAAGTCAAACATCTTTTTTGAGTCACCGTGTCACTTTAAGGGGGATGTGCGGCCATCTTTTACATTTGAGGAGACAAATATAAACATTTTTTGAACTTGCTTGTTTCTGTCCAAAACTTACTAACACTGTTGTCAAAAGATACAAAAGCAATAAATATGACGTTCAACATGTTGATTTGTATGCAGATTACGCATACAAGGGCAGAACAATGCAATTTTTAATCACTTAGAACTGCGCACTACAGACTTAAATTTAAGATTTAAAAATCTGAAAAAAAAATGAAAGGAGGTCATTAGTGTCCACTCTACAACCATTTCTTGAGAAAAAGGTCAAAGCTTGCTTATTTAAGTTGCAACTTTGTCTCAAAAGAGGGTACCCTATTCTTAAAATGGGTCTCAAAAACCATCAATGTGCACGAGATATTTTTGTTTGTGTCTATGGAGGTACATTGAAGTTATATTTTCATTGAAAAATAAATGTACATTTTTTATTCAAGGCAATTAATTTTTTGGACCCCAATCCTACTTCTAAATAGAATTTAATTTAATTTATACTTAAAGAACTAAAACAAAACAATTGGAACTGGTATAGAGATGTCTGTCACATTCAGCCCAGATTGTTTTGAATTGACAGTTATTTTTTACAGTGTTAATACAACGTCAGAGTGCCTCCATAGACACGGGAGTTCCAAGTTAGCCTGGAATTTTCTTGTTCTAAAAATAGATCCCGTGCTGACTGATAAAAATAGGGTACCCTATTTTGAGGCAAAGTTTCTACATTAATGTGCAAAATTCAACCTTTTTTCTGAACAAATGATTGTAGAGAGGACAGCAATTAACCCCTTTGTTACTTTTTCAGATTTTTAAATCTTCAAAATAAGTCTGCAGCTGCGCAGTTCTACATCTGTTCTCAGTGATTTTGAAAGCATTTTTCTGTTCTTGTATGCATAATTTGCATACAAAACAACGTGTAGAACCTCATAATTATTGGGTTTTTTTCATCTTAAGACAACAGTTTTGGCCAGTTTTGTGCAGAAACAAGCCAGTTCAAGAAATGTTTACATTTTTAATCTCAAATGTACAAGATGGCCGCACATCCCTCTTAAGTCACAACTAAAATCAAGTTGATTGCATTTGTTTGAATCGAAGACATAATAGTTAATTTTATGCTAGCAAATATGTCAAGGAGTACAAAATACGATGACAAATTATGTAAATGAAAGTTAGATAAAGCATAGAATAATATAGGTAATTCAGTACATGGGGAAAATAAAGGGAAATAAGGGCTAAAGGGGTTTTTGAAAAAGTTGGTAAATGTATCACTTCACTTCATCGATGGTAACAAATTAGACTGAACCATACGTATTAGTAAGACATTTTGTGTGACCTGCGAGACTCAACCCATATCGAGGACAAACTAGATGTCACATCCTTCCTCTGTTTATAGCGACAACAGAGGAAACTCTAATTGATAAGTGTGCATCACCAGTGTACACAGTATATGTATACAATCCGGATAGTTTAACCATTGACAAATAAAGGAGTGTTTTTGTGTTTTGTTAATTAGCGTCGATTTATGCATGTGGATAATGAACAAGAATAGACCGTAATTGCGTTTTAATACCTGGTACATGCATTGATCAAATTTGAGCATAAAAATTTTAAAAAATATAGAAGTACATGTAATTTCAAATTTCCTTTGTGTAATTTGTATAATATAAAATGCATTTCAGGAAAAATAAAAAAAAAATCTGCAGATATGCATGGTTAGCTTTTTGATAAAATCAATTCATTATTCAATTAATTTCATGCCTGTGTTGTTGCACTTTGAACGTTAGAGTCAAGTAGGCATCTTATAAAATATTGTCGGATTTAATTTGTTGTTATTTATTTATTTATTTATTCATTCATTTATTTTTCCTACTAATTATAGTGGTTGGTCATTATCTGTTCTACCAAATTATGAATAAAGTATTTTAGATATTATTCATATGCCAATATTTATTAGTTCATGTTCACATCACATGTATCTATTGTAGACGATTTTTCGCCTATCATTCTCTATAAATATAAGCCAATATTTTTAAAACATATTATAACTTGCTGAAGATATATATTTCTACTATGCTGAAATTTGTAACATATTTCTTGTATGCTACTATGAGTATATATATTTTCCACTTTCTTTTGACAAATATTAGTCAATATACGTAATGTAAAATATGAAAACGAAATAACGATCACCTCCGTGCCAGTCACAATTGGACAGTATCCTACATAGACATTGGTTCGATGATTATTTTGTTGTATTGCGGGAATAAAGAGAATATTTAATAGCAAATACGACTCTATCGATAAATTAATTCAAAAAGCACAAAGATATTGCTATTTCTTTGTTAATTTGGTCTCATATGGACTGGGAGATAGACAAATAAAGATCATTTTGTGTAAATTATTAACTTTTGATCAGCCAGTTAGGGTGAGTCACAGCTGGACTGTTACCTTCCTAGAAATATCATCAAGTAATGATCTACACATGTACTTGTAGACGTAAATTAAAAGATTGAAGTGAGGTATAAAAAGGACAGTTTTGATTCAATTTAAGGAGGAAATTCACTTTATGCAAGATTTCCTCATATATATTATTCAGGTTGATGTGTACAGTATACAATCTTGCTTTATATATAATATAGTCTGTATTGTATATTTTTCTATTTGTTATATACAAAATGAGAATGAATAAATGAATTGAATTGCTTATGAGGTGTTCTAATTAGTTAAAAAAAATTAGACAAGTGAAGATCGCCCTGTATGATTGAGATGTACCAGTGATTAAGAGAGCGGGATGGTTGTGACCATTTTTATTAATCTAGCTCCTTTAGACGAAACGCTCTGTATAATTAAACATGCATATAAGAAAACATTCAAAGAACGAGTGCACTTAAGCTATAGAGAATGTGTCCTTTTTTCAGTGCCGTTTTTATGTAGAAAATATCAAGAAATTGCTTTTTTTTCGTAATATTTAAGCACTGATGGATACTTCTGATCTATGTCCACCCTTAACTTCACCAAAATTATTATTTTGCACCATGTAGTATATTTTTTCTCGTACAAGTAAAGAAAGCAAACCTCTTAATCATTTTCTTAAGTTTACGTTGAAATCAAAGTGGACTGCCAAACGTACGTAGGGGTGTTTTGTATCATACAATTTTTAAAGTGTTCTTCTTAATTTTCTGTTCTTTATTAATCAAGGAAGGGAAGAACGCTGGCTGTACACATTACTGTTAAAGATTATCATCAAGTACACTAAAAAAAATACGTATATTTTCAGCATACACGTAACAAAAATGTATATTAAATTTGACTTTGTACGGTGGAAAAAAAATTACTCGGGGTGGGGGGGGGGGAATAACGCATATTAGCACCGAACAAATCTTCCTCTTCAAATTACTTTTACTTCAGAAATTAATCTGTACGCGAAACAATTGTGTAAGATAGTTTACACATTCATACATACATACATTACATACATGCCATTTTTAAATAATAGCTTACCGAAATCTATTTTCTAGAAAATTGTATTAATGTTGTACTTAAAATACACACTTAAAATAAATGTACATTTGGGTATCTTAATACAAGGCGACCATTTCAACATGAATCATGCCTGAAGTTTAGTTTCGTCCACATTTGAGTAATATTTTTTGGTCAAATTACAGCATTTTATATTGCGGACGCTTAGGAGGGTTACAAAATTAGAATATTCCGCATAATTGAATGTTATTTTGAGGAGAATCAATCGATTATAGTTATATACTCTTTAAAAAACTTGGACTAAGTGTTCACTCTGATGAATAGAATAATTTGAAAATCATAAAATAAAATTATTTGAATTTTCCAAGATTTCCTAATCGATTTGTCATCTCAACAAAAGCAGTCAGATAAAATGAAATAAGAATGATTGAAATCAAACAAGAAATTGATGTTTTTCAGCAGGTGCTTCATATTAATGCAACTATTTGCGATTACCAAAAGTCTCTGGTGATACATGTAGTCTCAAATCAAAAACACTTAAAAAGTAAAGAATGACCATAGAGGAAAAAACCAGAAAATGTTGCAATGTTGGTGTCTAGTAAACTATTTTTGCAATAGGTTGTACTCACTTTAAATATACTGCTTATTTCGGTCTCAATATTGTTCTAAAAATTTGACAACCAGTGTATATAAAGTTATTTTTTATTTCCATCGACAACCAACAACAATCCGAAAGCTCTGGAAGAAAATCAACCAAATAATAAATACATTACATTGGTTAGTTCAGTGTATATAGGAATATTAGTCAATTTGTTCAGCAGTGAAAACAGTAAATTATGCCATCGTAATAGTATATTTAAAATAGTTCATCATGTGGTTTACTAATAACCTAAAGTATATCATTAAAAGATAGCACTTACACATAATGACAGTACTGGAAGTTGATTAAGTGATAAAGATCACCACGTGATTTGTTCTTGCATAATGACATGATAGATTTAACCCACAATAAGGAGCATTTGCAACAAATAAACACAATTCGAACAAGGATCTTTAAAATAAATAACTATCAATTGATTTTAATTGCTTATACAATATATACAAAGGGATAAAGCCTATAGCTACCCCGTATTCAAATAGTCTCAGGAAAACATGATATTAATAAGACTTCTAGAGAGATGGATATGAATCTTGTTTGGATTTTTTTAACGTTTTGCTTTTTTGTGGCATCAATATTCAATTTAGTCAGCGTAAAGCATTGTCAAAATACTAGTACGTAGCAAAAATGTTTGAAAAGACGCCTACATGTGTTGTTTCTTTAATATTAAGATGACTCAGACATATATTTGTGAGTAACTGAAACCGGAAGCTCTCTATATAAATGTGTGAATATGTACATAAGATTAGAAAGAAACAAGGACTTTCTGAGTACCGATAATTTAGCATTCTTGACTCTTATGTAGTCTTGACCCATAGAAGTACATGCATCTTATCAAAATGTGTTCAAATCAAAATTTGATAATAATTGAAAAGTCTATTAATTTCTTGACATAATTTTTGGAGGGTATTTTTTGTTGATCACTTTTATGGGTAATTTACATGTGAATGATGCTTGCAAATGTTGCTAAACATTGATGATAAGTGGCGACCTTCTTTTACCATAAAAAGACAAAGAAACAGTTTAGTTAAACTAGACACGATCTCGTTGCGAGCAACGAGTGGGTCTTCCGTTTGATTATGAAATAATGATAGGGTGAATTAAAATGTTGACATTTGGTACGAGTTACTATATTAATTTCCTTTTAAACTAATTTTTGGACCTACATTGCAAAATTAAGATTTCCGGAAAAGTTCATTTTTAAACTTCAATATCTTTGCAATGCGTTGTCCGATTTTAAAACGGTTTTTAGTTTTGTATTCAGTACAAAAATGTCTACAAAACGTTAATGCTTTAAAATTCCAAAAATCGAAATTTTGGAATCACTTCCGGTGACGACCGGAAGTGACGGACGACCTGCTCATATTAAAATTTGATAAGTTTAAAACATATTCTGATGGAAAAAAAATTGTAAATTATTTAATTTGAAAAATTTTTGAAACACAATTTTCAAAAAATGCTGTTTGAGCGGACCGGAAGTGATGGACGATCGTGGTTTTACCTGATCGGCCCTAGGAATTCAAAAATCTATCATTCCTGAAACTTTAAATTTTTTATCTTTAATCGTTTTTGAGAAAAAGGGAGGACAAAAGCACTTTTTACAAAAAGAAAAACGAATATAACGGCCGACCGGAAGTGACGTCATCAACAAAAATGTGTATGATAAAAGATCTTGATATTTTGTATTATTCATGAAAATTTCATAAAAATCCATTGTAGCATATTTGAGATATTTGAGTTTTAAGAAAAATGTTAAGAAAAAAAAGAATAATAATAATAATAGTGAAAAATAGAGAAAAAGAAACCTAACAAAACAATAGGGTCTTCCGTTGGAAACGGAAGACCCTAATAACAATAAGCGCACCAGGCAGCTACACATATATATTCAATAACTGTTTTAAATTTCAAAATCACGAATTCCAATAAAACATTCATATGAAATTTTCAATCATACAAAAAAAAATTGAAAAAAATCTTGTAGCATCAAAATAGACAACTACAAAAAGTAGAGCCACGTGGTGTGGGGTCATTTTTCTCTGTTTCTATGTGGGTTGGGGAAAAACATAATTTTGACAGGCAAGGCTAAAATATACTACAAAGTCGTTTAGTCTCACTGAGATATTGAAAACATCGTTTTCGTGTAATTTAAATATTCATTGCGTTATTAAGAACCCCTTCTCAACATTTTAAATCATGATTGAATCGTATTTAAAAAAAAACTCACAAATATTTTTAGACCTAAAATGTATATAAAATATGTAAATGTCATTTCAAAGCTACAATACCCATGAGAAGTTTACAAAATAGCATAGATATTATACACTTGCACACAATGTATTCAGTAATGGTTGCTCGTCTTGTCCGAGGAACTAGTAATCTCCATTTTGACAAGTCCACACAACATTTTTCGAATGGTTTTCTTGACCTCGCGTCGAAAAGACCGGTCAAAATACCCGTAAATCACCGGGTTTACAATGTGATTCAAAATGTACATCCGGCGCAAAACCAATAATATTTGTAAGGAGGCATATGATTGGTTAATCCAGAACTCAGGTGATCGCGATTCGATCGCCGATACCACCACTGTTGGTATGTACGATATTGCGAAGAAGAAAGTTATCGATATGAATATGTAGGAATATCGATGCGTTGAGAAATGGTTCTTCACAGCTTGGTAGCTGGCTTTACGTTTGCGCTTGGGGAATTGAGGGTTAACACAAGAGTTTCTGGTTGCAATCGATTCCCTCTGTTTCGACCGATCATCTTTATCGACAATCATGGAGGTCCTCGGGTGTTTCTCATTTGCTATGTTGACCATATTGAGTTGTGAATTCCGTGATACGGACTCCTCTCCAGTAGCTGTAACTTGAGTAGAGCTGTTAAGAAAGTCCTCGCTTGAAAAATCACCCGTATTAGCATCCGCCATTTCCCGAAGCTGCTGTCGTCTACTCTCTCGTGCCTTAAAGGTGGCGCTCCTCTTCATCATGGATTTCAAAATCAGTGTATACAAAACCGCCATTGTTATCAGGATTCCAATAGTTGCCAATAACATGATACCGTTGTACACCGCGTACGTCACTTTATGAAGGGTTGTCGGTTTCACAATGACGCATTCAAAACCCGTCACATTTCTCTCAAAGTTGTGTAATACGCTGACGTCATAGAAAGCGGAGATGGGGATAGAAAAAAGCGCCGCAGCGGCTACACTGACCCCCAACATGATCTTCCGGTGTCGGGATGTAATTTGACGTCGTATCGGCCTACATACTAACTTGTAGCGCTGTATGGAGATATACAACAGAACAATCCCTGACGTCACGCCGGCGGTTTGAAGAAGGAAAGCGAAAATCTTACAAACTGCGGTTTCTTTGGGAAGTACGAATGCAAAGTTCAGGTATAGGGAGTATGACACTCCAACTACCACTGAAACGAGATCTAACTCCGCCAGAAACAGAATAAAGTATCGATTGTCCGTCTGCATGTGTGTACGAGATTTGTAGACAAGAACAACTAATAAATTACCAGTGACCCCTATTACCATGTACAGACATAAGATAATCGTATTAGGAATACGATCAGCCGCGATCTCGTTATTCCAGTCTTCTAAGTCTCCAAAAACCGAATGATTTCCAGTCAGATTCATCACAAAATCACTGTCGTTTACTTCCATGTTGCTTTCTTAATCGTTAAATAAAATGAAATGTCTTAAATCCCGAGTAACCAAATAATCTGAATCTTTTTTTTTTCACTGTGTGGCCGTGAAATGATAAACAAACGATTTCTATCGTCGGAATGTGTTATAATGCTGCCTCGCTTCCGGATTGTTGACAAGCCACTGCAGTCAAGTGTTGTTTTCCCGGAAGTGACGAATAGTTTTATTCACAGTAGGTCTGAAATATATTAAAATAAAAAAGTGAAAGCTTTTGATGGAAATCCGATCAGTGTCAGTCACTGGTTGGTATGATAGATAAAAGAATACAGATGTTAACGTTGGTTTTTTTAATTAAGACGACCCCCCTCCCCTCCTTTTTTAAGTAACAAGAAGAATATTTTTTTAAAATGTCTAACAAATACATCTAGCATTGAAAAAATCGCAAAGTGACTAGCGCGGTATATTTTATAATCATTGCTAGCGTGGTATCACAGGCACCTGACGTTTTAAACTTTCCTCTAAATGTAAGATAAAATTCCTTGTATTATTATTAGATTAGTACAAGCAAATATTTTTTCATCAAGAGAAAAGTTTAAAAGCCAGGTTCCTGTGCGTGGTATATTATATAATCATTGCAATGTATTTAACTAAGTAGTATTTTTTGTAAATTTTGGAGTATTTTTTCAAGAGTTGTTAAATATATAGTTTATTTGAATAAATAGATGTTGTAAGATAGTTCATTAACCCCACATAGGAACACATAACACATTCTACGTTTAGGATGAAAGAATGTACATGAATCTAATGCTACTTAAAAAAGAGACCACTTTTGACCTCTGATATAAATATGGGAGCTATTTCCTACGTCTATAAAGTGATTATGGTCGTTTGGCTAATCCACATTTGCATCTGTACTGGTACTGTAACAGTTAACGGCTAAAATTTTACGTTTTCTTTTCTTATTTCCTTTTTTCTTGATATTTTTTTTATAAAACTTAACATACTTTAATTGGTGATTTTTCTTGTTTATCCGTCTGTTAGATCATATCATAGTCGCGTGCTATAAACCCGAACTCTCAGTTTATCCGATAACTGGTCTTAGCCGATAACTGGTACAGTACCAGTAGCATTTATTATGATGAAGCCATATTAATTTTTTTGTATTATTTAATTAACAACAGATTCATAGATTCTTTGGTATACATCTTTGAATTCTTTACATCCTGGTCAGGCAGAAGAAATTAATCTCGGTCAAGAACACTTTGACATCTAAAAATTGTAACGGTTGAAGGTCTTATAGTTTAAATGGCTTTTAAGCACCCAGCAAACTTTAACAGTTAATTGGTATCTTATTACTTTTATGAAAGTGATCTGACATCAGAATTAAGTGACCTTGTGTTGCTAACTTGAAACATCAGACCACGGTCAAAAGTAAACCGTATTCATTTTTTTTTAAATACATTAGGATTCGAAAACGGTTTTTCATTCTAATTGAAAATTTTTTTAACGGACTTATTTCAAACTGCGACATTATCGCAGCTTATATATGGGTGAAATTGCAACATATTTAATAAACGTTTGAAACATCAACTAGTTAAATATAAAAAAAAACCCAGCTACATATTCATTTTTTTAATCCAATGTAGATCGGACTTGTAAGTATCAAAACACAAGGTAATCTATTGGCTTTTTTAAATATCCAAGTAGGAAATTACAGTGTACATGAAATAAACTATTTTCGATTGAAAAACATGACATAATGTATGCACGAAGTCTAATGAAAGCTTTTAGATCAAAATTTAGGTTTATCAGGATACACAAGATCGAGTGCCTGTGTAGGTTGACTCTATTTTTTGTTATATGTTGGCTTCCTATTACAATGTTTTTCTTCCTTAATCCTCCATTTTTTGGATGAACATGTATGATGAAACAATGGAACCCACTTTACTTCTCAGAACACTACACCATTCAAATGGAAATACCGTTATTCCGAATATAGAGGATTCATTTGTGTTAACATACACAAAGCAGTAAATTAAAGTGGCTGGGGGGTCATGGCAATTTTGGATTATTCTAAACTCCTGAAAAATGAGTTCTTTATTTACAATGTAAATACAGAAAAAAAACTTCTGCTAAATTAATAAAACATTTAATATTTTGAATTCTTTCGTCTACTTTTAAAACAAAATGCTATTTTCAGTTCTCCTCTCATGACCGACGGATATAAAAGTACCTTGCTCAAGATATGACATACGTGTATATGTACATGAATATGTAATTTTTGTTTATTAAATGAAATAGAAGAGTAGACAAGTGTCACTTTTTATTGAATTGTACTAAGTATTCTAATTTTGGAACGGAATTATTTAATAAAATCGGATACAACCCACCATTAGTAATGTCCAACTTAAACTGTATCATTTTCCTTTTGTCAAATTTCCTAGACAAACCTCTAAATACTTACTCGAAGCATACATGTACAGTCAATCTTAATTATATAAAATACGCATTGCGTAATAT
>WFKH01011925.1:20850183-20893573 GCA_016163765.1 Magallana hongkongensis | reverse complement strand
TTATGATAACACTTGTCACTATAAGAAATTACTTACTCTATACTTACAGTATCTTTAACACACTTTTCCACATTAATGATGTCTCTTTCCCTGCTAAGATCGAACAGAAACAGTGAACAGTCCGAAACGATTGATAAACGAAACTTCTTATAGGAAACTTGCACATTTTTTTTATCATGAAGTTACCATATCTTGCGTAAATGTAAGTAAAGTGTATATTGCCATGTATCTTAAATTTGAAAGAAATAACGATTTAAAAAAAAGAACTACTTAGACTTCATAACCATGGGGTCTGGTATGATAAAGAATAAAGAGCTGTACCTTGAAGTTTTTTGCTGTGATTTTTGGTTGAGATTTAACCAATCTCTAAAGACCAGCTAACTTAGACCACAATTTAACCACCAGTATGGCTATAATTATATTTTTACTAAGAACTTTAACTTAAGAATAATTTAATCTTACCAATAAGTTGTCAAAAGGTTATCCACTGGATAAGGATTGTACATGTAATTTTTGGTTAACTAGAATAAGTGTACTTCATGTTCAAATAAGAAACCAAGTCCAAGAAAGTTATCGTGATCATCTGGTTCAGGTGAGCTAAAAAGCAGAGTCATATTATTTCTGAATTTTATTGCCATTTACTCGCACTTAAGCATTAAGGCGTATTCAACATTGCATTACAGCATGTATGAATATAATCATAATTATAAATATCATGAAAAAAATTATGAATTATAATAATTACATCAGATCTGAATGGGCTCTGCATTCACAAACAGCTGTCTATGTAGCAACACACAAGCCACAGAAAATCAAAGTACTGAAACAGTTAAATGTACTACAAATACTACAATAAAAGCTTATTATAATAATCAGACTGCTATTTCACCACACTCATATCAATTCAAAATTAAAAAGAAAAATTCCTGTGATATATTAATTCAGGTCTTTTATTTTTAATTTGCATGCTGTCTAGACTCAAAAAATTATCCAGTAACAATCTTTTCAAAAATGGGTTACTATTTAACAATTTACATAATTATGGAGTCATTAATCTTTATTCATAAATCTTATTTCTTCATTTTTATTGATAATATACATTGTGTGATGTTTAAACAAAGGGGATAGGTGGAACTCTCTACCAACCCCTTATTGGGTAATACTTTGACATCTTAATATGCAGACATCACCCTTCCCCCCTACAAATCCCCCAAAAAGTGTGGTTAAAAAAAAAGAGAAAGTGGGTTTTACACTGTATCTCTCTTCATTTAAGGAAAAAATTTGGTTGTTTTAGTTTCTTTATGATTTCTAAAAGCAGTTTGTTCAGCAGCATACAGAACATTTCTTTTTCCTTTCTTGAATTTCATAAGGAATGCTATACATGTTACATGGCTCCAAATTAAATATATAAATATTAATTTTTTATATATATGACAGCACTTAGGTAACGATAAAAAATAATTACATCTGTACATTAATATGAGCTGCTATATGTAAAACTACCTGGGACTTATAATGACTTCTCCCTACAATAATAAGGAACTGAAGATAAAAACTTAACAAAAAATGCCCTTTCACCCAAAAATATATTTTGACTTAAGGTAAAAATGTAGACAATTATTTTCCATGTTCTCCCTCCCCCATTCCTCAAGACATTATAAAAATGTCTCCAGCATGCTGAAAGGGGACTGGTCTACAATGCCACTTCATCCCTCCTTATTGACTATTGAAGGGGTGGGGCAAGAGAGGGGAGGGGGAGGGACACATTTTGAATTATTGCAAAATTAAGTAGATTTAAAATGGATTATCATGATCATACAAGTGTAATACTAAGATATACCGTAATTAAGATATTGGTCTTTATGTCTACTTAATGTTCGTTCAAAAATAAAATTTGGTAACATCATCTCATTCACCAACACACACTAGAGCTTTAATAACATCACTCCATGAAAAAGCATGCTCTTAAAAGTCAATTCCTATTCCTTATCCTAGATATGAATTAAATGGCTACACAGTCTATAGGCATATAAACCTAGTTAATGCATTTCAAAATTACTGGTTACTGAATTTATTCCCAAGCTTTCAATTTTCTTTTTCAACAATTAAGCAAGAGAGAACATCATATATAATCAAATCAAAATAAATTGCATGATTGTTCAAGCCAATCTGATTGTGCGTAACTGAATTTGACGATCGTACATGTGGGCCTACCAAAAACAAGAACAGATGTGCGCACTGGAGACATGTTGCTAAGTAGATAACAGAGAAACTCTTATAATTTGTTTTTAAAAACAAATCATGCTACATTTCTGAATACATAGTTGACATAGTTTTTGGAAAATAATCATGTACGCTTCATTTAATGGGAATCTTATCTTTGAACAAACTTACAAGTATATTAAAAATCATCAATTCTTATTTAACAAATACTGTTCATAAAATATGATGCTTTATTTTGTTTTGGAAATCAAAAAACATCGAGATTTTCATACTGTTTATCAGTTATAACTATCAATATATTCATTCTCATTAATTTCATTCAAATTAAAAGTTTTGGTGCTTTTGAAATTATACAGTGTTGTACATGACTGTATAATAACAGACATACATGTATCAAATTTTCAAATATTATATTAAATTTTCTTTTTTTAACTTGAATAAGTACAAATGTATATTCATTTCTATACAGGAATGTATAATAGAGAAATAAAAACAGAAGAAAAAATTCTTAATTAATACTAAACTAAAATAATAAATACATGCAAGTTAAAAATGTGATAGTGACAGCTATGAAGCACATACAAATTAAATTCTACCGTCTCACCTTCAGTTCACAAATGCGATTTTAATGTATTATGAGAAGGTATGTTTTATTTCCATGCTAATGTACCTTTACAAAAGAACACAGTAACACCTTTACAAAGCTTCAGGCATTATCTTAATCACCACAGTCATTAAAATAAAGGCAACATTTTTAATTTTTAGATGAAAAAACGTCGTAAGACAATGTTTTTTATCTTTCAACAATTGAAATGCAGAAAGTTCAGAAAGAAAATTCATGACAAGTTATTTCCCTTTTAACACTTTTTACAATTTGCTTGAATTTGCCAGAATTGGGCAATACCTCAAAAACTGAAAAAAATATGTATTGTTCTAGTCAGACAACATTTTGTATTTAATATATAAGTATTTATGTGATTCTGTGTAAAATACTCTTCTCTTTGTTTCTGTCAATCTTGTAAATTGCAACACTTTGTCCCCCAAAAATCTGGAGTGTTCATTGCAACAGCTGTTCAATGAAACTGTTAAACTTGATCACAAAGCCTCAGTGGAATACTACACTACCCCCTAACACTCATTTCTCCAGCATCCTTCAACATACTTCCCTTAACAGCACCCTAACGGCAATGTTTATTGCATCCTCCGATGATCTCAACTACTGAATCAACACACTGACTACAAGAATCACTGAATTACACTACATCACAGGTGTCCTAGATTCCACTTCATTAATCGTCAAACTCATTAGACAGAAAGTGAGTAACGAAGGCCGTCCTCTTCATCTCTTCCTCCATCGCCTTCGCTTTCCCGGCGGGAGTGGACAGTGATCGGGTCAGAGTGTTTGAGGAGGGACGAAGGAAGATCTCTCCAAAGATGGAGGCTGTAATGCATGTTAAGTACATATTTTTATTCAATTTGTTTTACATTTTTGGTACAATAAATGAGTCCTAGAATTTTTATGAATTTATGATGGGTTTACCCAGGTATTAGCGAGATGTTGCATATTGTCTGATATCTTTTGATTTAAAACAGAAACTTAATTATTCTTATCTTCAAAATGTACTGCAAATACGTCAAAACATTTATTCTTTAAAGTTAACCTTATTACATGACAATAATAACTTTCAGAACATCAGACTGAACAAAATTGGGGGTCTTAATCAAATAGCGGTGTACAACTGGGACATATTTGTATCCTCTCTTTTCCTTAAGAGTTATGGATAATATAAAATGCAGACAGACTGTTACCATCATTTCATATCATATCATAAAATTCTCCTACATACATGTACCTGTCCATAGACTCTAACATAATTTATTAAATTGAATTGAACAAAGCAAGTGGTATATCTGAAATCATTTCATAAAAATTCTCCTACACACCTGTCCATAGACTCCAACATAGTTAATTAAATTGAATTGAACAAAGCAAGTAGATTTCATATTCCAACAAGAAAGATAACTCTTCCACCTCCCATTTACTTACAGAGCCATTTTTGTGAGACATACTTACACAGTATACTGATATCTAGTTTGTTTCTGTCAGAGTGATTCAACAGTTCCCTCAGGAAAGCACACAGATATCGGAACAGGTTCTTGTGATGCTCCGGGATTTCAGATATCACCTGATCAACAAAAAGATAAATGTTTCAAGGTAAAACAACTGACTGTTCACTTAAACTACTATAAGCAGTAATTCTAACCTAAGAACTTAAGTTCTTAGATAAATATGGTAATAAGACACAAATCCTTATTTTCACTGATCAAAATCATACAAGTTTTATTTATGATAGATATGGTAATGTACTCATCAACCTTTAACCTTGAACCGTAAGGTCATTAGTTTGAATTCTTTTTTGTGTATACAGTTAAAAGCAATTTTAAAATCAAAGTGGAGAACAGACTGTATCAGTAATCATATAAGTAAATTACAGTCTGACTTATTTATCTCAAATTCAAGTGGACTATGAAAAAACTCAAACAAGATATCCAAAGGCTCAAAATATCAAGGTTAAAATGCAAAGACAAAAATAGTGACAGATTTAAAATCACTTTCTATGAACTATGCATGGTATTGGAGATACCGATTATAAAAATCTCAAAGTTTAATTGAATCTATTCAATTACATGTAAGTGGTACAAGTTAAATACTATTAGATACATGTACATCTGTGAGATGATTTGTTACAGTAGAACACAGACAAACTTTAGACTCTTGGGAATCCTGGTTACCTGTTTACACAGCATGTAGTTCCCTGAGCACTCCAGACACCTGTAGTAGACGCGGCTTGGAATGACCGGGTCCGGGAGACACTCCAGGAAAAGTAACAGGGCCTCCGCCACCGAGTGTATGCTGCCAGCTAGTAACTGGCTCAGGAAATCAAACTTATAACTCTTGGTATTTTTTCTACGTAAAATATGACAAATAAACCTGCTAATCTACATTTAACTTGACAATTGTTACTGTGAAATAATTGCCTGACAGTGTGGTGAAAAGTCATCAAAACTATTCATTCATTTGTCAGCCTCTGACTTAATTTTGGAATCATTCTGGTGTTATTGTAACATGAACCTATTTATTTACTAATAACGTTTTTGCATTAGTGACAAATAAAGTCTCTGCTTTGGTATGACAAAACATCCATTAACTGACTTTTTGAACAACAGCAAGTTTTTTGTCTCCGGCATCTTCATTAGCCAAGGATATGCCAAGGGTTTGTGAGGAGCGGTGCAGATCAGAAACCCTTGGCATATCATGCTATCAAAAGTCAGGATTTTTTTCCTGGATTTTGATTGGGGTTTACTGAAACTGTTCGACCAATCAAAAAATGCCAAACATATCTTATTTAATCAACAATGTTTTCGTACTGTTTATTCACTAGTGTCTCTAACACAAATAGCTCAAAACCCTTATTTTCCTAGTCTTTCTGTTTGAGCCTTCATGATGCATGTATCATTCAATGGTGCAATAATAAGTACACCTGATTGTTGTGTATCAACAGAGGCATGCACTCGTAGATTGAGTCTTACACCCTACAAATGAATTCGATCTATATGTAACATTTCACAATATTCCTATTTATTGAATACACTGGGCATTAATAAATAGGATAGGAGATCACACGATGAAAAAAATCCCGACTTTTGATAGCACGATATGCCAAAGGTTCGTGAGGAGTGGTGCGGATCAGAAACCCTTGGCTAGCAAAGATGTGTCTCTGGAGAAAATAAAATTGCTTCTGTCCTAATAAAAATGGAATGACATAATTATGTCATGTTTCCAAGGATACGGATTCTGTCTGGTACACCTGTATCCAGGCAATCTCTAATGGCCGCCAATTCATTCTTTAATCCTCGCTGTTGAAATAGCTCTTCCTGAAATATTATTTGAGAGTATGTATATTTAAAATCTCAAAATGATTAAAAGTCTTACATGTATTTATAAAATCAAAAAAATAGGATAAAGGTGTAGTGATAATGATTGACACAACAATGGTCATAATAAATGTGACTTGATAGTTTAGTGCAATCCATCTCTATTGATTTAAAGAATATAATATACATGTATGTATGTTTTAAGAAGACAAATGTCTACTCCAATTGTATTATTTGTTAAAATTATGATCTGATTTAAATAACTATGAAATAATTATTAAGTAAAGTGTATTTCATCATGGCTACACCATATCAATACAAGATCTTCTCCAACTGTATTGTTAAAATTGCGATTTCATTAAAAGGAAAAATCACAAACGCTTATTGAGCAAAGAATGTTTCCTCATCCACCATGATATTAAAATTTTTATCATACAGTGTTTTTCATCATACAGCACAAGAGTACAGTACCTCGTCCCTGCCGTAGTGCCAGATGTGGTCCACCAGTCTCCACACCTCCTTAGGGACGGCATACAGTCTCCCTCCCTGGGTCAGGTCCCGTGACATCAGACTGCCAGGCTGCTCCTGAAATCACAACACACATAGATCAATAACCAAAGATAAAAGTATGGGGGGAGGGGAGAATCTCACACAATGAAATGGGGGGAGCAGTCTTGGCAGTTTTTCGTGTTTTAGGGGCTTCACATACAAATTCCTATCAGAACTCCAAGACATTTCATGGTCATTATTGTATGTAGAATTTTTTTTTTAAATAAAAAAAAAAGGAGTATTAGTCAGGTTTTAATTGGATTACATGCGAGACAATACAATTAGATTTGTTAAACACTCACAATCTCTATAAGCTGGGCCGTGGGGGTCTCTCTGATTGGCCCATGCATCTGGACCAGAGCCTCCAATGAGCAGCCAAAGCTGGACGGAATGAAGTTCCCATTGACTGTAATCTACACACAGGGCTAAGGAACTCAACTGTCATAAACATTTCCTAAGATCACAATTAAATTAAACATTACACAAATACAATATCAGGTTATTGTTGCATCTGGCCCTGCCGTCACCAACTTTCCTCAAGTCAATACTCAGCCTCAAGTCTGAGTTTTTACCTCAAATTCGTGCACTTTTCCTTTAAGGATTTGAGTTGAGGACTGAGTTGAGTGATTTAAGAATTTTGGTGATGGCGGGGCCTGGAGCATTTGCTGAAATCAGTTGAGTGATTTACGTACATTATTTTAGCAGATTTTTCAAGAGTTTGCCGAATAACGGTAATCAAGGAGGCTGGTTGGTCAATTATAGGTCCATACCATCATTTGAAACTGTCTTGTTAATTTTTTGGAACTTAATATCACAGATGACATCTTGGCATAGCAATAAATGACTTATTTTGTTAGGTTATAAATTCAATTCCACATATAATTCATATTTAGTTAAATTTTATTAATACAATGTACAAAAAAATGGCAATGGCCCATAACCTTCTAAGGAACCCAACACTTGTGAGTGGTTTTTTAAAATATTACAGAATGGCCAAGAGCCTCCCCACCCTCTTGAAATAGAAATAGAAGGATACAAAGAAATCCTTGCCGCCAGTGAGGTGTAGGACTAGGATGTCGTCTAGGACGTGGTTTGAGGCATCTAGTGACGCCACACAGGATTTATCCACCAGCACCTCCAACCGGATCTCACAACTGGAGCCTGGAACAGGACATCAACTGGATGTAAGCTTCACTCTACTGTGTCATTTTACTAAACTTACATCAATTTTAAGTATCTCTTCTTAAATAAATCTACTGAATACCCAAATGGCTAAAACATTTATTTCTGCACTGGTTGTAAGTTTTTATTTATTTCTAAAGAGAACTAAAATCAACGAATTAGTCTAAATTTATGCTTTCTTCCATTAAGGGAATGCATATCATCAATTTTTTCAATTAAAATGCCATTACCTCAAGACTCCAAAATAATTCACGTAGATTACTTAGGACTATATATAATTCAGTAAGGTACTTCATATTTGATTTTCATGATTGACGATTACCTGGGGTTATCACAGATTTATAAGGGGTTATCTTCAACCAGGGCTGACAGTAGCTCTGTTCCTCCAATTTATTGATGAATTCAAACTCCACAGGGACCTGGCCAATAGAAAGAGAGGTTAAAAGGTCATAATAAAGCTGAACATTATGTGAAAAAGGAAGATATTTATCCCTGTTGGTCAAATGCTATTGAATTTATCAATTTTACTGTTATATTGAAAAGAAAATACTTTATGTAATTCAATTTTCTATACAATGTTTATGAACAAAATTTGAGTTATTCCCCTTCCCAATTAAAATTGGAAATGTAATGAAACTTAGTCCTTGCAAAAGAAGTGGAAAACAAATTCCTTCCTGTACCTATAACATTTTAATTTGAAACTTTTGGCTTCAGAAACTATTGATAAATATGTAATAGGCTTTATAAACATTTTCTTACCTGTCCTATATTGCAGACAGTCAGAATTTCTGCTTTCTTTTCAATAAACATTACATCTTTAAATTGGAACTGAAAAGCATTGGGAAAAAAAAATTGTGGTCATTGTTAAAAAAACTAGCTGTGTATGGTATTTTGGTTTAATTATAATAATCTCCTATTTGCCACTCAAAATAAACTGCAAACACGTGTGAAGGATTTCCTGTTTCCTTTTTTTCCCTAATAATATTAAAAATTATTGGTTCCTTCTCAATCAAGGAACAGATTAAAATGAAATCTAATTTTAATTTTGAAAAAAAAAAAATATTTTACCACATATTCATCATAACTAAACTCTAAACAAAAAAAAATGACTTGAGGTCAAAATTGTCTTATTCAAATCTTTCTTAATAAATACCCTAATTATCAAAGTGACATCATCTTGAATACTATAACTTATAAATTGCTTTGATACCTAGTTCATGTATATATTCTCTATAATTTGAATAACATCTGTTTGTTGAAATTTGACAAGCAGCATCCTTGTCTATAATTTGACTAATATCTGTCTTGTCTAATTTGACTACCAACTGTCTTGTCAAATTTGACTAACACCTGTCTTATCTAAATTTGACTACAAACTGTCTTGTCTAATTTGACTAACAACTGTCTAGTCTAATTTGACTAACAACTGTCTTGTCTAATTTGACTAATACATGTCTTATCTAAATTTGACTACCAACTGCCTTGTCTAATTTGACTAACAACTGTCTTGTCAAATTTGACTAACAACTGTCTTGTCAAATTTGACTAACACATGCCTTATCTAAATTTGACTAACACCTGTTTTGTCTAATTTGACTAATACATGTCTTATTTAAATGTGACAAACACCTGGCTTGTCTAATTTGACTTACACATGTCTTGTCTATTTTGACTAGACTTTGTCTTCTCCATTACTTGACTTACCTCTGTCTTGTCTAATTTGACTTGAGGTAGGTAGTCATTCTCCAGTCTGTCTAGTTTCTTCATAATGTCCTCATACACTTTGTTAGATTTCTCTCTGTCGACAACTTTTACCTAAAAACATGCCAAAAGATCTCAAATTAGAGATATAATAATCAAGGTGACTTTCAAGCAGAAAACAGAACTCTGACATGTACATGTACAAGCTAGCTTCTTAAAAGCCAGTTAAGATTCAGCTACAATAACTTGGAGATTCAACATTCAGAGGGACACTGTTTTATCTTCAGCTAAGAACATTTGTAAAGTGGTTTAAAAGATATCAGCAGGAACACATTAAATATTTTGCAAGCTTACATGGAGCAAAAATTAAAAATTTACTTCCATGTTTTAGAATGTTAAATTTACATAGCATCCCTTATATTTTATAAGTCAAGTTTAAACAAAAATATACAAGATGAAGCTGGGTGATAATTGAACAGTTCAAATTAGTTTTTATTGTAATAGAGCTTCAAAAATTAAATGCCAGTAATAAAAAATTAAAGCTTATGTGGCAAGTATTTCTTAGCAATAAATTTATCTGATCAAAACAAGAATGTATGTTCTTGATGATTTCTCAATAGAGTCTGGCGTAATCATCAATTTGATTGCAGATGTCATATTTCACATCCACTGATATCGTCTTGGTACAAACGCACCAATAACTAAAGTAAAGATACCTGCGTTGTTTGATATGATCCTGCCATTTCTTGACTTAAGACCCATCAAACCAAGAAATTCCCTTCATTTTCTACCTCCACTGCCATTGCACAACACATAGTTATGGAGTGAACTTGAAATTAAATCCAAACCCGACTACACTGAATAAGGAAATGTGATCTCAGGATTATATGACAGCATCAAAGGTCATTAATGCACTCTTTCCTCCTCACTTGAGATTTAAATTCACATTCATTTGTTAAAAAAAAATTTAGAATAAGGGGATACGTACATACCAAGATTAACCCACTGTCTTCATTTACTGACTAATTTCTGGGAATGGGAAAAAGGACAAACTGTTAAGGACTGGGTATGTTGTAGGAGGAGGTGGGGGGGGGGGGGGTTTTCTTGGCAATATTTTTCTTGAGGTGGGGAAAGTGGTGAAAGTTTTGGAAATTCTCTGGATCTCTGTACTCAAAAAGTTCAATGGTGATTATGGGAACAATTATTATATTTTAATTAACATTCTAGAGGGACATGTATTAAAAATCTCAGAAAATCTTATCAAAGAATAATTTTTCATCTTAATAAAAGGAAATGAAAATTTAAAAATGATTCTTTTTTCTTTAAAATGACATTTTAAAAAATCCAAGTCCAATCAAATACTAGTACCTGGTATTCAAAGAATTTCTTAAATGTTATTCATTTCCTCAATTTTTGAAAATTTGGATGCTTCCTTGACAGTACTAAAGAAAACATGAATAATCCATTACGGGAGCAAATCTTTGTCAATGAGTGATTTTGGTATTGGTAGTATCGTCTTATTTATATATTGCTGATGGGCTGAAATCAAAAGCACAAGACGATCACTCAATAAGGAAAATTAATCTATTTCTGTTAAATAATATGAAATTTGCCTATTTGTGGCTTTAATCCACTCAGAAAATGTTCAGGAAGAAGTGAGGAATTAATCAGACATGTCACATGTGACAGGAAGTTATTATTGGTGCTGGTGACACACTGGTGTTTATCAACACAGATCTGAATTCACATGTACACAAAAACATATGTTGTTGGTTTGCTAATTAAAAATGCGGTCACATGACTAATAATTTTTGAACAGGATGTGTATACAGTCATGTTTTGATTGGGTTCTCCATAAATGTACTCAATAGTGATTAAAGAGGACTTCTAATGGATTGTGATTGGATTAAACATTTTCATAAAATGAGTTGTGTGTTTAGTTCAGTTCTTTATTAACTCATATATTAGCTGTACAGCTTATCAGTACAAGTAAATATACCGGGTAAACAATTATATACATGTACAGGTAGGTTAACAGGAGAATGTGACAGAAGTGTACATATGATATCTAATTTGCCTTAAGCAAATCTTATCTCAAGCTAAAGTGAATGAATTTACCCAAATTACATAACTCTTTTCCATTTTCAGCATTAAAAAGCGGCAAAAGTTTTAGACATTGAAGGTTTTTTCCAGTAATAAAGCTTAATGTATTGTTTTGTGATAGACTTCGTATACATGACATGTTAAAATAAAATGAAATTCATCTTCAATAGAATATGAACACAGAAAACACTTTCTATTTTGTCTTTCAATGTTATTAAATTGACCCATTGCTATTGCTAATTGCAAAGACAATCTGAATCCTGAAATACATTTTTGATATTTGATATGGGTTTTCGTAAATGAAATTGTAAATTATGGGTTGCAATTAGGTATTTGAAAAGAGAGCAATTACTAGAACTATCTAGATAAGAAAAAATATCCTGTCTAGCTTGATCAAAAATATGTTGCTTGACAATAAAGAGATCTGCACCTGTTATTTTTTGTTTTCCCACAATTCAAACATACCCAGATTGCATAAAAAATCTTAAATATACGACAACCAGTTTTTTGCATTATGCTTTTCAACACATATAGTGTATACCGGTAATAGCAATGTCGAATAATACAATTATAATTGATAAGTGTTTTTTTCCCAAACTTAACAATGTTATCATTTCATGTTTATGTAATTGTCAAACTTAAAAGCAAGCTTTATAGTTTGCCTTTGGGTAAACAAAGAATTTTATCTCATTCTGAAGACACTAATTATATTGCAAGTCAATATATTAATTATAATTCTGACTCAGTGTTTAAAAAGAGATATTACATCAAAGTCATGACTCATTTTTGCGGCAGAGCCTAAGTAAGTAATCTTCAACAAATACAATAGACACTATAGAACCTATTTCACAGTGAGGGATATTCAAATAGACATGGCTCCTGTGGGCCTCTTCAAATTTTATTGCACACAAATAAAAATTGGTTTACAGTATATTAAAGTGGAGCACATGGCTCAGTGGTCATGGGCGTTAGACCAGTAACTAAAAGGTCGCTGGTTCAAACCCTGCTGTGGGCACTTGATGTTGTGTGTTGTGCACTTAGACAAGGCAATTTATCTACATTGTCTCAGTCCACCCAGCTGAAATTGGGTACCGGCTTATGCTGGGAGTTAACCTGCAATGGACTGGTGTCCCATCCAGGGGGAGTCAATGACTCTCAGCTGCTTAGCATCACGGAAACTGGGAATAAGCACTGGCCTTATGCGCCTAATGGCACCGAGAAGGATTTAACTTACCTTTAATGATGGAAATACTTGTGACTTTCACTCACCTCTACATTGAACAGTGAAGAGACAGGTTTGTGGTCACTGATTATTAGATCTGGGTGTGAGATGTAGTGGACCTGTTCTATCCCTTCACCCTTGTACAGGATCCTGTCACACCAGGCTGGGATTCGGCTCTTTTCGCTATAACACAGAAATGTGGAAAATTGAAATCTCTACACACATAATTTTTTCTTTTTTACAGCGAAAAAAATGTATAAATTCTAAGACACATGTTTAGTACAATCGTACATTGGTGACAAACTGTCTTATTTAGCCCAACAAATTACACGACTGAATTTTTTCATTTGAAAATGGGGGTTTGAGAATTTCACCATGCAATTAAGTTGTCCAAATGAATTAATTCACTTATTTTCCCTAATGTGTGTTTTGTGTTGCATGATATTAAATATCGGATTGGAAGCAATTCAGAGGTAGATCAAACAGACCCACTTTTTTCCCACTTTGAGTTCACTGAGTTTACACACCTGGAGTCCCACTCATTGGTGCCTGTGTCATATTTATAGGTCGGCCGGAATCCTATGACCCCCTCCTTGTAGCCCTTAAACACATCAGATCTACCCAGCTGCTGGTGAAGCTAAAAATAAAAAGACTTTTATAAAGAAAAACCTTCTATCAACTATCTACTAACGGTAGAAGAAAGATTATGATAAAGAAAACTACAACATACATGTACCAACTAATCAATCAAACAGCTTTTGACCTTAATTCCTATATGAGCTTTAACCTGCTCTCCAACTCCTACTTGACCACACGCTAACTTTTTTTTCTACTTGACCCTAATTGACCTCTGGTTTGTCCCTTATTGAACTCTGACCTGATCATAACAGAGAAGATCTGGGTACTTCATCTTGTCAATCATAGTCTTCACTTTGTCAATGTCCAGACCGTTTATCCTGTAGTTCAGATCACCAATCCAAAAGATCTGGCTGAAAACAAATGAACAGATAAATCAAAT
The DNA here is from genome assembly GCA_016163765.1 of Magallana hongkongensis. Classification (NCBI taxonomy): domain Eukaryota; kingdom Metazoa; phylum Mollusca; class Bivalvia; order Ostreida; family Ostreidae; genus Magallana; species Magallana hongkongensis. Next base: position 20,879,639 of record WFKH01011925.1, on the reverse strand, counting down.
GACTTAAATCAAATGTTATGGTTCATGGGTCAGTTCTTTTCTACAAGTAATTTAAAAATGCTCCAACAAAGTCACAAAACCAATACATAGGGATGGTAACCAATGATAATTTTAATTCAAAGGGAAAATTACCCAATATATTATGACAATCAAGCTTTTGGTCTTTAGTACTAGTGGAATGTTCTGTTGACATTGAAGACTTACTCGTGCTCGGAGATCGTTAATGGAGGGGCAAAGTTCTTGAACCTCATCTTACTCTCCACATCACGGTAATCCTACAAACGATCACAAGACAGTCAGATAAACATGGCTACCATCAACATGTATTTATTACGAAGACGGATTGTTTTTATGTACCCATTAACAGAAAATTGAATCTTTCGGCATGAATTCAATTGCTACTCATTCTGTTGAAATATAAAGATGGGTTGGAGATGTTTCACTTTTTTATATATTAAACAGATTCCGTAGTCAAAATTTCAAAGCATAAACTGTCCCAATTTAGTTTGAAATCTGTGATATACAGTTAATACGAACTAATGTAATACTTATACATATCAAGATATCATCTTCATATTTGTATTAGCTATTATTTTGACTAGAACATAGATGTGTATTAATGGCATATATGTGTATACGCAGGATTTACCCAACTGCTGCATGTTCATATATGTGTATGGACTATTTTGTGTGTATAATCGTTCATTTAGAACTTTCTCTCTAATAATTGTAAACTTATATGCCATACGGGCTCAAAATTGGAAAATAAATTATCTTACCTAAACTTACATTTTAAATCTTTTTATGATCAAATTCAATTGGGTGTCTGCTTACAACGATGATAAATAGTTTTAATTACTATATATTTATTATACAGACCTGGTTTCTTCTTTCATACTCCTCCTGGTGGGCTGCTAGATGGGTGTTGATAAAACACAAGGAGGTGTTGTGCAGGGTCATCCTCACCCCCACCCCACCCTTGTTACCCTGTAAAACACATGCACCAGTTTGAAGGATACTTGATAAAAAAATCAATGTAAATCACAAGTGTGACAATAACTTATCTATACCTGCTAATATCGTATAACATTAAGAGAGTTGTTTCCCTTGAGCACAGTCTCAGGAGAAAAAATGATTTTCTGTTTGTGTGCTGTTGGAGCTTATAACTGATGCAAATCTTAGTAAAATGGATTAATGGTTTGTTGATTTGATCATCAACTACTTTCTTCACCTGTCATGTCTGTAGCATTAAGAAAACTCTCTCTCTCTCTCTCTCTCTCTCTCTCTCTCTCTCTCTCTCTTTAGGGAGTTTGGGAGGGGGGAATATTACTTTAATGGCTAAGTAAACTCTGATGATGATCAAACCAGGTAGTGAGTGATGGTTTTACCATAAAATTAGTATAACATCTCAATATATAGTTATTAACGTTAATTTCACTCGACCTCCTGTTCTAAATAAATCCTAAATTTTTTTTCTAAACCTGAGGAGAAAACATGTACATGTACATATATGTAATTGCTAGCAACACTGAACTATAGTCTGTAATAAAGTGTCACTCAAGGAGCAACAATGGCTGGTACGTTTTTGCTTTATTTTTTATAGACCACCCCCAAGTCATTTTTTAGTTTTCAACATTGAACCTTGACCTCACCATAATTCCCATGATTCCTGTGGCGACTGTGTCAGCATCAACAAGACTTGGTGGTAAGTCAGGGACGAGGGACTCCTTGACATACACAAGCAGCATGATTCCCACCATGCGAATCAATTTGACCTGCAATCACAAAAGTATATAGTTACAATCAAAATTTCTCCATGTCAAAACTTTTATGTACGGTGATGATATGTGTGCAGCATCAAAAATTCAAGTCTCTTATTAGTTTTTCAGTTCAGACATGCAAAAACAGTTTCTCCTTAAAAAAATACCGCACCCCCCCCCCCCCCCCCCCCCCCCCCAAAAAAAAAAAGGTGGAATTCTAAGTACGCATGTACCAGTAGGTACATGTACTAGTATCATTTTTAATTACCAATATCATAGTTATGGTACATGTATATTCAATGCCTTTTTTCATCATCAAAAATACAGAATATACCAAAGGGGCCAAGCCCATTTTGACCTTAATTTCAATGTACCGGTAACCATAGATAAAGATCTTTATTTATAGTAACATTAAAATTAAGGTCAAAACGGGCCTGTGGTATATGCATATATTTAATCAGCTGTTGGGTGATACTGACTTTTCTGTACCGGCCCTTGACTGGTAGACTTTTCCTGACAGCATTCTTCCACTGTTCCTCTTTCCGCGAGTCGCTGAACACATAGGCCTGGTTACTGAGGTCCAGCTCTTGAAATCTGTAAACAACCACATAATACTACAGAGCAGATGTTCTAGCAGGCAACGTAACACAATTTCTGTGTAGCATAGTGATAGCATGTAGACAGCTTTTTTTAGGAGGGGGGTATAGAACTTTAAAGAAATAAAGAGACATATTCTAATAAACTGTTTGTTGTTTTTGAAGTTTTCTTTTTTCAAACCTTTAGTCATTGTAAAAATTGCAAAATCACTTAGTAATATATAGATATCTGGAATTCTTACCAACAATTACTCCATCTTATAGTCTTATATTCTTACACTTATCCTATGACATAGATATCGGGTGTATCCCCCACCCTACCTAATAACACAGTAATCCTGTGACATAGATAACTGGTGGAGTTTGCAACACTTACCCTATGATGTAGATATCTGGTGGAGTTTGCAACACTTACCCTTTGACATAGATATCTGGTGGAGTTTGCAACACTTACCCTATGACATAGATATCCGGTGGATCTGGTACTCTGTCTAGCCACTGCTTGAGTGATACAGGAGGGTTCTGTCCATTCACGTTCCAGGTTCCACAAAATATACTTCAAATAGAGAGGGTGTGTCTCATTACAAAGAGTCATGTTATTAAACTATATCACATATCATCAATCTTTCACATTCTTATTGAAGCATTAAAATATTTTCTCTAAAGTTTTCATTAGTCTCTATAATGTCAATATTTTTTAATTCTACAATATTGGTCTGCATCCATACTCTATACCCATCTAAAACTGTTTTTTTAATATAAAAAAAATGATGATTTTTAATAGAGTATACTGTAACATGCAGTTCAAACTTGATTAATTCACATGACTAGTGGATTTTATTATTTTTGCTTCACTGTGATAAATAATGGATTAGGTCTTATTTGTGATGTTTCTCTTTTTTTGGTCCACTCTTACAAATAATTGATTAGTCCTTACCTGTAATGTTTCTTGTAGGTAAACTCCTCCTCCCTCTGTCGCATGTAATGCTTGACCACATGCTCCCGGGCCGTGGTCGGCTTTAGGTTGTTGACCAGCTCCACCCCTGACCCGGGGATCCCCAGCTGATTAGTGATTAACTTCAAGGAATCAGGGACACCCCCATTTGTGGTGTCCTCATCACCATAGTAACTATTGAAACAAGTGATCATGGATGTCATCAATGCAGCACAATAATTGTCATTTCACTGTATTGGTCATTTTTCAGTGTTTGATGCTGCCATGTTTACAAGTTGTTCAAAGTTTAATGGTGTTATGTCAATACAAATTTATGCAAAAATATCAGAAAGTGTTCAGAATTAATTGACGTGTAATTTTCGGAAACATCTCCACTGTTTATTCAAATATTGTGAATGGTTTACAAATTTCTCAGTTACTCCCTTTCTGTAAACCTTATAATGCCCCATGGTGATACCATTTTTATATACAGTGTACATGTAAGAATATATGTATATTTTGATGAATATTTTGCTGCATGCTGGGATAATTATGTTTATGGACATCTACATATCCTAATGTTTACTAATGGTAAGGTATAAATCTGTTATAGCTGTAATGTACATTTAACTTACTCTCCAATGAGGTCAATAGAATCTCTGCTTTCTGTTTTACGTAAGCCAGACATTGTTTCCCCTGTATTCATATCTGCTGACATAGCTTTCTGTCTCCCTGTTGAAATACAACAAATAACTTTTAACAGGGAGAATCAACACTTTTAATACTGAAACCAAGTATTTTATGCAAACAAGAATATCCACAAGATTTATGACATTTTTATCATTTATATTTTTTACAATATTTATTGTATATATATATTATATAAATGGACTTCTGGAAAGTACAAACTGCTTGTGTAAACTACGTACTAATTACCACAGAGTACTTCTCCACTTCACATTTTCAAATAGAAATTGACATGTATAATACATCTGAATGAAAATCTAATAATATCCTTCCAATAGGATTTTACCATAGACAGCATCTGTCAGCAGATTATCAAACAGAAAATCTACTGTAATTGATTTGAACAATAAAATTCTAATACCCCCCCCCCCCCCCACTAACACATAGAACCTTCCCCAAGAAAACTTTGACCTTTGAGAATACACCAATTTTTATCATTTTTCAAATCAGTTAATTAATTTCTATATTTTACAACTTACCCTAAGTCTTGAACACATTTACAAAGAATGTACATGCACATGACCCCATTAAAACTAGATTTCTTTTGAAGTATATTTATCATCATAATAACATCAATCAACCCATTTTCAGCAGCATGTGTCACCAGTGTGTAGATATTCAAAGTAACTCATTCAAACAAATATATTTCTCATAGAAATTCACATTTATGGTAATCTTTTCATTCCTTGCAACCTAAATGATTGATTTTGTAATTAGGGTCAGTGAAGTGTGGTGACAGAGAATATATGTATATCTGTTGCTATGCATGCAGCTGTTGCTATGGACACAGCTGTTGCCATGTTACAGTGATGGGCACATAATCTTACTGACATCTGCTTCAATATGTAATATCTTGCAAAAATAACTAAACTGGTAGTATATTTTCTAAAATTCAGAAAAATTGATAATTGATAAACATTGGGTTTAATCTTTAAAATAAGTTCTAACAAACTTTAACCTAGTATGTTTGTATTGTATAATATATCCTCAATCATTTATCTAACACAGAAAAAAAATACAAGATCTTCAGGAAACTAAGTTAGAAGACTAATCTTGCATGAACCAGAGGCATTTAATCTATTTTCAACTTCACAGACTCTAGCTGGCATTTTTGAAGCCACTACAAGTACCAATCAAACAGAATATAAATACAAACTTGGAACATTATCAGTGGCTACAACCCTCTTCTCTCCATCTGAAATATTCATGTATTTCAGCGGATCAAACACATCTTCCTGGAATGGATTATCTGTGGAGCCAGGATTGAAGGTGTCGTGAAGGAAGGGATTATCCTGATGGTGTGGATTAGCAGCAAACAGACAGCCAGACTGGGAGTGTCGGTACTTGTCTGTCCATGCAAAGGAGGAGGGCAGGCCCTGAGGGGCACCTTGGGGGAGTTCTGTAAGGAGAATACATGGGAGGCTCCAGGGGTGTGCATTTGCAATAGAAATACATGTATTATAATAGTTAAATTTCATTATCTCAGACTCAAGGGTACAAAAAACTTAAAGAATTCAAGATTTATAGGTTAAAATACATAACTATTGAAAACATAGTCACTTCCACAAATCAGTGGTAATCAAGACATTGATGTTTGAGATATTGAAATTCAAATTGTATTGTGTAACTGTGATTTTTTTTCTGTAGTTCAATACAAAAAAAAATAGAAATTCACATTTTACGCGGGTAGGTTAAGGAAGCATAATTATGGACAATTAAGCGTCTTATTTTGACTGTTCTATATAAAATCATAATATTAAATGACTGTTTTGAATCGGACCAAAAACTTATTATTTTCCGATTAAATAGATGTCACTGCAATAAAATTGGGTTGTACATTACTGCCACTTCGGTGCATTATCACGTGATAACTAAAATAAATAGCTTACATATATTCCTTAATAATATAAAATGAGATAGAACAACACTACCCCGCGGTTTCCACAAAACAAAAAACATATCAAGTAAAGACAAAACATCTCAGTGTTATAAAAACTACTGCTAGAATCCTATATTCTCCTCGATTAAATAGTTATTCGCCCATTTCTCTAAAAACCTTCCCAACTTTTATACAGAATGCACGGAAAACGGCATGCTGCAACAAAGCAACACATAACACGGGATTCTAGCAGCACTTTTCAAGTTAAGCACTGATTAAACTATTGATACGTGTTAAATGTGAACTTCAAAATATACGAGGTAGTGTTGTTCTAGTCGGATGTTTATATTGTAAACAACGACATAGGAAAACCTAGCTGGCCGAGAAATAATAGCATAATTACATACCTTCTAGCGAATATTTCATAAAGTTAACATAATTATGTTCCAATATTCTTTTGTTCAAATCTCAACAAGTCACACCAAAATACTTTATTACAGTTCTTAGATTTGTTAAATTATGAATCTGTTTACAATGCTTTCTGATCAAATTTACCGGTACACGACATTCCACTTTCAGTCATATGACGTCATCAATGTGTACGTAATACAATCTAATTTATGAAAAAATTTGTCTCTGGTATTTTTTAATTGATTTTGGTCGACGTTGTGATGTTTTAATATTTAAATAGGTATTCAATAACTAACATTTGTTATTTCGCGGAATTACATGCATCTTCAATTCCATATGCTTCCTTAACACCCCTGCATATCAACTCAGGTTATAATGTTTACAATCATATACTATTATGTCATCCAAAAAAAGCCTTTTACATGTAAGTTTGAACTGTAAAATATGTCAAACCACAGGAAAAACATCAACAGTTAGTCATTATAACTTAGACTTGTATATAATATATGTGTGCATTCATGAATCGTGCAGAAGATATATTTACTAGCAATATTGCTGGGCAAAATATTATATATGAATATATTGAATATACATTTGTGAAGCAAAGGTTATTAAATGTTTATTTAAAACAATGAATAATATTGTGGAACTTATTTTGAAATAATTCCTTTCACACTGTCTCAAGACTTTTGGAAACATTAAATATTTCTAAAGATACAAACTTTTGGAGACATCGAGTCCAAACTATCAGTAAACAACATTATGATACCTGGTACATGTAATTATATCAATAGAAAGTTTTAATTCTTTGTCCTCAGTAAATCACGAAATATCAGTACTGGTACCTATTTTCTACAGCAGACATCAAGATCAGGACTAAATATACTGTAAACTTGGAAATTTGAATGACAGAGATAAAATTTTGTGATTTCTGTCCAACTGGTCAAGGGGAAATAACTCTTGTGGAAAAATATTTCCAAAATGTCTTCATTATATCATAATTTAATGGATACTTTTTTTCTGATTTTGTGTCCCTGATGATAAATTTTGCAAAGCTGAAAAAAATCTCAAATTTTACAATTAAAAGTATTTTCCCCATGCATAACATTTCTGGATTTACAGTATTTTCTTGCACTAATAGAATCTTTAACATCTAAATGATATCTATGATACAGTATTTTATTGCCCTATGTAAATATCTATGGATACTTACGATTCTGTGCTTTCTGTATCCATCCAATCAGAGACTTAGCGGACAGGGCATCCTGTAACAACACACGGATGTTCTTGTTCCCTATATAAAGGTCCACCACCTGCTCAGCTGTAATACATCATCATCAAATCTTATCTAATATTCATCAATTGTTTGTATTTTTATCCAAGATATCATTTCATTTGATCAATGTGACATAATTCAGCTCCACTTCAAAGTATACGCTAAATCAGTGCATACAATTTCAGATTTTATTACTACATGTAGTATTATTATATTATATGAAATAATATTTATTAATAAATTCTAAATTTTTATCAATAAATAATAAAACTAGAATTAATAAATAAATGTATTCATTTTACACATGTAGCTGACTATAAATCAAGACAGGAATATTGCATACATGTAAAAGCATTACATGTATTACATGTAGTTACAGTTCATGGTCTGTAGTTGCAATGATATGGTTTACACATGGTCAGTAAATTCCGTATGGAGCGATCTAAAGCATAGCTCGATTCATATACCTACTGAATATATACTGACCACATATATACAACATAAGCATTAGGTCAACCAAAAACCATGATGACTTGATGTAACAAATATTTCTTACCCACTGCCTTTATTTAGATAGCATATACACTGTAGCAGTGTATAACAAATAAAAACTAACAAAATTTAGTGTTCTATCAATTAAAATGTAACAAACCAGAACAGTGTATAGGAGCTGACATCATAATGGGAGCTAACTCTTGTGCTGACTGTGTATGACTTCAGTTAGCCAATTATTCCTTATTAATTAGCAGTGGGTAAAATACATGTATGTATCATTATCAAAAAGTGGTTACATCATACATACTGTTTTTCAAAGGATCAAAGTCGTCTATAGAAGACTGTCTGTTGACATTATCTGTAAATAGGAGATTATAATATGTAGTCATGGAGAGAGAGAGAGAGAGAGAGAGAGAGAGAGAGAGAGAGAGAGAGAGAGAGAGAGAGTAGTAGAATGTAATCAAACAGAGAGTCAGATATATCAAATGTCAGATAATAGAATGAGAAACAGAGCGAAAACATATTTCATTATCTAACAATTTGCAATTGTATTTGTAATATGACAGGAAACATTTTATCAAACATAACTACAGAATTCATATCATCACTCAAGGAACATTTTCCTGTTTTCATGTAATAAGCTATTAATGATCTTGATGACAATGGAAATGTTTTATCAATGATATATTTCAAGTTGTAACAAATTGTTATCACGTAAATCTACTTAATTAACATACAATTTGACATATTTAAATTTTTTTTTAAACCCTTATTCATGCCATGTTAACTTTATTAAGCCATGTATGTCCTTTGCGCATGTAATGAGTACATTAAATGTGTAAAATCAAGAAATGATCAAATGTCTGCAGATAACCATGAAAACAAGGTAAATTCAAAATAAGTTTAACAAAACAATTTATAATTGAAATTTGTCCAATTAAGTGACAAAATATAAACTGTTTTGAAATTGTGAAAAAAAGTATAACTGAATTCTCAAAAGAGGGATAACTCTTGTCCCATAAATATCCAAATTGATTGCTTAAATGGATAATTAATGTAATAAGTGTATCAAATATTAAAAAAATCCCAAACTTTGAACTTCAAACAAAGCAAGTACATTGAAGACTCATTAAAGACAAATTCATTCCCAACCAAATCATCCATATAATGGATCACCAATGTACATGCATTACTCAAAGGTCATCCAAACAAATGGCCTCAACAATGAACTCTTCATACTTAGTGGGCTAGGGGGCAGGGGACCACTTTCAGTGTGTGTGTCTGTCTGTGTGTCACTCTGCTTTGTTCTATTGCTAGGCCTCTTACTCTTACTTTGCCTCAGGTGGAAATCCTCGTTGATTTTTATAACATCCTCCACTGACAAATCTCCCTCACTGCTGCAGGGGATTCCCCGCGAAGAAAACAGAAATAATCTAAAAATAGATAAACAAGAAATTTACAACAATCAAACTGCTCTTAAGAAATATTCTGATTAAGGTCTAAAAAAAGAGTGACTGTGTTTCCTATTAATTTTAGCCTGAAAATAAATAGAGTTGTCAGTATACATGTGCCTATGTACAAAAAAACTATAATTTCAGTTAACATTTTCTTGCTGTTTTAGACTTGGCCAGTCAGAGGACACTTCCTGACAAATCTCAAACACACCATTCAAATACAGATTTGATATATAGTTCTTACTCATGACATATTCAAGCATTTTATTGTTCTTATCTCTTGCCTGAAAGCTGGTAGATAAAAAACACACATTGTCAACTCACTGAATAAAAAATATAATTAACCATTTAACCATACCCCATATCAAAAACATGCTTTCATTATGTTTATAGATTGAAAAACTTTCACTGACAAGTGGTTTTTATTTCACTTATATTATTTATGATTTGCATATACATTGAAATTACTAAATAAACAACTAAAAGAAATTTTAATTATCGAACCATATGAATGCTTATTAATTAAATATAACATTTATACACTGTACAGTACTAGCTATCTCTACCGGCATATTATATATTAGTCCAATGTCAGTGACCCTTAAATATTCTGACAGGAAACCTTAAATTAAACTTTGACAGAGTGAAATTCCAAAATTTACAACATGATTACGGTGCTGTTGAAAATCAAAGTATGTGACAGTACTACGGTATACAGTACTGTACATCAAAATATGTGACAACCACAGAAGGTATATACTCACACAGTGTCTGCTTGCTTCTGGACGATGGCAATGTAGCGGTCTGCCTGTATGTTGTCCTCTATCACACGACCAAGCACACAGTACTACCGTTCAGGAAACTTAACATTTTTCAGCTTCATGTAGATGCATACATCACATATACATGTACTTTCAATTTAATATATATATTTGTGTGTGAAATAGTGAAAAAAACTACCAGTAAGTCGAGGGGAAAATGGGAAACTTCTGGTTACAGTGAAAAATGAGTCTATTCAAGTGCTGAGCTCTGTCAATATATGGGACCAAAGTGGATTTGCTGCTTTTTTATAAGCTGTATACATGCACTGCCTATTTAAAGTCGTACTGACTACTGACCAAGGATGTTATTTGGTGCATTATACAGTCAACATGAATTTTCCTGTCTTTATCTTTTCCTTAACAACAAAATACAAATATACACCTAATAATACATAAAATATTGTATACCGGTACCTGAACAATGATTGCACATTCATTCTACTTTATATCCAATTAAACTACATTCTTAATAGTCCCCTAGTCTACAAACATTGATAAATAACATTATTTTTAAAAAAGTGAAATTTCAAAGTGATCAAAAATACACCCCTTCCCTAAAGACTCTCATGAGACCAACTCAGTAAATAATATATGTTAAAATTCTGCATTGAGTGATAAAAGGTTTAATTGCTCTTATTTTGAAGACTAATGCTCCTTTATTTTAACATAGTACCTAGCTAAAATTCTAGGCATTGTGGGACATTCTTAAACAGATGTGAAGCAAAACTGATATCAGGAAAATTATGAAAATGTTTTTATTCATGTTATTAGAAGTAAGTAATTTTACAAAGTAATTTCACTTTTTATTAGTTGGTTACATTTAGGTACTGTATCTAATTTTCATAAACATACAATGTAGTTATTTAATCTCAATCTTGGAGAATTGGACTTTCTAATTGAAAAAAAGAATTACAAATTTTTGAAAGGGAAAATCACTGTATGTCATTTGCCCCCCCCCCCCCCCCCCCAAAAAAAAATGACTGCAATCTTTGTTGCATAGAAAATAGCAAGTTGTTACTAGCATGTTGACAGTATAGACTAAAATGCTAATCGAGTTTTATAAAAACATTGTATTACTATAGTCAAACAATGTAGTTTATGAGATCTGGGGGGATTTTTTCTTAATTCCAAGTTAGTTTATGTCTATTTCATTACAGCTATACAGTAGTTACTAAAATTGCATAAAATAAAATCTGATTGATCATAAAGCTTCCTGGAAATATGGGAAGAAAAGTACAAGTATATATGTCAGCAGGAAGTAAGCACTTATAATTATCTCTCTACTTTCATTTATCCGTTACTACACGTATAACATGAGACGTGGGCCTTTAGCTAATGTCACCGGCATTCAAACAGTGTACTAGAATGAGAAAAATTCCTTAATAGTTATATAAAACTGTGTTTTTAAATCAAATATACAAGTTATGTACAACAAAGTTATCTAAAAGTGTAAAAATGCAAATTAATTGAAAAACAGATACACATACATAAAGTCTATGAATAAATATTTGTTGCATCAGTTCAACTACTTGAATGAATAAATCTAATTTGTTTAAAAAAACCCACAATGGGCCAACATAATATCCATCAACCTAATTGACCCCTATCAATTGTGTTTTGTTAGTGTTGCAAGTGCTCTCCACGTATAAACACATGCCTTGCGTAAAAACCAATCGTGCTTATCATACAATATAACACTTGCTATGTCAAAGCAAATGCATTCATATACGTTTTAACTTTATCTGTCTCAATAACCGTTATCTTATCAACAGGTACGCAACTAACATTTCAAGTGGAAAAGGATATGTATAAAACTTTTTCGTCTGCTCGTAATAATTTCTTCACAATTGGCGTGATATCCATGCCTTGCTCGTCATTATAAGCCAATTTTCTAAAGGTCCATTTTATGAATTCCTCAAGAAACTACCTGGAGTATTGCTAATTTAATCCCCTTGCTTTTCACATTCAATTTTTGTTTTCACAGGAAATTGAATTTTTGTCATAGTTGCAAATTCTTGATCTCGAGCCCGATGCTTTTGGAATACATTACTCAAGACTCGAGCAAACAAAATTCTCTCTGTCTATTTTTTTCATTTTGGAATATATTTCTTGAATTTGTTGATTATCAGAAATATAGAAAAGTTAAAAAAATCATACTAAAAATGAAATCCATATTGATATCGGGATCGACATTCTTGTATACACATGCAACATATCGGCATCGGCAAAGAAAAGACAGAATATGTTTAGCGAAGAGGAAATATTTTACTCGGTCCTAGTTTTTCTATGGATCGTTTACTTTTGGGAGTCATATCTCTCATCAAGACAGGTGACAATTGTTTAGTCGTAGATCGATGTATACTTATATATTTTAAACAATTTAGTAAAGTACTCTACAGAACTTTCATGTCTGTCACTATTGATTCAGAAGAGAAAATAAAGTGTGGGGGGGGGGGGGGATAATATGATTGATAACATGTTTGAAGACTTTTTTGTAATAAAATGGTATCAGTACATGAGTACAAGTATTTCAATCATAGGAGGCAGATAAGTACTTTAAACTGGGACACAGATTATTGCAAAATCAATACTTTTTGCTGGGTTTTTTTTACAGAGATATCTTGCTAGGACTGTAGAAAAAGTTCCCAAAGAGCTGGAGAAGGTCCTGGACCAGGAGACGTTCACCAAAGCAAGGCTTTATTCCTTGGACAAGAGCACGTATGGTTTCTGGTCCGGTCTCTATCACCAAGCAGAGACGACGGTAAGGAGAAGTTGCAGTGTGACAAAAATCCTAATACATTACATCTTCATTTATCTGTTATATGTTTACAGAGCTGTAATGTTAAAGCTGACATGAATTCATAAAAGCATTTGGTCGCCATATTAGTTTCGATTGCTTCTCTACTGCCACTGGGGTATATATATACCAGTCGAGAAAGTTACGGTCGGTTGCTTTCCGATTGAGGCATTCAGGTTGCACGGGCTTCTAAATGCATGAACTACACATTGTAGTAAAATGTTTATAAAAAAGAATAAAGGAAACTACAATCAATAAAACACGAAATATATTTATTCTTTGAAAGAATTTCCAAGGTATCCGTATCATTTTGCAAAGATAGTGCTGCCTTACTTCGCATGCACATCGAACACGTGTGTCGTTCATACAGAGTGCATAACTTCTGGGTTTTTTTTAAATACCCAGGGGCACTACATCCAACACAGTAGATAAATAATAGTAAATCCAAGAAAGTAACAATGTAACATCGCTTCCATAGGTTTCTACAAAAACACTCCGTTTGTAAAATCCATCTGATCATCGACATTGCTCGATCGGCCACAGTGTGTAGTTTGCGCATGTGCGATGTTATAACTTACACAGGAAAACGTTCTACAATTACTGAGGATTTTGAAACATGTGTGCCTAGGATTTCAGTCTGTCTTGTTTCGTAGTTTTTTAGATATTTCTCACCATGCAGTGCAGTGGTTGTCATAATATTTTTGTTCAAAATGCGTTTCTACAAGTCTTTTCGTCCAATATAACGTGTTCTGGTGAATGAAATACCTGAATGCGGTGAAGCATGAATAGTGCTATCGGCCTTATATAGGGGGTGTGTAGCGATGAGCAGAACAATAGAAATCGACAACTAATATGGCGGTAGTCCGAGATAAAAGGGAAATAATGCATATTTATGAATTCATGTCAGCTTTAATGCGAGTTAATCAGTATAAGATGGTTGAAATTATTGGTTTTCCTTACACATGTACTTGCTTGTTTCTTTTTGCAGGTAATCTTGTGTGTAGGTGCCCTTCCCTTTGTATGGAAACTCTCAGGCCGAATCATCGGTCACTTTGGATTTAGTGGTGATTATGAGGTAAATATGAAGGCATTCAATTTCTGACTATGAAACTAAATACCAGCATTTATAAATACATGTATGTTAAATGATTACAAATGGTAAAATGTTACTTGGCATAATGCTTACTTTAATTCTCTACATGTATTTCTGCACATAAGGTAATGTCAACTGGCTTTAAATACAGTCCAACTTCCTAATCTCAAACATTTAAGTTGAAATACCATGCTGATCATGTCAAAGTGTGTTGGAATTTCTAACCACTTTTCTTTAAGTATTTTAATCTTAATGTCTAGAACCCTTGTATATCTTGAAAATTACACTCTGACCTATCAAATTAACAAGGTCTTACTGTATTGTGTATAAAAAAAAAATGACATCATTATATGTACATCAATTATCCTACTTCATGACTATGTTTGACCACAAATACAAGTACATGTATTAAATGACCCTAAATGACTGCATAGAATTATTCAACCAGAAACTATAGAGTACCAGCATTAAATTACTATAGTGTTTACTGTCTACATATACATGTAGTTTACATGCAATTTTCTGACCACAAATATTGTCTAGTAATAATAAATATCAAACATGTTATCTATCATATAAGTAAACCCACCCCCCCCCCCCCCCCCCCCCCCACTTTTTTTCTCTCTGCAGTGCTGAATCAATACAGTAAGTCAGTTGGCTTTAAATGCTAGCCATGTATATTATATACACTAATATGCTGTCTAAAATATCAGAACTAAATGGATTAATCCGATTTTAAATGCAAGGTTAACTGACTGGAAATAGTTTATTTATTGACCAAAGGTGTCTTCCTCCATCATTGAGACAAGGAAAACCCAGTTTGTTAAATTAAATAATTTAGTACCTACATACATGTATGAAATCAAGATTTGATTTAAATAAATTGAATTCCTACAGAGGAGAAATAGGGAAACTGGTTGAACTTGGTGATAGGAACTAACTAAATAATGAGTAAAGAACAAAAAACATTACCGATTTTTGAGGAAATTGTTATTGTGTATTAATTTACTTATTTGCTTACAATAGTACATTTTTGTGTTATTCTGCCTACTCAGTGTATTTTTCCTCCTTTCTCAGATCTTGCAGTCTATCACATTTATACTGATTTTCATGCTGTATTCCACGATTACCTCCCTTCCATGGAGTTTGTATGAAACATTTGTACTGGAGGAAAAACATGGATTCAACAAGCAGGTTTGTTTAACATGTGATGTTTAAAACTGTCAGTGCTTCATTACTGGATTTTTTTTTTTTTTTTTATTTAAAAGTTAGATATTAAGTAATATAATTATGGAGATATTTTACTCTTCAGAATATATATAAAGACAACATGAAGAAATAATGTAAATATCATTATAAATTTGAGACAACAATGAATTTATTGCTGTGACCATGGTAACTAATTTTTAATATTAAATTATAACTCTTAAGGAGGGTTTCTCTTTCCTCATTTTGATAAATAATGTTTGATAGTTTAAACATTAATAGCACAGTCATGGTTTTCACTTGGAGGTTGTAGTGTCTTTTGTGGTTGAAGTGCTTGTGTTTTCCAATAAATTTGCTTATTTTTCTGAATTTACAAAAAACATGTACATGTTTCCTATCACATGGTTTGCCTATAAAATGAATTGATAACATTCATATTTGCTTAGGTGTAGAAAAGTATATCTGTATAAGAATTGAAATATGATGAAATATCTTCAATCTGTATGCCTTGGTATTGTTTTTTAATTAACGCATTGACTTGTCGTTGCAGACTCTGCCATTCTTTCTGAAGGACACGGTAAAGAAGCTACTTGTTGGAATGGCCCTGGCTCTTCCCATTGTCTCCCTGCTCATTTACATCATCAAGATAGGAGGGGATTATTTCTTTATTTATGCCTGGGCATTTATGCTGGTTGTTTCACTGGTAATTGTTCACAGACAAGCTTTATGTGTTTACCAATAGTCCTTTTAAGGTTTTATGATTTCCTCTCTATATGCATGTACAACTTCCAACTTGAAAGAGAGTATCGTATATTCATAACTTTGATAAAGAATAGTGAAAGATATTACATATAATTATATTAACCTAAAATGGATTTAAGCTGCAGCTTTAAACTATATACAGTTACTGTTGCTTGAAGTAGATAGGAGATCTCGATCGATCTCTCTCATACAATCTATTTCTCTCTCTCTCTCTCTCTCTCTCTCTCTCTCTCTCTCTCTCTCTCTCTCTCTGTGTGTGTCCTGTCTAAAATACATTTTACAATGTATATTTCAAAACCAGGTTCTTTAATTTTTGCAGTTTCTCATCACCATCTATGCTGATTTCATTGCTCCCCTCTTTGACAAATATACACCTTTACCAGAAGGGAATTTGAGGACCAAGATAGAGGAATTAGCAGCAAGCATTGAGTTCCCCCTTACCAAGCTGTATGTAGTGGATGGTAAGCATTGAGTTCCCCCTTACCATGTGTATGTCATCGAGGGTAAAAATTGAATCCTATTACCAAGTTGTATGTTGAAGAGGTTAAGAACTATATTTGGCATTGCCAAGTTGTTTATTGTAGACGGTAAGACCTAAATTCTCACTCACCAAGATCGAAGGTTTAGAGTTCCTCTTTACAATGCCATCTGTTAAGTATTGAGTACCCCCTTACAATGTTTCCCTTCATTGAAGCGTCATGTTGTAAATAGTATAAAGTATTGAGACCTCTCTCACCCAGCTGTAAGTTATAAATGATTGGGATTTATTTCCTCCTTAACTAGCTGTATCACAATATGTTTTATTAAAGAGATATATTTGCCATAATTTTCTTTGTCCTAGGATCGAAGCGTTCAGCACACAGTAATGCCTACTTTTACGGATTCTTTAAAAACAAGAGGATTGTTTTATTTGATACACTGATAGAGGACTACACACCTCCAGAGCAGGGAGACAAGGTATCAACAACTTTATGTGTGAAGAATAGTTACTTTAAACCAACTTTTATTTGTGATGAGTTTATTTTGCAATTTACTAAAGACAAACTGGTTTGCAGTGAATCATTTTTGCAATCAAGATATAGATTATGTAGAGACTAGTTTACCAGACACATAAGATGCCTGATTTGCAGCAAGAAATAGGCTTTCAAGAAGTTTGCGAAAATTTCTTACACACAAATAAAAATTGGTTTACAGTTTTCAGTGTATTGTGTATTCTTTTATATGTCCACATGAATTTTCTCTAAACTGAGTGTTTCTTTCTGTCAGCATGATACCTCTTGGGAATTTTCAAAAAAAAATTGTTACCCTCTAAAATCTATGGTGTATACCTAACTTGAACTTTGATATTTCAAATTTTGATATCTTGAATACCCTGGATAAGATGAAAGTTAAGTTAGTTTTAAGTCCCTACCACAGTTTTTTATATATTTTCTCCTCTACATCTTGAAATTTTAGATATCTTAAAATACTTTCTTTGTCCCATAGAGTTCAAGATACATGCAATGAAGTTTGACTGTGTCTTTTCATAGTTTAATGTAAAATAATTGTTTCTTCAGACTGAAGCTAAGGAAACCAAGGAAGAAGAGAAAGAAGAAACAAAATCTGAAGAGAAACCAAAGAAAAAGACAGGGTGCAACACAGAGGAAATTCTGGCTGTGTTAGCCCATGAATTAGGTCATTGGAGTCTAAACCATGTTCTTAAAAACTTCTTTATATCTCAGGTATGGTGCAACTGTAAGATAATTCTGTGCTTGAAAATAAATGAATACTAAAGGTATTAATTGTCCTTGAGAAGGGTATTACTCTTTTTGTTTTCAGGTCATGCTAACATGTTATGTATTTTTTTCTGCAATGCTTGTTATGTTCATACTCACATCAAACACCAAAGAACGCATTTTATAGTTTAAACTTGCAGAGTATATATCCAGACATAAATTACCTATTTCCATTTGGTCATTAACAGCTTATTATAATTAGAGCATTTGAAAATACAATTACACTGTACGACAGACATGGGAAACATCCCCTATTTATTTTGTTGCCTGATCTGTTTTCCAGCTGAACACGTTCCTGTGTTTCATGGTCTTCGCCTTCCTGTCCAAGGAAGTGGTGATTTTCCGGGCCTTTGGCTTCGACACGGAGCCAGCTCTGATTGGGATGATGATAACGTTTCAGTACATCTTTATGCCATACAATGAGGTATGTATTGTATTGATTCATGTTTTTGTTTCACTCTAATGAAAGTAAGTCATATAAATAAATGTATTGATATTGCATTTATAGGATAGAGAGTACTGTAAAATTAATGTACGGTATTATATTTGGGGTGTATGATATTTGGTGGAAAATGTTTTTTAATGAGTTGGCATTGATTTGAATTAGCCTATTCCTGAATGTCCCTATTCTTATACCTACATGTATATGTATGACGTGTTCTCACACAGTTTATAATCATATTAATTGTCATTATCGTAAGCTATTAGAATCCCCCGTTGTCATACTCCATAGTACATCCAAAATGTGGAGATATTTCCTCTCTGAATGATTTATTTTGAAAGTATCAAGTTTTTATCAATATTTGTTAAGGGTGTAATAAAATGGGTATGGTTTGCCATGAAATCAACTAGATTCTCTTACCTCTTTAAGTCTACCATAAAATCTGTATTACTTTTCCATGTAAGGCAGATCAGCTACAGGATACTGATAACCAACTTTTATTCAATACAACTTCATTTCATGATTCATTAGCAATAAACTGATTCAGACAACTGAGCCAATGTAACCAAAAAAAACCTTAAAACAAGTACAAAAATCATTTAAAGGACTAGTTTGCTGCAAGAAATACAAGCAAAGATAAAGTTGTCATGAACCTCAAGAATTTTTCTTGCACACTAATTATAGTTCGTTTACAGTATATCAGTGTTCATGAAATCCACTCATTGTGTTATCCCATGAAGTCTAATCTTAATGACTGATTTTTCACTCCACATGAGATGGATAAGCTGGATACATCCATGTTCTGCTTACATTTGCAGGTCCTAGGTTTCATCATGATCATGTGGAGCAGACACTGCGAGTTCCAGGCCGATTTCTTCGCCAAGCAGCTGAAGCGAGCCACTGAGCTCAAATCTGCTCTGATTAAGCTCAACAAAGACAATCTCGGGTTTCCGGTCACCGACTGGCTGTACTCGACCTTCAATTACTCCCACCCCCCTCTACTAGAAAGACTGAAGGCCATGGAGAAAGTGGAATAGATTTGTAAAGGATAGAAAATAATTGATTAAAGACATAATTCTATTATGGGACTTTTTTATGTGCATTTGTTGTTTCTTATAACTTAAACTCATAGCTATCCAACTATTTTAAATTCTCTTTTTGTTTAGAGAGAGAGAGAGAGGAGAGAGAGAGAGAGCAAGCTGTAGACTGCTGCTATCAAACATTGTGCAAAAATGATGAAACAACACAAAATATAAATCAAAGTACTGAAAGTACTGTTAGACGGTGGCGTCGTTTGGCATTTTACATGTATGATAATTATTGTCGTTGAAAACCCGCGGCCAGTATCGCATACATGTACTAATACCTAACACTTACATGCACAACATGTCGTGAGTTTCCTACATGGATAATTATGTGGAAATCGTAGTTGTAATCTCAATCTACATTTTACAAAAGCTATGTCTCTTGGCTGTCATATTTGGGGGAAACCCCGCAGATTTATCACAGTAACCTTTGTAGTATAGAAGTTTGTATCTATATCATTTGACATTAAAATCCGTTTTCGGTGTGTATTTTGTTTGCCCCAGAATGCTTCATTCAATATGTGGGTATCCACAACATAGTGAATAAATAAATAAAATTCAAAGCGATTTCATCACAAAACGCCCAAAAATTTGATTGTATAAAGAAAAGAGAAATTTGGGTTTCTCCTTTTGATCTTTGGGTTGCCCCCGCAAAGGGGAACAACGTTTGAAAAGTGTGGATTGAACTATTATGCTTTAGAGATAATGTAGATTTTTCAAAGTAACGAAAACAAATAAAGCTTTAGTATAATAAAATACTTGTCAGATTTTTACTAACTATTTAGGCATACATGTAGTATGTTTATTGTCCCTCTCGACAGCATTTTCCCTCAATTAATTTCTTCACGGGGAAAAAGTTGCAGTCTCTAGGGTCAACACACTTGCTTTTGTCCTCATAGCCAGTTAATACATGTACAGCTGTAAGAATGACTTTACAAGAATCTGTTTGATAAAACTGGATAATGCTTTTGGAATCACGTCATCATGAAACCGCAGTCAATGAATATGTTATCTTTATCTTCAACTTCAAGTGGTTTATTTCCATTTGATCACAACGCAAGTGAATGAAAATTTGAAAAAAAAATCATACAATATTCAGTCGCGGCAGTTTCATTAATCAACGTTTTAAAGTACATTTGTTCTATTGTATTAAGCTGTAGATTTATTCAAATCATTTGAATGAATTCGGGAAAGTCACATGTATATTTTATCTCTTCTCAGTACACTTTAAAACGCATACTTTACTTGCTACATCAAACTTATCTAGTAAACATACAACAAATATTTAATAATTATTCACCAAAACATTTGCTTTACATAAGATCATAATCAGTTCCTTTGTTTGGAATGCACATATTTTTTAATCTTGAAGAATTTTTTTTTTATTTTCATTTTTAAAAAACTCTGCGTAATGTCAGGAGTTTTTCATTAATATGTATAAATTTTACGAGGTTTTCAAATTTGCATCTGATTTGATTATTTGCAGTAAAATAATACTGTTAATGGGACATGTCCATAATGAAATAAGAGCGTACAAGCAAAGGAGTCTCCGTAATAAAGTTTGACCCATGACCTCAAGATCATTTGTGTACAAAGGTATGTCTACTTTATCAATAAAAGACTCAAAAGATATGGACCCAAAATAAAACTGTTTATAATTATACATGTTGATTTCCAAAGCCGTTTGATCCTTGACCTTTTCCCCATCTTATAAAAATAATG
Source organism: Magallana hongkongensis (assembly GCA_016163765.1). Classification (NCBI taxonomy): domain Eukaryota; kingdom Metazoa; phylum Mollusca; class Bivalvia; order Ostreida; family Ostreidae; genus Magallana; species Magallana hongkongensis. The sequence continues at coordinate 20,858,384 of WFKH01011925.1, read as the reverse complement.
GCGATATGGGTAAACTATTCCGCACCAGATTAAAGCAAAATGAGCAAAGAAATAAGTAACGTTTTCAGGGATCTTTCCGATTTCTCCAAGTCACGAATAAAACAGTAGTGGTAAAATGAAATCTAATGTTTCTACAGGATAAGTTAGGAAAATTGTTTTTTAAAAAAACCCAAGTTGAACGCACGTTTTTCTGAGCCGCACAGCTATGTATATAAATTTCATTTTATTCTTTGCATGTACTAGACAATAGATCTAGGGTTCCGGCAATATTCCCGGAAAGCTACAGTTAATTAAAACTCAGCAGAATACTACAGTCATCTACATGTATGAAGCACATTCTAGCATTGCGTTGAGTGATGACACTATCTAACCGGTGTGCATTTTAATTGCGATTCGCAACAAATATTATGATTGCTGCTTTCATATAGATCCGCCCATTTATAAATGCATGTTGAGAACATGATGCTAACACATATAAAACAAATGTTGAAGAACCTCATAATAAAGTTGTACTCGCGAGTTAAAAATTATAAAGTTTATTTGAGAACAAACGGGGCGATGTTTACGTACATGTAACAGAGCAATATGAGCTGCATTTTCAAGCGTTTTTTTTTTTTGTGGGAAGAAGCCGTTAAGAAGCCTAAATTGAAGCAGAATTGAATTACAATCAAAGTACTGAAAGTACTGAGAAGCGCTAAGCTGTCCCTACATGAGCAAAAAATTAATTGCATTATACATGTATCATGATGAATAAATTTAAGTTTACATACGTCATCTATATAGCCAAGATTTTGCATTTTTGTATAAATTGAACTACAAACAATATCCATGACTGCGTTCAATAACCGAGATGCGTGGATAGCCGCTAGGTTATAGATCATATCTAGGTCTATTGAATGATAAGCTAGCCTAGCCTCTAGTTCATTGATTTGAAGTTAAAATTATCAACAGATAAATAAATTCACCGACATGATTTGGTAATTGCATGTAGAAATATATGTGTTAAAATTCATAATAACTTATCAAACGAACCAAATATCATTAAATAATATAGATTTTGTGTTTGTTGCAACTTGGTAACTAAGACAGCCATCTTGAATTTGATGCTTAGTCATAAAATTTTAGGCTAGGTATGTCTACATGTACCTAGCGGATAGCTAGCTAATCGTTGTACAACCTAGTTGCTACCTAGCCACTACAATCATGAACGCAGAATAAAGCGAGATTTGAACTCTAGGATCTGTGTTTCACAATCTTATAGCATTAATTGAAAACAGTAAACTACTAGTGCAATAACAGACGAAACAATCCAACTTTATATGAAATAAAAGACTGACTAGTGTAAAATTGCATGCAACAGAATTTGTCATTGTCATATGCAAGGTGTAGCTTCAGAATTTGCGTTAAATCATAACACCATAGTCTTTCCACATGTGTAATGTAAACAAATAACAGAAAAGTTTTTTATGCCTATACCATACACTTGAAACAAATCTATTTTCTTCCGACACTAAGTTTCAGTTTATTTCCTTATGAAATGCTTTACTGTTGATCGACTTTATATTATAAAAATTTGAAAGTCTGGAATTCTGTTCATATTTCCCATTAGTACTTGTACTACTTTTGAAATACATAAAACACTATGCTATCGATCTTGTATTGTCAGTTCTGTTCTAGGAATTATTTTGCCTTTTTTCCGACATCACAGCCCGTATACTTGTGTATGAAACCCCATTGCAACGTGCTGTTTACAAAACTACGTATGCTCTTTGACCTTTCAATGCACTGACAAATATTCTTTTATTTTAAATCTTTGATGTTTAAGAAAAAAAAATATTGTGATAATTTGTGCGCTGCTGCAAATAATTAGAATTATTTTGCCTTAACACTGATACCGCAGCCGAGTACTTCTCTGCATTCTATTATTAGACATCGCGTCATCAGATTATTTTAGATGATTATAGGTGGCACTTATTCGGAAGTGACATCCCCGAAAAGCAATGGCAATAAGCGCTTTGCGTACTGCGTACGCTTAGCGCTTAAAAATTGATCTGTTATATATTCCTTAGAAGAGAAATTTTTCATCTGACAAAAAATTATTGGGTTTTTTTTTCAAGTCTTATCTATCATAAAAGTTAAGCTACATGTAGATTGATCATACTAGCAGGTTTTTGCAGAAAAATAGAATTATAAAAAATACAGCTCATATTGCTTTAAAAAATGAAAGAAAAAAGCAGGACAGGCGCATATTGAGAAAAGTCACAGATTGTATATCGCTCATCGAATTACGTTATTCAGTTTCTTTAGTGAATAAATATATTTTACAATACCGTTCACAATATACCATGCATAAATATGGAATATCGCATGAGTTGAACCGATTGTTTTTCCTCACAAAAAGCTTGCGCTTGCTGCAAAATGGAGATACACGGGTTAACACGCCGTTAAATCCATAAGACGTTTTACAGCATAAGTCTTCGATTCATTATTTGCTTACAACAAATCTGTACTGAAAATCTTTGAAACATCGTCACCAGGTCCGTTAAATGACGAAGTGTTATTTGTTTATATACATGTACATAAAAACTGTGTAAAATGGCGACTCGATTTACACGTGAATTTTACAATCCGAGGTCGATTAGCATGTTTGAGAAAGTCATTGTAAAGCGTCAACATCATTAGTAATTATTGTCTGATGAATATTGAGGAGCGTGTATTAAAATTAATGATTGTGCAGATTAAGTGGGTTACAAAATGAGGTTAATCACAGATCAGTTCATAACTGAACATGGTTTTTTTTTGTATGTTTGAAAACACATGCACACTTCTAGAAGAAAGTGTGCCATTGATCGGTTGAAGTTCAATAAAATGTAATTTATGTAATATTCATTGTCAGTATCTGTTGTGAATTTTTTGGAATAAGCTACAACAAAATAAATACTGGCTCAACTTAAATTGATGCGTTGAAAATGATTGATCATGAAATTATCGATGAAGCATACCGGTAATTTATGAAAAATGAAATGGCAAACCTGTTTATATAGACTAGTGTGTTTTTGACAATTGTTTACACCATAAAAAAACAAGAAACGATTATTGTGAGAACTTTTGGTCAATTATAGCAGTGACATAGTTTTTGCAGTTCTGATACAGAGTTAGACGTCACAGCTGACAGTTGGTGAATAAATTAATACCGCGTATGCAGAAAGGGTAACGGGTTATCAAAAATAAAACACGATTTCATAAATTATTTAAATACATGTATGTACAAAATAATTAGCAGCTATAATGCTTAAAATATCCGATAAGATGTAAATCAGTTTTCAAACTGAAATCGACACATAATTAAAACATTGCCTGTAACACTGCATACCTAACAGAGTTATCGTTCCTAATCCGCTAGGGTCCCTGTGAGAAATACCCTTCCGGTCAGGACGATAGCAATAGACCGTGGCTATTTATAGCCACCGTCTAAAAACGGGGTTTATTTTTTTATTTTGAAAATCCTCAAGAGATACATAATTGTACTTACCCTAAGGACACTTTTCTTGCCTTATATAAGAAGTATTTCTTATTTTCAAGGGAATAAAAACTTATAACTAGTATCTTATCTAAAAGAAATAGTAAAGTGTACATGTCACAAAAAAAATGTGAAATAAACATGACTTTGAAATATATGATTTTTTTGTTGACACTATGTTTTGTTTACGTACTTCATATTGGTCTTTTTTCTTATGTGCACATTATTACATCTGTTCTATTTATGTCTTGTTTGTAGGCATTCTATATTGCACATTTATGATTATAGAATGATAGAAAAGTAGAATACTTTCCTGTTCCAAACAAAGGGGGGGGTGTTAAATTTTAATTTCTTGTCTTGAACCATGTGTTCTGAAATCAGCTTAGTAGTTAATTAAGTGGATGTTTTATGCTTACGTTGTGAAACATAATAAAGTTTTTCTTACAGGACCAATCATTTCCTTTAATTCCATCACGTAAAAACAACCCATACATGTACCTTGCATCCAAGAAAATTATTTGTGCATTGGGGTCCAAGTACATGTAATTAACAAATTATATGAATTGTTTTGTTTATTTTAATGTTGTCTGCTCCTCAGCAAAGTTCGATGATTACTATTAAATCGAAAGTAATTATTCGGTTTTATCGTAGATTTTTTGACTTGTGAATTAGAGAATAGGCAGCAGTATGGTGCCGTAGCGTTTCTATTCATGACATGGTTGAGTGGTATAATGGAGTACGCTATTCCTTTAAACTGGATGAGTATGGTTTCAATTTTCCGCTGTAATGAACATTACGCAGCCATTTTGATTTCCCCCTCTATTTTCGATTGCATTTCTGAGCAAAAAGGTAATACCCTTTTTGTAGAATACTCAAATAGCAGTAGTAAAAATTCTTTGGGTTATAAATTATGGAGAACATACATAAATATTTTGATTCAGATAGCAACACTTTGGAATTTAGAGGGATCAGGTTCGGACATATTAAGCATGATAGTAACATGTTTCTTCCAAATAAACGGCCGCTATTTTATAGGGAAAATGTCTCGGGTATGAATGCTTAAACAAATGATAAAGTAAGACGATATATAGGGTTGTGATATCTTTATTGGCACTACAACCATTCATATTCATCCATTTATGCTTGTATACGATATTGATAAAGGTAGACGTCGTTAGAATTTCAGTGAGTTATATATAATTAGATTAATTATTTATAAAATAATGTAGAAAAAATAATATTCATGCTAAACGGTGAATAGAATAATTTATTACGTGTCAGGGCGATACATAATTATATACCCGTAACTTTTTCAGAGATTAAAATTCTAAATTTAATACATATTAAATATTTGTAATAAAAAAAAAATAGCGCTTTTAAAAGTGTACAATAAACTGCACGACAATTAGGGTCAGGGATATTTTTCCTGTCCCATGTCTACCGAGAGAAAGACTCGAGTATTTGGCGCTGCATTCATAGAACACGTATTCATGTTTATATTCAAAACAAATTGTACATTCTATAAATGAACACAAGCTGCTTGGTTAAGACAAGTTTTAATCGCGAGCAAAATTCCGCCAAGAAATGAGTAAACGAAATGCAATTGTTACATCAAAGAACGATATGCGAAATGTGGTGAATGGTCTTCCCCCCCCCCCCCCCAATTTTTTGCGCAGTATACGTTGTATGACTGACAGTTGAGTTGTTTCTTTAACTACATTTATATCAAAGTTTGTGATTTTACATTTTTTTTGTCATTTTAGAGCCAACGTTTGAGCTTTTTTATCGGTAGTCCTATATACGAATCCTGAAATCAAGTGTAATTCGTTAAAAAAATTACAGAAGACGGAAGTAACAATTATGTTGTGGGACCTAAAATTTTCATAGATAGAAATGGCATTCAAGACGAAACAGTATATATATATATCAGGCTAAACATTGAAGAAAAATAATGACATTACTTTGGAAATTAAAATAAATGCATTACTCCCTACTGATCTGTATTTGTTTTACATTTCAAATTAGATTTGTTTCGAGTTCGGCTCGTATAATTAAAGTTGAAACAGTCTTTTTAATTCAAATAAATCAATCTGTATGATATTCGGTTTAAAAAAAAATGAGAAAGAAATAATGAATTCAGTTTATACAGAAACTTTCAAACGGGAAAATTAAAGATAAATGCGCATCCGCAATGTCCAGCAGAACAGTATTCACTCTGCGCAGTAATCCTCAAACTCGGCCACACTGCAGCTATGGTAACAGCACTCGCAGACGATATTGATGTCGCCATAGCGTTTATCTAAATTATACGGAGAACCTTTTTTCTTGCGGCGATGGAAATCCAGGTTGTTGGCGATAAAGGAGAGTGCTTTCTCTTTGGATACCATCATTCTCTTCAGGACCGACTTCCAGGGAGCGGGTGCGGCCTGTATTTGTTGCTGGCTGAATCTGCCAGCTGTGAAATTTGCACGTTTCAACACATCTGCAAGAAAGATTTATTCTTTATGTAAAATTAAGTATATCTAATACTTTTTTAAAACTAACATTTGTCAATTTTGAAAAGTGTGTCTATTTGGGAAACCTAATTTTCAAGGTTGTTATCTCTCTCTCTCCCTCTCTCCCCCTCTCCCCCTCCCTCTTCCCCGGACTCCGCCCGTGGGGGGGGGGGGGGGGGGGGCCCCCCCCCCCCCCCCCCCCAAAATAACCCCACTTTTTCTTGCAGCAACCATTTTTAAGCTTGATAAGATTTTTTGTTTTGACGAGAATTAAAACATTTTGTAAATTTGTATATATTTAAGAAAGAAATACAAAAAACGGATTTATCAATGACGTTGCGTCCGCTATGTTGCCGTCAAGATAGACAGCAATCACGTGACGCGTTTTAACAAATGACGTTGCATCATTTCAGCCCGAGGCAAAGCAATTTAAGGACATGTACACCCTTTGATTTTGTATTTGTAAATTTTGATCTTGTGGCTTCCCAATTTCACGTTCCCGCAATATTATGCTGATTGACAAATAGTTTAATACATTTGTGTCATACTACATGCAGGGCAAACTGATATAGGTGGTAGATTATTAATTGACGTTGATTAAACAATTACCGTTACGTCATTTTCTCCGCAGTTGCCGTGATGGGAGTTATACGTAAACTTTCGTCACGTTGGAACAAAGGTTTCACTTACCAAAGGTTTTGTTGGATCGCGTTTGACCAGACCTCTTGAATTTACGGCAAACAAGTCCAAGCATGTCCGCCAGGTTGTCTCCGCACGCGCCTTGCTGGTGAACACCACGTCTGTACGTCTCAAACGTGCACACCTTTTCAAAACCACTTAACACAGGGCAAACCATCTGGAGCAAACAAAGGGAGATAATGAACCACGTGGTTTCTGACGTCATCCTCTGGAATGGAATGGGAGTTTTCAGTTCCCGGGAACAAAGTCCTATATAGTCGAAAAGCATATAAGTCAACATCTACATCACTATAGTGATTTTGTATTAGTACGTTAGCGAATTTTAATTAATGAATTTAATGTGCATGAAAAATAATGTCTGACGTAATTAATATGAATATTTTCAGGGTCTCCTCATTAAACACTAAGATAATGTTGCATCTGACGTCTGAAGGAGAAGGGGACCATAGATTTTGAAATTCATTATCCTCACTTGTGCTACCAGGGGCCTATATAAATTGGGTAAAATCTGTTAAAATTGAGTTTTTAAAAATCTTCTCCTCTGCTCATGCTCATCTAGTGGACAACATGAGTTAATGGTAACGATGACGCTGGACAAGGCTGCCTTTATCAATGTTATGTAATTAAATTTAATGGCTCAGGGTCAGGAGTTCTGGTGGTAGAGTGGGACTACATACATTACGTTACCGGCATGTTGTGAAAAATTGATGCGACCATATTATCAAATGATAGTATCAGTTTAATCAAATTTGACCATCTTGTTTTTTTTCATCAAGGTCAGGTCAAGGTCACTATATTTTTCCTCAACTTAAAGGATGATAAAAATAGATGTAGTTATCTGTATTAATGTAGACATCTGTTAAAAGATATGAAGTTTCTATTCTTCAATGAAATAATAAAATATCACAATGTCTATCAGTGTATACTACTAAATTTAAATAAATAAACAAACTAAAATTGAAATTGCTTAGCCCGCATTTCTTCTAATTTTCTTAATTTTTGAAGATATTTTGATTATTTTTCTATGCTTCTAATTTTGAAATATTTCTGATTTTTACTTATTATAAAGACTTTATATATGGATAAAAATTGACAGAAAAGCTAATATATTGACCGTTTAGTAAGAGAGAAAATCCGGCTTTAGTGATTTTTTACTCAAATCTATTTATAGAATGATTGCTTTAAAAAATAAAAATGTAATTTGATTGGAAAATCATATTTTAAAAGCACATTCTGAAACCTAACTATCTTATTATTGGTTAACATTAATTTAGTTGAAAAATTCAGCATTAACGTTATTGTTTTAAATATGCCAAACAACCTCATAAATCTACAGTAATTCTGAATTACAAAAACATGTGATATTTTCCTACGCCAGTGTTCCGCCAAAAGTATAGTCCTTGTTAGATTCTAAACTTTGATTACTATTTCTATGCCAAGTTGTATAAAAGTAAGAACTTTGATAACTATTTCTATGCCAAGTTGTA
>WFKH01011925.1:20791092-20819751 GCA_016163765.1 Magallana hongkongensis | reverse complement strand
AGAGAGAGAGAGAGAGAGAGAGAGAGAGAGAGAGAGAGAGAGAGAGATAGCATGCATGGAGGAAGGATTTATGAAAAAAACGTTAGGTATAGAAAATTTAAAAATATCTTATCCACGTTTTTATACCCAGCGTATATATATGTTTCATTTTACTTATACCTTTTAATATATATATATATTTTTATATCAATTTACAGTGCAATAGTTGGGAAATCATGCCAGTAAATCGGAAACATCAAATATTTATACTTTTGTGTCTTCATTTCACCTCTGTGCAGTCAGACTTTGAGCGAGTGTGTAATTCTCAGACCGAACTCCGTGGTCCGGATCCGCAAGGAATATGTGGTAGACTGATTCCGGAAATGCTTCATTTGGTCTGTGGCGGACAATATTACGTACCATCGAAGCGTGACGTATCATCACTGTCTCATCATAAACAGGACAGCAATGTCGGTATGTTGTCAATTCTTGGTTCGCTTTGAACTTATTTAATTGTAATATAATTAGAATGGGATTATGTTCTATAACTTATGTAGCCCTCTCTGTGTCAATTCTTTAATAATTTTTCTTTTTTGAAAGAAGTCCGGGAGGTCGTGGCCGGTTTTAGACTTAATAAATACCCGTAAGAATAACTTTGTAAAAAGTAGTAGGAAAATATTCAAATTTTAAAAGCTAAAATAGATTTTAAAAAAGCTTAGATCTTAAATTAGACATTAAAAGCGATATATGTTGTAAATTTATCAACAAGCGCATGTTAGCATAGTTTTGCAAGTTGCTGATTTCGCGATATTTATTTCTCGATAAAAACTGGGGTTTTTTTTTCAAAGATATACAGTCGCCTAGATATTGTTCAATACAACTGTAAAAACCTGCTGGCGTTTTGGAATTTAATACCGTTGTAACAATATATTATGATATCAGCCCTATACAGACCTGAACATGAGATGTGGAGATACAGAGACTGGTAGACTATAGAGCACAAACAGCGATATTACAACAAAATGTAACGAACTGTAAACAGTGAACGCGATTACTTTACGCTTTATAGGATATTCGCAAGACAAATATGGAATGGGATACTGTCCATTTAGAGGTTGCTTAATGCATTTTAAAATCATTAACAAATGCACAGCTGTTGATTACGTACATAGGATATTTTTGAACAGTACATATTATATGTAATGCCAGTTGATAAAAAACAAAAATAATTAAAATATTTACTGAATTATCAAGTTCTACGTTAATAAATCTTACTGGCAATGTCTGTGTGATGTCGAAGTCATAAATGCTTGATTTGTTCTTGTAGACTTTCCACGGTACTCACCCTTAGAAGGGCTGATCCTCGGCAAAAGAGAGGCTTCTATGTATCTGACCAGCCAACATTCGAGAACCAAGAGAAATGCATACCAAGGCATTGTATGCGAATGCTGTTACCATAGCTGCAACTGGTTCGAACTCCAGCAATATTGCGGAACCAGGAAGAAGCGAGATACCGAACCCGACTCAATTTCAGCAAGTTCACAAAATTCTGGAAAATTGATTGATAGTGTCTTGAACAAATGATACAAAAACATCCGGATATGTATTGTTTTGACGATGAATTTATTTTTATAATAGGGCATTTTAAGAAAAAAAGGCTGAGAATCTCGTTTTACTTTGCTTATTTTATTTTCTCGAGTGAATCGCTTTTTACTTCTCAAATTTTTATTTTTTTGTCGTAAGTGTGACCGTGATTGTGCCGTAAATGGAGGGAGAGTAATTTGTTCGGGCGATGGATATTCAAGTTCATAATTGTCCATTATTTTCGCTTCATGTCAAGTTCAGCATCTCTGTATACTGTGCCTTATGTATGAATTTGTAAGGGAGAAATACAACAGGGTCCCATTAATCCGATTTCTATTTAGAGCTGTCGGCCATTTTTCAAAGGATGTCAATTATTTGTCCTTCTTGACCGTATTGAAATTTCTGTAATGATGAAAGTTCTGTTTTGAAAAAATAAAATTATGTGCTAGATTGATGCAGTTACACATGCATTTCTCTTTATTCATGATTTCTATTAGTGTGTATATTCTCTCTTTTTAATGGAAAATTTAAAAAATGGAAGGTGATCAAGACACCCTGAATAGAAATGGGCTTTAACATCTCTCCTTACGTACAACGGTGTACTTCAGATGAATAAAGGTACTACTAACCTACTGACCTAGTGTTTGTTTTGTCAATCTTTAAAACCCAGACTATGAAGTAAAACTACTAGATTCAGTTTCCCTTTAAACAAGAAAAAATACTGCTACAAATGTTAATAACTACATGAATTATTCCTTTACGAATATTTATAGGTAGAGCTGCTTGATCCGATTGTACAGATAGTTAATGGACGCTGTAAATGTAAAATTAGTTTCATTTTGTTCACGTATATCAGCAATGAAGCTATAAGCAATATTTCTATGAATAAAATGATGCAAAATACACGTTTTTTTTTTTATAACAAACGTTCCCGTGGACATTACCTGAACATTTAAGGAGGCTGGATGGTAAACAAATTACGAATAAGATTTACCTTAAAGTCTGAACATGATGTTTATGGCATATAATATAATTTTGTAAAGAAAAAACCCATGTATTTAAGCTTTAAAATTTTAAAAGTTTTCCTATATATTTATACAGAGCTCTTCATCTCAAGGAGATGTTTATAGTCTAAAAATGGCTAAGACCATCCAGTCCTCTCAAAAAGGTACCGTGAGATTCCGTGCCTTTGTATGATTTATGCCGATGTTGAGACAATAGAAATTACGAAGACTTTTGCCGTGATCTCATTTTTGCAGTTTTAGAATTTAAATGATTCTAGAATATATCGTAGTGATATGTATTTGGTGATAAAATGACATTAGGTATAAAAAGTTATGGCAAAAGTATAACTTCTGTGAGAATGTGTTTATATGAAAAAACTATTTGGCCATAATAATGGGACTAAGAGGCCTGAAAAGGTCATTTTGTCAAAATATCCCCAGCAGGTTATGTCGAAATTCTGATCAACAAAAATGGTTCAGATTATTTTTAAAAATAATTACTGTGTACCAGCAAAATTATATGTGAGTGAAAGTAAAGAAGTAGATAAAGCTGAAAAAACCCCACCAACAACAATGACAACGACTGTTTCAGTTTTGTGTAGTACGGATTCTCCATTGCCGTAAAAGTCTATGAACATGTATCGTGCATTAACCAAGCGTGACGGGGACAAAAACTCTTTCTTCTAAATGTCTCAATTAAAACACAAACTGGTTTTGCAACAACGAAAGCCATCTTACAAGTGTTTGTATTTCTGTGTCGTCTGAATGTAAATGCTTTGGAGATCGTCTTCAGAAAGGATTAATATCAATTTAAAAAAAAAAAAAACTACTGAAATCAGACAAGGCATCTAGAGCATTAGTATTGTTGGAAAAAATTATTTACCATTAGGTACAATATATATGTAAAGTTTAAAATTGCGTCTAGAACTACGACTTGAAAAAAAATGTGAGTCACAGCATTTTGCGGCCATATAGAACTCTGTTACAAAAATCCATACAGTATAACAGCCAAACATGTCTTCCTTGTCACTCGAAATAAATGGAGAAAAAAAAGACAGAGTGTTGAATTTATTGGCAAAATTGTTACGATCGAAAGTTAAAAATGTCAACCGTTTAATTAATTTGTTGTAGCAAGGAACGATTATATCTAGTCTCGTTTTAGGATCGCTGACCTCGTTTTGAGAACTCTGACCTCCTTTTTCAAAAAGTCATAAAACTCCATGAGAAAGATAATCTTACCATAAGAGATTATAAATTAAAGACATTCTGGTTTTAAAAGGCTCCATATTATCAATCACTGCTGTTTGTTTTACCATACATGTCCTGTGTCAAAGTTATTTGCATAAGAAACTTCCGGGAGAATTAATCAAGTCGCCAGCAAGAGAGTGGATGGTAATTCTGTGCTATTCAATTTAATACTTTAGCTAGTATTGTCTGAATAGTTTCGCTGACAATCTCTTAGGTCTTTCAAGCAAGAATACATGTTGACAATAATGTGGGTTTTTTTTACATTTGACTATAGAGAGTAGAACATCGATTTGTAGACGAGGAAATGATCTTTAGAGGTACATAAACAAAGTGAGCATCTGTAGATCCAATGAGTTACAAAAGACACTTATCTAAAACTGTTACCTTAAAACAGAGAGAGAGAGAGAGAGAGAGAGAGAGAGAGAGAGAGAGAGAGAGAGAGCAAGCAAACCACGACCAATTATGAATACGAGTATGTATCAGTTTGATCCACTCCGACCTGTCTGAGCAGGCGAGGGCTTCATGTATGTACAGCTTGGGTCAATTCATTGATATTGTTCACAAATGGACTTATCGTAAAATGAAATAATTATTTAGTAATGAAAAAAGTATTGCGACTTATTCTTCAGTTGATATGTCATCAAATCCTCAATATGCTATCATTGCAATAAGCATTTGATTTTACATTTTTAAAAATAGAAGCAATCACCAACACTTTCGTTTTTGAATTTTTTTTGTTAAAGATGGTGGTCGTTTTCTTTGTCTTACTTTCTCTTCGAGAATATCTCATGCATGCGTGTAGAGACAGCAGAACTCCAATATCCAGCGCTCAAATCCATTGGGGAGTGAGTGCCGTAACGGCACTCAGCTCCTTTGTGACACTTCTCCATGTACATGTATATAGATGTAGATGACCAGAACCTTATTTAAGAAGGCTTGGTGGTCAACAAATTAACCATTTGATTTGCCTTAAATTTTCGAAAATGATGTTTTAAACTATAAACTTTTATTTTGTAAAGAAAAATTCCATAAATATACTTTTTATAATTTTAGTATTATCCTATATTTTTATATAGAGCTCTTCTTCTGAAGGAGATCAATATAGTCTAAAAATGGCCACGACCATCAAGCCCTCTTAACACTAGAAAAAATTACAAAGAAGATGGGGGGATAAGATAGCGCAAATGCCCATTCGGTTTAGTCGTGAAATACAATTTTGAATTTATTTTTTTCCAATCAAATCTATTCAAATAAATTATAATACACGTTTGCAAAACATAATTTCTAACTATGTTTATTTTTTAATATATTTAACAAACGATAAGAAAAAAAATATTGCCTTAATTAAATGTTTGTGGTATCGAACCCACAACATAAAAACCCTAGCTATATAAGGTTAGCTTATGTCTGGTGCTCTAACCACTGAGCCATTTCAGACACAACAAATTAGGCTGTTTAAATACTACGTGTGACTTTGGCCACGAATTTACGGACTTGTATTATTTTTTCAAAACGTTCAACTGATGGGATACAAAATGATATTTTTTATGTATAGTGGGTCATCTCTCCACGTTTTTGCTGATTGAAATCGGTTTGTTTCCCTTTAGGCCTTATTTAGACTATGAGAAAAATATGGAGCACAGACCCACTCTATAAAAGAAAAGGCCTTGAAGCTCTAAAATTGACACTATTTGGAAGTTTTGATACGTATACGCCTGTTTGAGTCAACATATTCCAAGTATTGAACATATTTAAAGGTTAAAAATCGATGATATGTTAAATATATATCGTTTTAAATAATTTAAAAAAAATATCAGAATTTTATTGATATTTTAATTTTTCAGTATATTATCCGTCCGTGTATAGGCATTTTACACGCCTTATCCACCCATCTTCAAATTTATTAAGATTTCTCTTATGTTGCGGAACAGACACAGAAAATATTACAGTGCAGCTACAAGAAATGGTAAATAAAATGGAATTTTTTGTAATATTTTTTTTCTACAAATTTCAAATCCCAATATATCAAAGAAGATGCTGTCTCGCATTTCATGTTCGTGATAGCATTTATGCTTTATCCGTCGGCGTATACAGTTAAATGTCCCCCTCCTCGCATGTCAATGCAACTTTGTAATAATAAACAATGCATATAAAAAAAAAAATACTGAGTTAGCAATTCATTTCTTGGTAGGGCAATAAAGCAGCGAAGTAATAGAAGTCGTGTATTGTTGTATTTACGTGACTTGCATTTCCTGTTTTGTAATTAAAAATACAAAAAATGACATTCACAAAATTATTCGTTCATTCATCCGTTTTGAACATGCTTTTTTTTATTCTTTTATTGAGCATTGGTATTTAAAACATGTACACTTCAGGAAACGATTACATCTAAAGGAGGAATTGTGTCAGTGTTGAATTGTACAATAGTTAAAAATAAGATGAAGTGTGTATCAATAATCAATATACCTATAAACAAAAAAGTCGTGACTCTGAAATAGTGTCATTTTTATTCCCCAGGAAAAAAATCAAAGCAACCTTCTGCTTACGTGAAACATTATGATAGATTTTAGGAACAAAAATGACAGTATTTTCATATCTGTAAATGAGCCCCAAAGATAGGCTGATGTCTTGTATAGTTATATACAGACATGTAGATATAGAAATTATGGTTATCTTTGTAATACAAAGGTGAATCAACCTTTTTACAAATTTGACAACTCTTCTGATGTCTTGATATAGACACCTAATGTTATTTTCACATAAAATTATTCAAAGTGCATTAACTTTGTATAACGTACAATGAACTGTATAACTTTATATTTTCTTGCCAACACCTTTTTTCCTTATACATGTACATGTATCTATATTGCACTGAAACATTTTCTCTGTATATTTTCAATATCTGTAAAGTTTTAATGAATAGTGTTAATTTTGTTAAATGGCGTCTTATTTGATACTTTTGAGGTTGAATATGCGAAGGGTTTTTTTCGTCCTCAAATTGAAATGTTTTGCTACATGAAACACGGAATGCATGGATAGACGTCACTTTTCTTTCAGTTGATCCAACTTCCATCTATGGAGGAATTGGTTGTTTCTTTTACGTAACGTACCGATGGCAATGGCAATACTAGTAATCTAGAAAGTTTACATGTAATATATAAAGATATAAATATAAACAGTAACGTGCTTTCTTTTGGTGATTCATGCGGGCTTTGAGCTGCTTACAAAAAAAAATTAGAAACTCGCTATCAATCTTAAATTACTTCTTTACACATTTTACATTTATCAATTTTTCGCAAAAATTCCTTACATACAAATATTCTGATTAGAAAAAAACCCCTGGAAAGTCTTATATGCTTCCATCTTCGTTGGCAGATTGAGTTTTCCCGAGTTCGATATATAAAGTAACATGAGAATGCAGCAAGTAACTGTATGTCTACCAACAAATGCACATATACAGACAAAGACTCATTTGTTTTCTTTCAGAGCGAACGCAGTAAGTTTTTTTGTTATTTGCAATGTACCAAGACACGAATCGTTTTTTTTTTTTAAGTAGAGTGACGTACAATTTTCGCGTATTTTCTAGCAAAAGATTAAAAAATGAATATGATAAAAATTGGTTAATGATAGAAACGAATTTAAATCAATTTAATTAGAGAACTTTTTTCGATCAAGCGTTTCTTTTAATTCGTTTGCTAAAGTTATTTTCTATTATCCTGCAATCGTTGTTTTTACTGACCGCAATTATAGGTTAACGCAATAATCCAAAGCTATTTTTGGTCAAAGCCTCTTACCATCGTCCAAATGTACCAGATATTATTTCAGGCCAGTTAATATATAGTCTACGGTTTGTAACCTATTTTTAACCCTTTACGGTATATAATTCGTCGACTTTAATTTAAACATTAATATTGCTCTACAATGGTGCTTGAATAACACTAACAATTTTTGGGGGATTTTTTTTTTTTGTGTGTGTACGATTTTTTCCCGGCTTAAATAAATCATATAAAGAATCAAGTAAGATATTGCTGAAATAGCAAAACGCTAGCTTCACATAACATCAGTTGGCGAAACTTTGCACAAATAACTAACTGTACTACAGACTTTGAATACATCAACAAATTCTTTATCCATTTACTTCAAGCAAGTGCTGATTATAATAATCTTTAGTATGTGCGTTGATTGAAAAATCTTGGTTTGAATAACTAAGGTAATTAGTAAACATTTCCCTGATTTTTTTTTCCATTAGGGTCATAGTATGTACGCAAGTATGACGCATTTTCGAATGATTTTTCTTAATTATATGATGAAACCTCAATACCAGTATTTTTCTTCGTTTATTTGCTTGTTTTTTTGTTTTTTTGTTTTTTTGTTTTTTTTTTTTTTATTTAAACATATTTTATTGAGTAATCAAATGGATTAGGCAACAGGCAAAGCCTATATAAACCCTCTCCAAAATACAAAGTCAAGTAATGGTGTTATAAAATAATCTATAGAATATAGTATTGCCAGTTTACAGAGTGATACATTATTGATCTTTTTAGAATACAAGACAAGGGATAATTGGATATTAAATAATAAACTTTACATTTGTCATGTATAAATTGTACGTAATTTGTTGTTTAACATATATAAGAACACATTCATACCTACATTTATAAACCCATCACCTCATTCATTCATACCGACAGACAACCATAAGTATAGAATTTACATGATCCAGCCCATTTGCTTGTTTGCCTATTACAATTGGTCAACGTTTGCATTTACTTAAAAATATTTTATACATAAACATACTTTAAGTTACCTAGTTTTCATTCATTGCTTATAAAAAATCACTTTCTGTTTCTTTAATTGCTTTGTTCTACAAAAAAAATATTATTTACTTTGTACCTTTTTTAATAATCGAATTATATGTTTGCATTCTGAAATAGTAAAATAAATTGTCGAAGAAAAATTAGGCCGAGAGCAAAATCATTAAAGAAATCTACACGTTCTTGTGTCAGCGTAACTTTGCCAGTACAAGAATGGATTCTCGATACCTGATGGGCCAACCCTTTGCGCACGCGTGGGCGGTTCCATCGTAGCTGTGTCAATAGCAGACTCTTGAACTTCAGTGTACTTTTGATGTGCCCTTATACGACCTGGCTCAACTATAAAAGAGAATAAGGAGTTGTGAAGCACTGGAAGATTAATTATGCCCATCGTCTGAGAAAATCACCGGGTGCTGTTGAGTCAAGCAAATGTTTGGTTTCGCCAACATAGTTATAGTGCCACCGGCGTATATATTGAATATTAGCGGGATGAAAATCAACCTCATTACAGTCAAGTACATTGTATATACAGATAGACCGGAATAGAAAATCAAACTATTTGTGAAACTAAATTACTCTTCTTTAATCCGGTCATTTCAAATATAGTTGTGCAAGAATCGAAATATCTTTACACGCTTTCAAGTTCAAAACACGAACCTCTCAGCCTAGTCATCATGAAGATTTAATCTTGTATTCTATATGTTTAATTTAAAACCTCCAAAATCTATTTCACTTATGAAAAATCACAAATAAAATTGATGATGGAACCGAGAGATGTACATACTCAGACTGATGATGTAAGAATAGCATAAAGTTGTTGATTTCTAAGGGTCATTGACAGAATTGACGAAAACAAAATAGACAGATCTATGTAAAACTATTCTTTAACATCATATACCAAAAGTCCATTAGACTTAATTGCATAGCTTCTTTGTATCAAAATTTGCATGTATCTTGTGTCAACAACAAATCAATCAGTCTCACTTTACATAAAAATTATGTGCGATTTATTTTAATTCATGAAGACAATATCGTATTTTCTGCACCGTTCTTGAAGACAATTTAATCCAGTAGCTATCTAAATACTCATACACTTAACACTGAGACAGTTTACTCTGTCTTGCAGTTAACAAAGTGTTGGCTTTCCCTAACCATTATATCGGTATACATTTGGATAGGGTAGAATGTAATTTTAAAAGTATATAAACTTTTTTGGTGGTTTATTATATGCGGGTTTAATAGTAGAGGACATTGCATCTGATTATTTGTGTTTTCTGCAATGATCGCTACCTTCATGGATCGAGGGAGCCACCAAAGATGTTTATGTTTAAATGCATCTCTGAATCTCTATTCAATCATTTATATGAAGTGAGTTAAAGTGCGCAAAGTATAATACATGTAGTTGTCGATCAGAACGTTACATAGATGAACGAGTCAATTCTTCCATATTTGGAAGTTAATACTACAACTGTTTGGAAGCCTGATTGCAGCCACTGGAATCCGTGCTCTCAGTACTATAGGTAACGTTTCTAACACTACTTCTCAATTTAATTGTTTTCTCGAATTTTAAACAACGTAGAATACTTTTTTCCAAACACAACACTAGGATATACTTTGAAAAAATATAGTATAAAGTAGACTTACTTTTTTTTTAAATTATCAGAGCGGTATGAGAATATAATTCAATTCTTATCTCATTCATACGTAACAAAAAATCACAGTATCAAACGAATCTATACCCCTCATCAAATTAATATAATGGGGAATATAAGTAAAAAACAATTTGGCTATTATTTCATGAATGATACAGTCTTTCATAATAGTGACCAGTTGTAAAGCTTTTGAGGATATGTATACCTATATGTACAGTACATGTATATATAACTTACACAGCAAAGATATTTCGACCGATCTGTTTGAATGCCTTGTATCAAAACTGATAAATAATAGTTTCAACGCAGTTAATGAGGATTATGCACGGATATCTAGAAAATAGTTATATATGCAAAAACTTAAGACAAAGGACCCTTATAATGTCTCTTTTTTTCAAAATTACATCCACTAAAGACAGAAAGTCGCAAGAATTTACGAGATCATTGCAATTGTATCCATGCGTCTCGTAATGCTACAGGATTATTAAGTCTTAGTTGTACCATATTGGTTGATATGGCTAAATGATCTTAGTCAGACCTAGACCAGTAAAAAATCTTTATCTCCTAAAAAACCTACGATAAAACAACCTGATTGACAATTTTTCCACTCACATTTCTTGTATTTAGGTTGTTTTTTTTTTTTAAACTTTGAATATAAAGCGTTTAAATGCATAATAAAACAAGCATGTTTTTTAATTTCATAAAAACAAAAGATTGAATCACAGATATGCTGAAAAAAGTACAAATTATATGATTTATAAAAATTCATATTTGAACAAAAATATATGAACAAAATTCAATTCTTTCGAAACTTTTCCCCTGGAAGAATCATTCTCATATTCACCTACAACATAATAATTATCATCCAGAATTGATATAATTTTTTTTTTTTTGGATTTCCTCCCTAAAATTATTAATGATTAAACATTTCACATTTGATATAACGGATTTATATACACAACTTTCTACATAAAAAGCATTGTTTCCAAGTTAATTATATACATTAAGTAGACAAACACGTGCAGTTTTGAGCGAGTATTAACACAGTGCGTGCACTAAATAAATATAAATGTCTGAATACTGTTGAAATAAAATACTGATATTCTATAATTATATTTACATACTTTAATAGGTATAATTTATGTTTAAAAACCCTTTAGGAATTGTCATGGGTTTAAAAAAGAATCAACCGAGTAAAAAAAACAAACTTACTGACTTAAACATGTAGCTAGTACACAAACAATACAAAATTTTAATGATCAAAAACGATAAATTCAAATATCCATTATACACAACAGCGAAATATATATATATTTATTCAAAAAATTATAATAATCTTTCATAAATTCTTCTTCGACGTTCAAATAACAAATTAAGGACGCCATCATTTTCATTCTAAAATTGCATCATTTTGATTTGTAGAAAAAAAAAGTTTGAATGAAATATTCTGGAACTAAGACGGTAAACTTAATCAATACAATATAGAAATATCCTATTTTTTCTGGATCATAAACAAACAGTCAAACAAATAAAATGGCTTCCTCACGTCTTTTGTGTCACAGAATGGGAGCCAATTTTCTTTGCTATATATTTATAGGTCTTCTTTAGTGACACAGCGCAATAATTTCCTGTAAAGTTGGTGTCGCTTACGTTAATGTTTAGAAATCAAAGTAACACTGGGAGTGTTTCGGTCAAATAAGATCTACAAATGTGAGCAACATTCGCGGGTTATTGGTGGTCAAATAGGTCACAAGGGGGTGAGAGTGGGTTAGCACTGTATAATACTGGTATACAATTGGTGGTATAAAATTTCAACTATCACATAAAAGCTTTTAAAGAATTTCATAAAACTCAAATAAAAAATAGCAATTATTCAATAATGCGTAAAAAAATCCAGTAGACAGACAAACATACAGTAACAAAATATCACAAACTGTCTGATACAAAAAAGACATGAAAGGGTAAAAAAGGCTAAAGGTTCGCGTGTTGAAGGTTTTATTACCAGATACATGCCTCATTTTCTCAGTAAGGCGTTCGTGACCCTTATAAAAAGGCACTGAATAAATACTGAAAATGGACTACACATTAATTATGCCATCATAAACATATACCCTATCACAACCGTAAAAAACCCTACACACAACCATTGTATACAGATGGAAGAGGTAAACTTGGGGAAAAAAAATGGCGGACTCAAGTGCACGCTTAAGGAACGGTAATGGCCACGCTGGCCGATATGACATCGGTGATAGAGAGCTTCCGGTATGGTTGCCCGCCATCTTGTGACAGCTGTTTATTTCTTGGCCGGAGGATCTTCCGGGATTAGTGCCTGGTGGATTGGCTTAGCGGGCTCCCAGCTCTCTAAGTCCCGGACCGCGCTGATCTCGTCTGACATCTGTCGTCTTTTCTCCATCTCTCGGAAAGTGTCCCTGAGAAAACATTGATTATTTTTGTTGATTGCTTTTATGGATAGAAATCGCTTATTTCCTGTATTACATGTAGAAGGACCAAATCACTTACGGTTCTTTAATATGCATAGGAAAAAGACTTTCAAATTTCTTAAAATATAAAATAATGACATGATCATTTTTAGTGCTTTATTCTTAAAATATTTTTTTCACAAGACAATTGATTTGAACATTTAACATTTTATTTAATTTTTTTCCTTCTAAAAATACAATTACGGCAAATGAGAGATAATATTCATTAAATTCTGTATACAGATATTTTCATTGTTTCGGAACATGTCAAAGGTTATTTTATATAATAATATATCATCATAAAAGTTAAAGGATTAAGAGGGCTCGATGGTCGTGGCCATTTTATTTTTAGGCTATATCTACCTCCTTTAGACAAAGAGCTCTGTATAAAGATACAGGAAAATGTTCAAATTTTAAAGTTGAAGTATTTAAATTTTCTCTTTACTAAATGATAGTTTATGGCCAAAAATATCATGTTTAAAATTTTACGGCAGATCTGATGGCTAATTTGTTGACCATCCAGCCTCCTTAAAGGTAAGCGACTTTATGCCGAAACTCAACACAGTAAAACTAACTGTAGCAGCATTAGATCGTTTTAATTATACATCAAAAAACGTGCAGTTCTCGTATACGCGTATAGTAAAAACTAAAAGTACTAGATAATTGGTATCTAGGATTATCTATGATTGATACAAAGTTGCTTAAAGAAATTGAAAATTAGTTTCGATGATACATGAAAATTGTAGTTTATGGTTAACATAAAAATATTTTACATTAACCTCATATCCTATAATTTGTTTCTAGTTTGTACCAACCGTAACTGCCTGTAAAAGGCAAATATAACATGTACGTCATCGGACAAAATGAGGTCAAGGCTTTAGCGGAGTACGATCCTTAAGCCTTAAACAAGACAACTTCCTGGGGTAGAGCCACGATTTCAGTCTTTTTGATTTGGACGAAAACCAAAGTATGATCCTTGTTTGTATCGGTGCTTTTAAAAAAAAAATTCGGGGCCAATAAAGTACATACTAGTGTATAAATATTAACCTTACAAATTATACCGCATTGCTGCAGGAAAGTGCATCAATTAAACACAAGGCCTTTTTTTTTGCTTTTATCAAAGAGCTGGTTTTAATTATACATCAAAAACGTGCAGTTCTCGTATACGTAGTAAAACTGAAGGTATTAGATAATTGATAAGATCGTACGTGGAAATATGTTAATTGAGCAATCAATTAGAAGAAAAAATATATATATCCCAGACTAATACATAAATTTTGTCGTGATTCGTGTAGGGAGATTGCGATAAGAGTCCGTACACGGCTTTAATATTTATAATGTGTTTTCCACAACTATAGAGGAACGAACACGTCCTACGTAAAACATTGTCTGAATGTGAAATTATTTAATTGCATTTTTTTTTATTACAAAACTTATCAGGAGATAAAACAATTGAACTTCAAATGTAATGAAAAATTAAAAAAAATTCTAAAACTTCTAAAAATTGAAGATGTTTTTGATCGCCCACAAACACAAGTACTAGAGCAATAAAATTTTGAAATCGCGTAGCAATGGTAATTTAAAAGCAATGTTTTTACTTCTTGTCTCTCGGGTTTAATTACATCTGAGATGCTAGCAAAGTTGTTAATCGGGTGAGAACAGGGAAACTGAATTTCCGACGGCGCAGAAAGTGTTTGAGTAAGAAAGAATGTTCATTGTTTAATGTTGAATTTAATGTCAGTACTTAATGAAGCATTGTTATTTACCGTGAAGATCTACAATATTTCTTGGGGCACCGACGGCCAATGAATAATGAAAATTCTCGAATGATCTCGTTCTTTTTCCTTCAGTTTTTCACCCAAAAGACTGTTTTTACATCCCCCGTTTGGACTCGAACCAGCGACGCGAGAGTCATCTTCAGTTGCAGTTCAAAACGGAAATTGAATTTTCACCCTTGCCTGCAGGCGACTTGGAAATGATGTCAAACAAAGATTACGCTATTCTTAAATTACTAGTTTTAAAAAAAGGATACAGTATTGAAAAGAAATATGATCAAATTTTACAAATGTGTTTTCTTTCGTATGTAATTTAAAAAAAAGGATTATCATTTTTTTTTAAATGTAATATGCACCAGTTAATGTGCAGAAGAGACTACCATTTGACGCCATTCACTTACTATGACGTCATCGAAACACTCACCTTGGAATCTTGGGAAGCGGAAGAAGCGGTACACAGGTGTCAGTGGATACTTTTGGGTAGTTAGCACTGCACACGAACACAAAGGTCAAAGGTTATCACAACAAAAGCAAAACACAACGAGCAACTACATAAATCAAACAAATAAACAAAAGATTAAAATGCACTGCATACATGTTATTTACAGTAAATCACATTAACGTGAATTGTTATTTATAGTGTCTGTCTGAAATAAAATGTTACTACTAAAACTTCTCTATTTTGAAATCTTTAATTTCATGTTAGATTGGCAGTAATACAGGTAAAATTATATGTAGGGCATGACAAACCTATACGTATTAATTAAGGTCAATATTACTTTCGTGGGAATTTAAAGGAAATTACGTTTCATAGTTTACATGTCTCTGTAACATTTATTTTTTAGGGATAAATTAAGGTTTCCTTCTTTGGTATACTTATTTCAGAAGTTTTGTGAAATAAAAAAAAATCAAAAGAAAAGCCGTCTAAAACAATTCATGCAGTATAGCACGATAAATGCATTCAGACATGCAAATTAGGAGCTATAGTCTCTAACAAAGGAATTTAGGAACAACCAATTACATGCTACGGGTAATAGGGAACTTACTTTCGGACCAAACTGTAATATTACAAAATACAATGGATGATAGAACACATGTACTAAATGCTTAATATGATAATTCATTGTATACACATGTACTGTTATTTTTCTGTGTAGCATAAGAAGGTTTACATGAATAATTTTACGATATTGTTTTTTAAATACCAGTCAATTTAATTAATTCAAAAATGTTTTGTAGATACAATGTATTCATACTGAAGTATAATAATTTTTTTAATGGAATTTTCAATACTAAAGCTTTGTACAAAAGGTTGCGCTTACACGTTAGAAGTATGTAAATATGAAGAAGACGGAAATGAACTAATCTTAAACACGTCAGAATAAAAAAAAATATTACATGTATATACATAATGGCAAACAACAGTGCCGTCATGCATTGCAAGAAAATCTTGCACGTCATAGACGAGCTAAAATGTCTCCGATGGAAAAAGCAAAAAACGGGTTGATTTTCTTTGTCATTAAAATAAAAAAATTAAAACAGAAGACGTAATACTGGGTTGACTGACTCACAAACACATTTTACTTTGCTTTTAATAGACAAAGAGTCTTCACAGTCCAAAAACCCCCTGAAGTAGACAGTGTTACTAACTGTACGTGCGACTTCTCATGTATACTCGCTATTTCGCTCCGAGTCTACTAATGTTCGAGGTGAACAGATCGATACATTAAAGCTTTTCTTTGTTTCATCGTCACCCAAGTTTTTCAGCCAGTTCGTTCCTAAACCAAATGACTTTCTCCACCGGCTGCTGACATAGATTTCTGACACCTCGTGTCATAGACCATTCTTTCACGTGAGCGTCATTTCTTTTCTGTCTTTTTTTTTTTTGCGGGGATCCCGACATGATTTGATAGCTGCTAATTTTGCTTCCAACCCACTGAGAACATTTTATGGTGTAACCTTACTAAATATACACTGCTCTCTGCTATTTTTTATTCCTTCCCGACTGTTTGAAGCTCAGATTAATGAGTACTATCCTATTCAGGATATGCCATTACTTTAGTCTACACCAGACACTTTTACATGTTAGTGCATTGGTTTTTAATTGACATAGCTTCAAACAGTTGCAAAAAACAACTTCGATAGCATCGCTTCCCTTTGCACTTTAATTGTAAATTTGTAAAGCGGATGTTATAGCGTACATTTTGTTGTATAATAGTTACAATGCATACGTATGAATATGTGTAGTGTACACATACTCGTGTTTCGATAAAAAAGTATTACATGTTAACAAATAACATAGATTTTTATTGACTCGTTAAACTGTTACTAAAAATAGCAACAAAACAAGTTTTTGAACAAACATGACGTCAGCTTATAGTATGAAAGTTAAAACATTAATTGTACATGTATGTAGCGCCTTGGAAAATCTCTTGATACTAAAATAACGTTCTTAGTGATGTTATCTTGATAACAAACTGTTAATGTCACACACACAAACACATCACTTAATACCTGACTCGACTGAAATACAAGAAAATACAAGAAAATAGAGAGAATATCTTCAATATTATATAAAATACATCCTGTACAAATATTTCCGCATATTTATATATATATATATATTCTATGGAATTTCTCGTCCAAAAATTCTTATACACAACCTTTGCAAATCCTTTTGGTAGAAAAACACACAATCAAAATGATTTTTTTTAAAAATACGATCACATTCGTCTGTAATTTTTGCAAATGAGAAGAGTTCTGTAGTATCGTATGTTTCTTTTTTCTCTTTATTTGGAAAAAACCCCACTAAAACAATCATTATTAATGTATCTGTTAGTTGAGCATTTATCGTCACTTAATACTGTTGTGTTGAGAGTTAATACATGGACGTATAAAGTGTTTGTGCAATGGTATGCAAGTACATTGAATTGGACCAGGGTAAAGAAAGAGAACAAATTAAACAGTCTGGTTAATTTATCATTACAGTTGGGTACTCAAATGAACGGAACGATATCTAGCGATGTCTAGCTATCCTAGCTACAGAACGTCAACTGTTCAGAATGAAAAATTGGAAAACAGACGCAAAGTCCAAATCAATGAAAACCTTAATACACATATCGACTTCATTTTGTGACTTTTCCCCATAGTTTGTAACCCGTCAAAAAGCTGGACAACATTAAATTCAAACTTATTCTATGTCAAAATCAAACAATACATAAAACAAAAACCCAAATGCCCGTCGATTTCAGTAAAAACTGATGTACTTTACTACTTCACTGAAATGTACACAATACAGCACTGTAGTTATGGTTCTTTTTTTACATTCTATAGGCCTTTGTAATAATTTTCTTTCAAAGTTTGTTTACATTCATTTTTCTTTATTGAATGACACAGATGAGGTCGTCAGAATATTAATTTAAAAGTAATGACGTCAGAGATATTGAGGCTAAAAATCTATAGTCGAACAGCCGATTTACCTTCACAAGAACGATATGCACTATATATACAGGCATATTTTATACAAAGAAACAATACTTATTCAATAGTCAAGAATGAAATAGATTAATGCAAATACATGTACAAATGTATAAGCACTGAATTTTTGATAACGCACGTGATGAAAATTTGTCAACACATCCAGCCGTGTTTTGAAACAATAAACGTCAACAAATTTACATTACACGAGGCTTAGTATACTACTACTGTTCTTAGGGTTTATTTTACAGTAAAATAAAGAAAAGATGTCAATTAGGAATACTTTTTTTGAAAATGGAAACAGAATTCAACATTGTATGACGCATTGGAATTATAATGAAATGTTTGTCATATTAGGGTACCTAGTGAAGATTTTTAATTACGGCACACGGCGAGAAAATATGGTTATAAATCAATAATCACATTGCATTCTGAGTGAAATTCAATCTTAATAAATACAAAAATGATTTAATGAACACTCCTATTTCATTGAGAAACTCTTGTTAAAAGGAGGAAAAAAAGGTGTATAATTTAACAGACTCTTATAAAATGGAGGACGGAAAGATCCATGGTTGTGTTATTTTCAGTTGTGAAGATGTAATGCTTAGGTATTGAATTTTCTAACGTCACTGCTCAAATACTGGCCTTCATTACAAATAGAAAGGAATTATATTTCCAAGTTAAGTGGTATTCGAGAGAAAGTTCTTTCCGGTATGATGTACGGGGAAATAATTTAATAGTGAAATGAGTTTTTGATATAAAATCCAACATGCAATCGATCTTTAGAGCTCTTTTTTATCCTCTTTATTTTCAAAGTAATGCAAATTATATTCCTTTGAACTCCGAAAAGAGGTAGGTCATTTACTTCCGGTTATTTGGAAACAAGACTGTTAGGGAAAGCCCAGTATCACTGCTTTTATAACGCCCATCAGTCGTTGTCTTAATAGAGATTACGATGTGTTGAATTATCGATGTCTGTTGAAAAGAACCTTGAAGGATTGATGAGGTCTCGTTGTGTGGGTATTACATGTTCATTAAGTTTTGACATTAAAATAATTTTTGATCTTTCCATTTTGTTGACACTCCTACATATTTGCACATCTAGGATCTAAAATTAATCCTAAATTGAATCTTTGAGAGCTTTAAATCAATTAATGTTTTCATTTATGTGGGAAGAGAGAGAGAGAGAGAGAGAGAGAGAGAGAGAGAGAGAGAGGGGGGGTTGTACCAAGTCCACTGATTATTATATTACTTACATCAATTTAAAAACTTTTCTTTTCTTAGATTTTTTACGTTTTTCTTTACTTAAGTTAACATGTCTTATTTAAGGAGGCTGATTTGGGTTTTTTGTGTTAAAACTACAATATAGCAAAATTCTTTCTTTTTTTTTTTGCCATATGTAATATATACATACCAACTCTAGTATATTTGCGAAGTTTCAAGAAAATCTACCATCTGGTTCTTTTTAGGAGCCACCTCAAAATACAGGTACATTTACTATAGGAATATATAGGAAATTGTCATTTTCCGCACTTCGAAGCAGATTAAAAAATATACGATTTTCCTCAAATTGTGATATGTGATTAGTAATATCATTTTCTACTTATATGTAAAAAATACTAAAATCTACCGTCTGGTTGTTATTGGGGGTCATCTCAAACTTTGAAAATGCACCAAATTTTGCTATATATTTGGAGTATTACAAATGTAGATTGGTACAATGGATTCATTCAAAAATTAGGAAAAATAACTCCGAAAATAGCATTATTTTGTGTATAAAATTTCAAAGGCGTACGACTTTTACTTTTTCTTTTATATTATTTCTTTTTACGTACTCCTACAAAGCTTCATTTTATCATAACGTCATAAACGCACAATGGCAACGCTCACCTACCGAACTACGAAAAAGTCGTTTAAAAAATAAAATTTTCCTTTAAAAATCAAAATATTTTAATGTGTATTTTGTTTATTGTGTTCAATTTAATAAATAGTATCGAAAAAAAATTCATAAAAGGTACAAATACACTGTATTTTACTAAAATTGGGATAGATATGAATTTTATATGACAATAGTGTATCATACTTGTATATCAATACAAATTTGACGAATACGTTAAACTGATATTAGGAATTTGGAAACCATTGAGTTAAATATATATTTATTTTTTTTACCTGTACAAAACAATTGTTTTAATTTGTTTAACAAACATTTGTACGGCATTGTTAGAAAATTTGCTAAATTGTCACCTAATTTGCAATACTGCAGAAAGGTAATATCAATTTGCGAAAAAAGTAGCATGCAAAAATAATAGATTATCGCGTTGGTTGGAATGGGATGGGAGTCTATATCTTAGCAAAGATGGGTAAGACAGTGGAAATAGAAAATAGCTACACATAATATGGTCCTGAAACATTAATTTGCGGGAAAATGGCGTGCCACAAAAATGCTTTTTTGCGTTTGGTGAGGGTGGGATGGGGATGTATAATCGGGTAAAGGTGTGTAGGTTGGGGAAATAGCTATTATACAAACTTCAGTTTCTTAGGTTTTTTCGTGGCTCTGTGAACTTACCCGAACTGTGGGGAGGGGAGACTGGAGCCCGCCTTGTGGAAGTTGGGGGAGTACTCCACGGCCTGGTAAGACTTGTCCCCCTCAGAGGCGTACGGGATCCCATTCCTCTTGTCTATCGTCGTCTCTGAAAACAATGGACACAAAGCGATGAACATTCGTTCTAGGGGTTTGGCTTTTATTTTTTGTTCCTTATGTGTATTTTAAAGAAAAAACAAAGGAGAAATCGTGACTAATTTTTAAGAGAGTAAATGATGGAAATGCTTCAACTTATTTCGTTGTAATGATAGAGTGGTTTAGAAAAATAAATTTGAATCAATCTAGCGTTATAATAAAATTTTTAGAATTGAACTAGGAAAGACAACTTGGATTGAAATGCATTCATTCTAAAATCTTGTTTAACTCTCTTGATGTGAAAAAAAACCTTTCAAACACAATGCATCTATTTGCGCTGTTTGTGACAATATTGCACACACTAAGTTGTGGTTTTTCAAAAATAAATTCAAAGTAATTAAGGTCAAACATTTACAATATACTAGTACTACAGACCCATCACCACCCGATAACTCCGATTAACTTATACCATTTTCAATGACTCTTTACTATAAGCAGCAAAAACAATAAAAATTAGAAATAAATCTTATCAAAATCATTTTAAAAACATCTGTTAAAGACATAGAATACGGAATGTTGTTTTTTTTTTTAAAGTTTTGGCGACTTCCATTTTTCATAATGATATGAAGCCAACTTTCGTTTCATAAGATGATTTTAAACTGATCTGGAAATTTTTTGCTGCTTATCATTAATATATATGAAAAACTCCAAATTACAAATACATGTTAATTTTAACCAGCACCCAACTCCCGAGGGTCACTCAGTGGCACGTAATCGTGGCCTAAAAATCTGGGAGACCCCAACATTACACTAAAAATTACTAATGCCGTATATATTAGTGTACAAATATATTCTATATCTACAACTTGTACAACTCTTCCCATACACTCAACAATCGAGATATTCAATGTTTAAACCTGGCATATTGTAGTGGAGTTTTGTATTGAACACTTCATCATAACCCCTTCTGGTGTCCACTATGCTATGACCTGAAACAAACACTGTTAGTACTAATTATGCTGTATCTTACTTGTAAAGTGTTAGTAGTTGTTAGTATTGATACATGATGCCATCCTCTGATACACAAGATAAAAACCAGACGAGAGTTTATTAATTCTCATGTGTCTACATTTATCTATATGTATATCTGTCTGTCTGTTGGTCTGATAAAAATATGTAAAATAAATATACAATTCATCTCTCAAGAACATTTAAGGATTTTTCTCTACAAGATATGAATTATTATACATGCATGTATTTGCAGCCTGGGTAAAGGTCAAAGGTTATTGCGTGTTAAAGTTCAATGCCATTAATCAAGGTCAAGGTCAAACAGATCAAAATGTTGACTGATCAGCGAGTCTTACAAAATACACATGTACCAACTATATAAAATTCCATCAACTTGATTTTTAGGGAATTCACTTTTTCTTGAAACGGTTCAATTAAGAAATGAATTATTATTATACATGTTACAGCCATATTAGCAGGTTTAATGATGTTTAACTGAAACTGTGGGTTGACTGAATGATATGCATGTACATTATATATACATAAATTATATGAACTTGAGCTACTCTTGTGATTATATGATATATAAAGATATATTGGTGTATAATGGAATGCATAAAGGTTAAATCAATAAGCAGAAACTCAAAATAAACAGTATTAGTTTGAGATACATGTATAGAGAAAAAAGGAGAGAGAAAAATGATGAAAAATTTGAAGATTTAGAGATGAAAATATCACTTGTAAAATATAATTCACAAAATGTAGCTTTCAGATGTAATTTGTAGCTTTCATAATTGTGTAATTTGTAGCTTTCACATGTAATTTATAGCTTTCACATGTAACTTGTAGCTATCACAATAATTTGTAGCTTTCACATGTGACTTTTAGCTTTCACATACAATTTGTAGCTTTCACGTGTAATTTGTAGCTTTCATGTGTAACTTGTAACTGACCATTGCGTCCCCTCCCAAACAGCATCCTGTGTGTGATCTCGTCGCTGCTGGTGTTAGTCGCCCTATGAACGCCATCAAAGTTACACCTCAGTCCGACCTTGGTCAGTCCCGGGTCCAGGAGCCACTCATTCCTGGTCCGCATGTAAGTGTCTGAAAAAAACCCCAAATAGAATGACAAGCAGAACATCTGAAAGTATTATAATTTTAACTGGTAAATCAGACCCTGGTATTGATTGGTTTTCAGTAGAGCAATTTTATCAGGAGTTGCATAAATTCCCATCATCTATCATTTGTTGGGTCAACTGCCTAGAATCCTTCAATTATAATAAATATTATTCAACCAATTAATATACATGTATGTTTCATCTTGTCATTCTGGGCATTGTGATGTAGAAAGCACATACAGCAAAACTCGAATATAACGAACACGGATATAGCGACTTTACGGCTATAACGAGTT
Organism: Magallana hongkongensis; assembly: GCA_016163765.1. Classification (NCBI taxonomy): domain Eukaryota; kingdom Metazoa; phylum Mollusca; class Bivalvia; order Ostreida; family Ostreidae; genus Magallana; species Magallana hongkongensis. The sequence continues at coordinate 20,796,637 of WFKH01011925.1, read as the reverse complement.
ATTATTCATGTCCCGGCAAATTTCTTATATAAACCTATAGAAAATTGATGTATATAACGAACACGGCTATAACGAATTTACGGCTATAACGAAGTAATTTTAAGACCCCCGCTGGCAAAATCTTAACGTATTTTATCATTTTATAACGAATTTTTCCATTTCAAATTTCATTGAAGATACATGCAATTTTAAGATGCATATATAAAATACTCAATTTCAAATAGTATACGGAATTTTTTAAAAATTGAAATGAAATGGTTATATTGACATTTTTTGTAAATGACGGTAATACTAATTTTATAACTTACGATAGTGTGGAAAACTGTTAGCCGATTATTTTATAACGAATTCGCTATAATATTTTTGACGAATTCGTTATAAACGTATAGCGAATTACGGCTATAACGAAGTTTTTTATATGGTCCCTTGAAATTCGTTACAAATGAGTTTTGCTGTACTGTTTTTATGACAGACATACATTTGTTAAAGCCTCCTTATAACTTGTAATTGTGATATTGTTTGGATATTTCCTGTATATTTCTGCCATACACATTTGAAATTGGTTGCTCATAGAGAAAAATTCACTGGCTTGGCCCATAAAATGCGGCCAAGGGAAACAACTTAGCGGGAAAATATGTTCAACTTGTATGAAAACTATTTTTATGTACTGCTCATGACAGCAAGTTCATAAAATTAAGCTGATATTAAATATATCATATTCAGCAAATGTTTGGCAACAGATGAGTTTTAAAACAAATATCACAAATAATTATGTACATGTATACATGTACATCTAAATGTGTTCATAAACAACGATATTAACAACATTCACAGATACTGTATTCTAGTAAGTTAATTTATTAAACCTGTGTATAAGACATTAACATATTTTAGCTTTTTTTATTAAAGTCCAACATGTTATTTACTGAGTATTTTAATAGTCTTTTCATTATTTTTTGACAATTTCAAAGATTATAACTTAAGTTACAGAGTTTGTAACAAAGTTGAGAAGTCCAATTTGTTAGGTAAAGGACTTACAAGGATATGGTCTCATGGCTTTCCAGTTGTTCTCAAAAATCTCTGCTGCTGGATATTTAGGATTTTCTGGATCTGGAATATACTTCAGCTTGGATTTCCAGTCTGGTCCATTTCTGAATTGGAAAGAAAATTCCATTCTAATGTCAGTTTGTAAAGTAATTCTTTGTGACTGAAAATATTGGGTGAAAATTTGAAACTCATTTTCATGTTTTGTGATCTTTCATCGTATGAATATTTAGGTACTAACTTTATAGGCATCTTAGCTGCATTAAATTCACAAAACTTTCTCAATATCTCATGACACTTTCAGCTGAACATGTATAATGTATTAGGTTTTTTATTCAGCCCTCTTCTGAGAGTGAGGATTTTGTAGAACTGTTTTACTAGAGCTTGGACTTTGGGCAGTCCATGACAAACTCCAATTTGATGAAGGCTGGGTCTACTCATGGTTATCAAACTGTCCAGTCATTGGCTATTATTAGATATGAATTAATGCATTGAACACAATGACACTCATAGGCGTCGGAACCGGGGGGCTAGGGGGGGCTGAGCCCCCCACTTATTTTGCAAAGTTAGACCTAACCCCCCCCCCCCCCCCCCCCCCCCCCCCCCCCCTTTCAATTTGCTTCCGACGCCACTGACACTTGTCTGTCTTCATCCAGGGATATATATTTGGTTGAAACAGCATTTAAATTTCACACAACAGAGCAGATCTTGGCAAACAACTTTCTGGTTACCTGGTAATGAGCTTCTCTTAGTGAATTAGAAGAAAGGGGGTCAATATTTGAGAGCTTGTTTTGATGAGCAAACTAGATAGTAACATTCCACCGAAAGTCCAAGCTCTTGTTAAAACGGTTCTAAATTCATCCTGACCTATACATGTACCAAAGTCACTGGGGGCTATATCAATCATGAGGGGAACACATTCAATACAATGATATTTGACTGCTTTAAAAAATCAATGTAAAAGAGATTTATGTTCTGTTTTATCAATGGATTGACTGAGGAATTTTGATCAAGTCCATAATGTTACATGTACATGTTGTACCAGGTTGTGAAAAGTCAAGTCTCAACTGGGACTCGAACACAGGACCTTAAGTTGGCGTACCATGCCAGCACTCTAACCACTGAGCTAATGTGATCTGATATTTTGTCCTGTACCGGCTATATAGTGACACACCTGTACACCCTGTAACATGTACATACATATAATAAATTTATTTTCTGCTTTTGACTTACTCGGTATATTTGATGTTGATGTTCTGGTTGTGGGGAGTCCATTCATCATAAAACCCGTACCCATGGGGGATGTACCTCCGCCCCCGGGAACGGTAAGTGGGCGCTGAGCAGTTATTGTGGATGTCAGGGAAGTGACGCCTCTCCCTCTCTGAAACAAAAACATATACATAAAAGTAGGGGACAAGCTTCATTTATGTACATATCAGATTTTGGTCATTGATGTGTGGATTAAACTGTTTGCTGATTTATTATAATTTTAAATTGTTTATTTTAAATAAATCGACCTTAATTATACCAGTTAGCTTACTTGGATTTAAAACAGTGTATGTAAAGTGGAACACAAAGGCCCTTTTTTACTTCATATACAGTTGCTAAATAAATTTTTAAATAAAATTTAAACTCGTGTTCCCAAGTCTGGTTTGAAAGCAGAGGAAATACGGGATGACAGGAGACATTGATTCATACCTTTTCTTCCCACTTTTCCGATTTCCGTGGTCACGTGTAGCATATTTGTCAGTTATTGTATAGATATTCCGTAAGATTCAATTGCTAGGAAGTTACATTTTAAATGATTTTCAGTGCTAACTCAAAATGTAAACAATTTGAGCAAACAGCGGCATGCGCTGAGTGAAAGCGGTGGCCCTGGTGATGTAAACAAATCGGTGCCCGATTACAGCGCCATCTATCAACACTTTCACTTTCGTTCAAAGAAAGGGCGGATCACAACACAGTTCAAGGGTCGTTCCTATCTTCCTTTTTTACATGATCTTAATCACGTAAAAAAATGTTCATCTATATTATAAACACAGCGTTGAGTTTATACTATGGGGATGACAAATTTTTTTTTGCATCGATCAGGAGTTGGGAGTGGGCATATATGTAGGTCATCAGTGTATTGAAGAATTGCATCCCAATTATCTGATTTTAATGGGGTGCGCCTATATATATATATATATATATATATATATATAAATATATATTTTTTTTTCGGGGGGGGGGGGGTATATATATTGATAGCCCGCCCCCACCCCTCCTATCCGAAAAATTTAAAAAAAAAAATGGGGGTGGGGTAGGGGCAAAAGCAAACATATATGTTGATTTACACTTTTTAATGTTTGTAAACAGTACATCTGTACCAAATGGCGGTTGTGTTGGGTCACATTATGTAAGATAAAAAGCTCACAATTCTGTGTAAAAAAGAGTACGTGTCGAAAAATATAATGCAATTAAGCCTATACGTGTAGTTTACTTGACAAGAATTATAATTTCAGTCGCATGTAAATCATTAATGTTCACATTCAACTTGAATTATAAAAAACAAAAACAAAGAATTACAGAAATTAAATAAAAATTGAAATAACTTCAGATCAAGTTACGACCAAGCCCCTAAAAATGCTTGTTCTAGGCATCAGCCTAATTAAGTAAGAGGGATTGGCGTGCGGGGGTTGGGGTATATTAGATCTTACCGTAGACGCATCATTTCAATTCAAATAATGTCCGGTGTATGTCAAGTATAGTTTTTAAAGTAATAGATTTATAGTCTATTGATTTTCAAAACATGTAAAGTTTACATTTGTAATAAAACTTGAGTTCCATATTATAGAGTACTATAGCTCTCTAAAATCTTTCTACGAACTAAATTTACTTCAGTTAAAACGTAAAAGCGACGCAAATCTATAATTCAAAAGTTGATATGATATACTATACATGTAGCTATACACATACATATGTGTGAATGAGTTTTTAATTATATCACCACAGGAAAATAAAGAATTACAGGTCAGGTTGTAATAAAAAGACTCGTTTAATCTTTAATTAAGCATCAAATAATTCAGCTGTTTTCCGGTTAATATGTACATCCTCTTTGCTATTCCATTTCATTGGCGCTCTTCGGACCGTATTTTGAAAATTAACAATTAAGACATTTAATGAATGTCCATGTCAATGTACTTATTAATATGTACATAAATCAAATGAATACATTTTAATCGATGCTGTAATCAAGAATCAGTTTACTACATGCACTACTAGTATATACAAGTCATGGTGCATGCGCGCCGAGTCCGCATTTACATGTACATGTAGGTTTATCCAGATGGGAGGAAATTGATTACATGTATACATTATGGCCGTGGTTTGCGATAGTGCTATGATTTAGCTTTCTAGGAGGTTAAATGTCCAAGAAAGAATTGGAATACAGGTAAACATACACCTGTTCACTAATCAATGAGAATGAAAGGCGATTTAAAACATGACAAAGCAAATTAAATTTATATTGGGGGAAATAATTAAATTTTAGCAATAATGTTCTTTGTGGGTTTTTTAAAAATCATTAATTGATATGTATACGCGGGTAAACAAATCTTTTATGATAGGAAAAATCATGCAGATATTTATTTCCGTGTGAAGCTTACAATAGTTCTCGCTTTCGTTCGCTCTCTCTCTCTCTCTCTCTCTCTCTCTCTCTGTTCACAGACCTCTTCCAAGCTGCAGCACGATTATTTTAAAAGGTTGTTGACTTCTTGAATTTAGACAAAATTAAAAAATCAATACCAGACTGAAGAAAATGCTCTCGTGGGAAGAGAATATTGAATTGAACTCGGGCTATTTATATCTATGAGTTACCTCCCTTGATGCTGACATGCGAGGGACACAGAGTGTAAGAGAGAAATAGTAGATAGGGTAAACATTTAGATAAGAGAGAGAGAGAGAGAGAGAGAGAGAGAGAGAGAGAGAGAGAGAGAGGGAGGGAGAGAGAGACAAACAGATAGGTAGATAGACAGAGAGATTATTATCCAAATATGCATGGTAGGTAGATATGAAAGCTATGATTTACTGAGCATTGAACAATCCAGTATAATCTACACACTTCTCACTTTCGGCGGTCAAAATACACGTATTTTCTAGATCGTGACTATACATAGTTTACCACACGACCGAGACTGTTTTGACACCAAAATTGTCTTAATCAATATACGCGTGACAGATTCCAAAATAGTTATACTTATAAATTAGAGATTATGCTGCCAGGGAAAAAATACTAAAGGTTTGCAAAAAACATATCATATATTATAATTACATGTACTGGCTACATCGTTTTTGCGAATTGTCATATTAAAACCACGTCTACTGATTTAGAGAATATCACACATTGTTGTAAAAATATATCACCTTTATGAGGTGAAATGACTATCCCTTTGATTTTCTATTCTGTGTTTCAGAAAAATTAGCCATCTCCACTAAAAAAAAAAATACAAAGAACACCCCC
>WFKH01011925.1:20769369-20785181 GCA_016163765.1 Magallana hongkongensis | reverse complement strand
AGAGAGAGAGAGAGAGAGAGAGAGAGAGAGAGAGAGAGAGATTTCTATACAAATCAATTGGACCAAGAATAATTCTATAACATTATCTTAGCTAAATGATTGAACATTTAGAGATTCCTTTTCAATTCAGTTTTGCTTCGCAAAGACTTTTAAATCTATACGTTCAAATTGCTATGACGCATTACCATAATTACAGTATTTCAGCACATAGGGGGGTTTTATCTTTGTATCAAAAACCTTGTTTAGAACCGCTAAAATTTTAATACGATACACAAACCGCTGCGGGGGTACATATCAATTCAATACCAACCAAATTAAAAATACTCTTCATGAAATTTAAAACTAAATGAATTTTTTATGTTTTCTGTTTCAAAATCCAATGAACTGTTTTCGGTTTTCCTTTTCATCAATTTTTAAATCGCTACATGCGTCAATCTACAGGGAAGGTGCAAGCAGTGGAGATAAAAAAAAGTTATAAAAAGCATAAAACGATGAAAATCCGAATTACATGCTTTTGTTACTCTCATTAGAATTTCTGACGTCAAGAAATAATCAATTTCGTGGACAAAAAATTCATAAAAAAAACAAGTGTTGAGTTGCGTTCATTTATCGCCTCGCGCATCTTTCTGAATATAAAGTCAAACAAAATAAAAGAGTTCACTCTGTTTGACCCCCATCCCTCCTGCCAATTAAACATAGACTGTGACATGCATGTTTCAAACTTTTATAAATATATTTTTTTCAAATCTAAATTCAGATTAATATTAAAACTGCTTTGTTCTTGAAATGTATTTTTATGGTATCAAAAACGTCTGAACCAAATGAATGAAGACGAAACATAAACCAAGTTGCAAATATATAGGGACCATGGCACAGACTTGTGCATACCTTGAGTTATAAATGCAATTGCGCACGGAAAGGCTGCCGTCTCCCGCTGTATCCCTGACCTAACAAAAAGGGGCGGGGGTCGATCAGAACAAAGTAGAGGATTGTGCGGTCTTTTTGTGGCCCAGTTAAGCCGCTGGGGTCCATTTCTTATTCATAACTTTGGGATTGTCATCGCGTGTCACGGAATTATAGGAGTTGCGCCGTGCGAGGACGTTTCCCTGTTTCTGTTCTTAACAATAAAATATAAACTTACTTGCACGAAAAGTATGTTATTAAAGGAAAAAAGTAACGGATCGATTTTCTTTCAGCTATTATCAAAATCAAATCGATTAACTATCATACACAAACAGACGAACAAATTATCTTAATATGGGTTAAGGGAGGGGGTGATTTGTGAAAAATAATAAACTTGCAGATTTGATTACTGTAACATATTTTACGGTATCCGCTCTTTCGAAGATATACATGTTGATGGATGCGTGTGTGAGTGTGATTAACTGTTTTACACATTAAGTGACTCTTTTGGACAGTTTGCACAATATCATACTTAATATTTTTGTAAAGTAGACGCCGCGCGTGGCAGATGCATGTACATCACGGGCGTTCTTGATGCATTTTCCCCTAGTACTTAGTACTACTTAAGCATCCACGTCATTGTAAGTTAACCAGTAAGGCTGTTTGAATAACTGGGACTATATTGGAAATTCAGAGTTACCGTGTTAAGGTTTATCATGTGTAAGTAAACTTCCTCACATTAAATCGTCACTGAATGATGTCACACAGCATACATGCAGCATCTAAATAAGGGGACATATTCAGCATCAACGACCCCACGCATGCACGGGCCTCTAAACGAGCTCAGATTCAGCATTAAAGTCCCTATACATGCATATCTAAATCAGCATAAATGAAGCGTAAAGGAGACCCTATATATAACCCTCTAAACATGCAAAGGATAAATCAGCATCAGTGATCCTTTAATTTCATGCAACCTCTAAACAAGAATAAAAACCCCATCTCATGATCTCATACAATCACATAACCTCTACGTAAGCAAGCATGAATACAGCATCAATGTTTATATACATACGACCTCTAAACAAGCATTAAAACAGCATAAATTATTTAGGCATAAATACAGTATCAATGATACTGTCTTTATGGTCAGCAGCATGAAAATAAGCATCTTTGACATCATTAACCTCAGCATCATTACATATATTCACGTGTCGGATTCAATTGTAGTCAGTTTACTTAGTAAGGAGGAGTAGAATTTAGCAATGTCATTTAAAGCTTATTCACTAAAACTAAAATATAAAACCCGTGTTTCATAAATCATGGAATTTAAACTTCACCAACGACAGACTTACGTAAAATTAGTACTTTAAAATTTAAAGGGAAAAGAGTATCTATCAACTCTGAGAAAGCTTTAAGGACATGTATACCTTATTTCGGAAAGGATGTTCCGAGCAGAAATGGTGGTGGATAGCAGCATTGGCCTTAAAGTCAGCATCAATTTAACTATCATGAATGGTTAACCACATTGTATGGGCAGAGATACATTGCAGCATTAAATTTACATGTACCAGTCTCTATGCTACATGTATATGTAGAAGCATTGCAGCATTAAATGTACATGTACCGGTCTATATGCTACACGCATATGTAGAGGCATTGTAGCATTAAATTTACATGTACAGTAGAAGCGTTGCAGCATTTAATTGTCCAGTTTTTATGCAACATGCAGAATATTGATGTTGGAATCAACCGATGACACGTAGTAGTTTTGCGAAAACACTACCATAAGGCAAAGAAAGCATTTAAAATTAACAAAGAAGTATTTCAGTTATCATCAAAGAAGTTATATTATACACTGTATTCCTATAAATGCTGATATTAGCAGGGTTTTTTTTTTTCAGAAAGCACGACAGACGAAGATGTCGTACAAAAGTCAATAACCAGTTTATGTCAAAATAATTTTTTATTTGTACTGTGAGTAGATTTATCTACAAAACAATCTATAGTGGCGCTTTAATCTAATTATAAACAAAGTAAACAAGTAAACAAAATACCACGATGCAATAAAATAATCAAATCAACAAAAAATCCTGCCTAATTTTATCAACAAACATCAGCACAATTTAGATTACTTGTTTTATGTCTTTACAAAAACATCAGCAAGCAATAAAAGGACAATAAACACATGCCATTTTCCTCACATAAGCCACGCCTGTGAATCCTCTTTAAGAATTGGAAAACGGTAGTCTTCGAGTTTTGTTTGCTCACGTGGTCATTATCTGGGTTTATAACTTCCTCCCCCACGTAGGAGAGCATTGAATCACACCTGTACTATTGACACAGGTGATCAACTCAGGTATCAAATATAGAAAAATCAATCAGGTAAATGAGAAACACAGATGATCAAATAAACCTTAAGTTAAACATTAAACCAATTTCACATATACATGTACATATACATGTACACTCATCATTATACTGACGCATGCCTTTTGCGAAATGTGTGTAATTTGAACGTCATTTTGAATTGATTAAGCAACTTTCAGTAAAAAAGGACGCTGGGAGACTTTACAATGATTTGAAATCTGAGACAATATGACGATTTAGTAAATATAAAAACGAGCAACCCTATACGTGATGGTCATCAGCGCAAAAAAAAACAACAAAAAAACGAAGTATCGTTTTCATAAAATATTCAGCATTCGCAATAGTCTATCACAAAATTGCAGTGGATTTATTTTTTTCGTGGGTATTAGAGTTCGCGGATTCCGTGGCTTCATGAAACGCATTTACATCTCATTTGCACACGTTTCAAACCGGTACATGAATGATTTTAATTATTGTTTAATAAAAGATTATTAACGAAACTTCATCTCATCAATGAGTAATTACATTGGCATCTTTAACGATCCACGAAAGCATTATCTCCCCTCCTCAAGTTTTACTTCGTATATATAATAATGCAGATGATCTCTGTATAATATCTGTAGTATTGTCGTTGTAACACAAAATATTGAAAAAATGAGAAATATTTTAATTGTAAAGGTTTAAAATTGCCGAAAAGTAAGTGTAATTTTGCATGGTCCGGAAAATGATAAAGATAGAGGGGAAATCTTAAGACAGACAACCCCTTTCTTTGTGCTTGTGAAAAATATATTTCAAGGTCTCCTCCGTATTCTGTGGAAGAAAATGATCTGATATGATTCACTTATGAGGGCTCTTAATAGTAAATGTAAGTTATGTAATAATGAAGTGAATTATGAAGTGCATTGCCAAGTTATCCCTCGTACAATCGTATATGTGGTATATATAAATAATTGATACTGAAAGTCTGTTCCAAATCTCACGAGGTTTAGGACGAGTTTCGAATAACATGAAAATGATTTAGATAGCTCGTTAATAAAAGAACTTGCATTTAATTCTGAAGTACTCTGTAGGGCTGATAACTTGATAACTGTTTCTTGAGAAGGATCGACAAAACTTAATTCTATGGATGTTATGTTATTGGGGTCTAGGTAAAAGTAGAGTCTTTGTCATACTTATTAGCCTTAATTCCGAGACGAATGTATATCTATTATGCAGTTAATAACTTTCTTCTGTGCATGAGAGAGAGAGAGAGAGAGAGAAAATTCCTATCAAATTAAGAATTGAAATCAAAGAGATATGCATTATTAAAAAAAAAAGATTTGCTAAAAGCAGGTACAAATAATTTTTTCTAGAAATTTCCTTTTTGTATATTTTTGAAGTTTAAAATAACCCATACTTGTCGATTTAGAGTACTGGTATTTTTGACATGTCGTCTGTTAAACAGAAATTGACTCTTTGCTTTTCTTTCTTTCATGTTTATTTTTCTCTGAAACCAAATTATAGTCGTTTTACTAGCCTTTACCTAATTAACCTTTTAAGGATCTGTAATTTTAAACGGACCCAGACGTAGGGAATTACAGAGAGAGGAACACAGTCAAATTTAAAGCTACTAATTTTAAAATCTATCTGATTTCTGTTTGCAAAAATATATGGCACTGCAGAAACTGTACGTGATGTCACAGATACCAGCGGTCACGTGATAGGTCTTTGTCCACGTGGTCAGTGCCATCATTTTATGAAATGATTTATGGAATTATTATTAGTAAAGATAGCAGTGACAAGACCGAGTTATGGAATTTCAGTCACAGAGGTTTTAATCGATATGTGGAGAGGAATTGAAAAGCGTTGACAGAAAATCCGAAGTCTTGGCGCACTGCAATCTGGATTCAATAGAGCCGTCCCCAAGAGAAATGAAGCCACGGTCGATTTTACGCAAGATTTTGCTAATTTTGCTAATAAGGAGAGGCGGATTTGTTTAATTGTGGGCCTAAATCAGACATATACATTTGTATTAAGCAAATCCATGCCGGTCAACCTCTCTTTAAAGTTCAGCGGAAAAAATGGGGGAAAGTAAAGAGTGACTTTTAATGGTTGTGTCAATAATGGCGAAAGGTCGGGAAAAGCAGAAGAAAACAATTGATTTCATCGCAATTCTTGTTCGTTGTCTTTGGATCGTAAAAAATCCCTGAGAGCCTTGTTCAATTGATTTAACTATCGAACAAACATTTTATTACTAGGTGTGAATTCGTATACATTAACATCATCATCAAAAGCATATCATCATCATCATCATCATCATCATTATCTAATTTTGTATCCTCGTCTCTATCATTTATATGTAATAAAATAATACTAAAATTCAGTCAGTCTTGTTTTAACCATATCTAACCGACATCTAATTTCAGTTGCCTAATATATATTTTTACATGTACATGGTGTTCCTCGTTCAAGTCCTTACTGACTGACTGACTGATATTTACAAATCAGATCATTATATTTTATGATTGATTTGATCCTTTTATTGCAACTTGTCCATAAAAGCTCATAAGAGCATGTATCTTTGTAAAAGTTAACTGTTACATTTGAAAGGCATATTTTCATGATAAAAGATTCGATCCCAATTGATTTTCCACTATCTCAGATTTTCTATTCAATAGACAGAATTACGTAACACTCATTGAGATATGTTACCACAATCTAGAGTTTTTCCTAGCTGAATTGCACAAAATAACAATCATCAAATGAATATGAAACTATAAAGATGAACACAAAAATAGGTTCAACGAACACACAAAGAGGTTCAAGTCCATGTTTCTTTAAGGAGAATTTGCCGTGAGATCAAGCGTTTGAGTCTGAACCCCGGCCGAGGATAATTCAAATTAATTGCTTCTTCCCTGTTTTTATGAATTATGGTAGTTGAATCACGTATCCCAAGAACTGTCATGGGAATAGAAGCTTTGTACAAAGTCTAAGTCATGACACTGACTCTATAATATACTTAGCGTGGCAGCGCAATGAGTTTCACATACAGAGTGTGAGAAGCATAGAGAGACATAGGCCCAGTGTTCCCGTGTAGAACAAGTAATATATTCTTTACCAATATGTAAGATATACACAATGAAGTACTATAATGAGAGTTAAATACTTTGAATGCTTTGAAAACAGAGAGCCAACGGCTTACAACGACATGTTACAAGTCAAATATATTCCCATCATAAAAGTCAAGATATAGTCTGTAAAGGGGGAGCCAATGGCTCGAGGGCGATAAAACACGTCTTTAATTTTAAGTTGTAGGGGTTTTTTTCTTACTTAAAAGATTTTTTGTTCAGACGTGACTGTCATTCTTTTATGCAGCTACTGCTTATTACACCTGCACGTAAACAATAAAGTGAAGTGTACAATCATGCAAATGGGTAATTATACACTGTATGTAATCGGTGTTTAAATGATACCTGCAAGTAGTTGATAGATTTGTTTGTCTTGTGCCTGTTGGCCAATACACAACGTAGATCAAAGGTGTCATTGTAAGTTCCAATTGATTTAATTATGCATTCAGACTATAAATGCTTTCCTTTTCCCTTTTTCTTTTTAGGTTGAACCGGAAGAACTATGTCACGTGTGCAGTGTTTACACCGGAAGAGAAACCTATCCATGCCGTATTTGTTATAAAGTATTTCATGAAAGTTGTCTTCGAAAACTAGGACAATGCAACGACCCTGCCTCATCTGTACTCTTAAAGAAGGCCCTCAAAGCCACGGGCTGGAGCTGCCAAAACTGCGTAAGGCACCCCCTAAACTTCCACCCCCTACGCCTCCAAATATCAAATGCTGCAAAATTGGAAACTTTATCATATAGTTGCATTCATGAATCTAATGAGCAGGGAAATGATGTATGATATAGAACCATTTTAACAAGACCTTGGACTTTCAGTAGGGCGTAGCTATCTATTCCTTGCGTCAAAACAAGTTAAATATGACGCGGTTTCAAGCGAAATATGCACCGATTGCGTAGTCTTAGCTCAAAAGCCAGACAAATCTTGTTGATTTCAAAGAGCCATGGCTGAGTGGCCAGCGATGAAATAGACAGACCTACGTCACATTGCTGTTTGACACAACTACCCAAAGTCCAAGCTCTTGTTAAAATGGTTCTAAAAAAACCCATGTTTATTACATGTACCTTATACGCCTTTTTTTCTACATGTATATTGATTTCCTAGTTGATATTTGATATTTTAATCAAAGTTTTTTTTAGAACTACAGTTATGGTGAAAAGGAAGTGTGTTTCTCAATAATGTATTTAAAAATGTCTATCTCGGAAATAATATCTCACATGTAAATTTTCATCGTAACGGTTGTTTATTTGATACATTCAGTCATGAGTCATGCAGGAATAAACAATTCAAATACATTTAATTCCCTGTCAGTATATTTACATTTTACGTTGTTTTACAGGACGACCTAAGCAGTCTACTTACAGAGGAGGAATTACATAATCTGTTTTCTTCCTTAGATCGCTACGAAGTTGCACAAGGTAGACATGCAATGAATAAGTCACATACATTGTACCCTATGATTTATGAACATTTAAGTGTTTATTCTAATACTTCAATGAAAATGTTTGGTAATAGTTTGTTGCTTCACAGTTTACATGTTAAATAATCCTATTTTGCATCCTTAATTTTAAAAAAAATATTTTGAAATTGAAGGATATGATACATGCATATTCGGCAGTATTATACAGTTGAGACAATGTCAATCGGTTATACAATTTTAAGCAAAAATAATTCTTGCGAATAACAGTTCTATCTGTTTTTACTTGAAGATTCGAGCATTGGATTAGAGGATTTTATGGAGTACCGAAAACGTTGCTATGCCGACGAAGATGGCGGGACTTTACCAAAGGAATCTCTTCAAGAAGATCTCGCGAGATTCCACCGGATCGACAAAGATAACACAGGATCCATTACGTGGTGGGAGTTTATCAACTTCGAATCCATTCGGATCCTTAAGAAGCGCAGCAAGGTAAAATGGGCCCATAAAATTTATTATTTTAAGGAGACCGGATGGTTAACAAATTATCCATCTGATCTACCTCAAAATATTAGAAGGATATGAATTTTAAGCTTCAAAATTTGAATATTTTCCTATATTTCTAAGTAAAGATCTCCTTCTAAAGGAGGTTAATATATAACTATAAGTATATTGTATATACATTTACAGTCTAAAAATGACCAAGACCATCAAACTTTGTTAAAGAACTGATCGAAGACTTTGTTAACTAATAACTGAAAAAAGTCTGTAAAACAATTATATCTGAGAAAATGGAATTTCGTTGTCAAACTTTGATTCTATTTTTTTTAATGTGTAGAACTCCAATGTTCATCTTATGTCACCAAGAGAAATTGAAATCGCTAGGCGACTCTTCCGTATCTATGACGACAGTCATCAAGGAAACATAACGGAAGTGAACGCAAAGAAAGCCATTGCCGCATACTACACGCTATTTATAGAATGTGACGACACACTTAATGGGTGAGGAGGCAAACGATTTGTCAATTAAAAAATTAGATACTAAACCATAATTGAAGGCAGGCAGCATTTAGCAGGAGCGATAGAAAATTTAATTATTATACGCATGAAGGGTCTCTATGTAAACAATTCAAGCTGTTACTTATACGAAAGGTGTTTTAATAAGTTTACCTTTGCAACACTAAATCTGCTTTTAAAGTTTTGAAAGTGATGGCAAAAAAAATACAATTTCATATCTTAGATTATTAGTATATTTACAAAGTATACACATGTACATATATATATGAATACCAAGCATATAAATGCGATTTGGTTTAAATGGTTTTATATGAATTTATTATAACTTAGTATTTTAAAAAATTCCCCCCCCCCGTAAAATGCATAGGTTCTTTAGATATTTAGATAACTGTCAATTATAAAGAGATGATCAGATCCGCAAAGAAAACCTAAAAAAAAAAGAAACTATGTTGAAAATGAAAATCGATCTTTAAAGATGGAAAATTCAGTTATATTTCCCTTTTAATAAATCTTAATAATCTTGAATAAATGCCGCTATATTCAAATTCTCTTGAACTACTAAAATACATGTAGTAACTTGCACCAGTATCATATATAGCTCAATACAATGCACCTTTATTGTTGAACTGTATACTATAATTTAATCATAAGTGATTTTTTTTTCTGTTGTCACAGGTTTGCCGTATTTTCTAAAAAGGAAGAAGAGTTAGCCTTCGTCCTGACCGAGAGCCTGTCCTTTACAATGGACACGGAAGCAGACAAATCAAGGTAAGGAAACAGCTACAACGGTAGTAGTTATTTTATCAGAAAGGTGACTGTGACGTCAGACAGAATTGAGAAAAGGCCAAAGTCTAAACGTGTCGTCAAACTGACATTGTATACTTTACAAAAAAGAATACTCGTTCTTATTAGTAAGAAATATAATCAAGGTTATGATAGTAGGAATATTGCTGATTTAGTTTTAAAAATGACTGAACAAGCGAAATGTCCTGACTTACTCTAACGTTCTTTAAACATAGATATAGGACCAAGACACGATTTGAGCTCAAAATTTCAAATTTTATTTTTCTATTTTTAATGTCTAGAATGATTAATATAGGTAATTTTTAAAGTTTCATCAAAATTTGAAAGTCAAATATTGAGTTACAAGCAAGATACAGAGTTCAGAATTCTTTGTTTTGTAAACAAAGCTCGAGTCTTGTCATTGTTTACATATCTGTTGTATTGGTATAAGTTTCAATCAAATGATGCTTTTATGTTGATTATAGTATATTTATGAACACATAAGTTTATATTGTTTGCCACGAGTCATTTTGTCAAAAAAAAATGGGTATTTCTTACTTTACATTATTTGTAAACAAGTAAAGGACTCGAGCTTGTTTACCTTTCATCAGTATCTCGCTTGTAACTTGACTTTTAAACTTAAGTCAGGTTATTTATCGAACATATAACTTGCGTATGTCCAAAAGAATGCTATATGTTTCTCATATTATTAATTATTGAATAACAATGCCTTTTATGAGAATAGAAATGTACACATCAAAACAGAGTCCGCTTTGTATGAGCTGCGTTGGGTTGTGAAATTACACAATTATACCGGTATATCATGAATATTTTGTTTAATTATAGGAACGTATCATGGCAGGAATACATTTTGGAGCTCAGTCTGTATATACTCGCAGCCAGACCCAACTTAAGCCCAGTTCCGGTGGAGAGTTCTGAATGGACCAAAGGCGTGGTGGTCTCCACGGAGATGGATTGTGACCTCAAGAGGACCACCTTATGACCTACATACAAGAGAGAGAGAGAGAGAGAGAGAGAGAGAGAGAGAGAGAGAGAGAGAGAGGTGTTTGCAAGCAAAAACAAAATTATTACATTAAAAAATTCTTTCTCACCAAGTTAGAATTGTTCTTTGTACAAGATATTTTAATTGTTTTCTTTTTTAGCTCTTTTTAGCCATTTTGTTTTTTAATTCAATCGTGAAATGACTGGTGCTATCTGTGAAACCAGTGATATTTGTAAACACTGTACGTAGTGTAACGTTATGAACATCAGTAGAAGGGGGATAACCCTTCAGTTACACAACTCAACTGATCAACTGACAATCATTGTGAATTCCCATAAATTCTTTTCAGCCAAATTCTCTTCTAGATCTCTTACAAGGAGCGGATCTTTTATACGTTCGGTGAGGCGACGTTACATGGAGCAAGGAATGAAACATGTACATGCACTTTGTTTTTTACATGAACTAAATGAAATCCATAGACTAAGATCGACCTACTTGTCTTTGAAGGACGCATGAACTGCTTAATACGGGCAATTTGTGTACATGTATTTTTCACTTCTATCACACTTGTAGTATACAGGTATTAGCAATTAAAATATATAAATTAACACAAAGATAAATAGCAAACTAATTAAATCTATATATTTGTATTTGAACACTTTGTATGATTATTATAATATTATCTATAGATTTAATATAGTCAGTCGGATCATTATATGTATATATACTAATTCCTTGTGATAGAGATCAATGACATTAACGAAATAAAAAGGATCAAATTAACAAACATGTTGCTTTGTTCTCATTAGTGTGCCTTGTAAAATTATAAAAAATTCTATAGTGTTTTGATTTGTCAAGGAAGCGAAGGCACATGTATGTAGATAATGAAATAATGCCAAGATATCTGTGTTCATTACAACAATCATACGTTTTAATGGACCCTACATTTATACTGATCGAAATTCTAGTCTGTCCTCCATGAGTTTCAACTTATATTACTTTTCCCAATTTGTAAACTCTATAATTATGTATGTTTATATTTTTGTACCTCTGACCCAATTTATATGTATATTTTGATGTTATATTTGTCCTCA
Organism: Magallana hongkongensis; assembly: GCA_016163765.1. NCBI lineage: Eukaryota > Metazoa > Mollusca > Bivalvia > Ostreida > Ostreidae > Magallana > Magallana hongkongensis. Next base: position 20,773,482 of record WFKH01011925.1, on the reverse strand, counting down.
TGTACCATATGTTTAAAATGGTTTTGAGTGAATAAATGAACTGAACTGAACTGAACTGAGAAGATATCTGAAAAGACGCGTACATGTACATTGCATAATTATATAAATCTCTTTCTGATGGGTGGATATCTAGATATGTTAAATTATTCGTACATCATGTAGTATCATAGCTTCGTACCCAGAAACAGTTGATGTCTCAGTAGTAATTTATTAGATGGACCCACCGATGTGGACGCGACTTAGATCTAGTATATGCGAACATGCTACATGTACTTTAAAGGATACTAGACAAGCTATTCCTTTCAGAAGCGTTAGTGCTTTATATAGTAGCGTGCATGTCAAAACCTTAAGGGGTCCATTAATTTCAAGGTGTTGAAAAAATATGCGCATTATTATTTAGAAGCTTACTACGACGTTGTAACTTCAGAGTTATATTTGGTCATTTTACAGCGGAAACAAACATGGTTAATTACGATGCCTCGTTCTAAAGAATCTCTGTATCTGACACAAAATCAACCTCAAATTACTCACCCAAGAACTCCGCTGATCTGACCCTGGGTCCTATGATCATTATTCCATTTCTGTGTCAGAAGCCCTCGTAAAACGGACCTTTTCTTCCCCCCTTCGCTCTCTTTTTCTCTCTTTCTCTACCCCTAGCAATTGTGGAGAGTCTTCAAGGTAAGTAAGTACTGACTCTATGCAAACAGACAACCGACAGCTGTAAGCACGTTTAAACCTTTTTTAAACCGAGGACGCGATCAATTTGATCCAGCGTGCATGATGAGCCTTTTGTATTCTGTAAAAATTTAACCGAACTGACAAAAGCAGGCCTGCTCCTTTTAAATAAACGGTCTTTGTTTATCTAAAAATGTACGTGTAGATAAGAATATTTACTGTGTATATAAATCATTCTGCTGGAATTCGATGTATCAGTTTGAATTAAAGTGTGTCTCTGTATGAATGCTAAATATAAGATTATTATCCGCCAATAGATAAAGTGATAAAATAAAATTCTGCATTTGGTTTAATTATTACAGTAAAAATATTCCGATGCTGTCCGGTTGCAGTGATATAATGGATGTGCATCTGTTTCTTCAGCCGAGTTCGTAAAATATATTAATTGAAAACAATTGCATATTAAAATTTACTTTTTTACTTATTATAATTTTATACTATCAATATTGAGAAGGGAATTTTTTCTAATTATTCACAATAAATCTGAAACATTTATTTGGATAATTCCACGTAAAACTGATCTACACGTTTAGATTGGATTTTATGAAATATGTTTAATTACGCATAATTAAAGTAGTGAGTGCTAATTGAAAATTTAAAAAAAAAACCAATTTGTCAATCGGATTTATTTTACTTTACTACCTGTAAAGATGTGATAAAATATAGTATGGTGAAGATACATGTATTATATGTAACTGAGAATCATTTTAGCCACTTAGCGTAATTTGTTTTTTCTTGTAATGAAAAACAAAATAAATACATATATCCGGCTAGCTTTACCGTAGTATTTTATCATGACAAAATATGTAACGTAGGCTGCCTGATGCCTCTGTTTTAATGTTTTAAATTGAATTTATCAGTGAATGATAAGCTCATGATAATAGCAAGTGTATTGAGAAAAAAATACTCCAATAATGAAGAAGAGAAATTGCTACATGTAATGGGGGGGGGGGGGGGGGGGGGGGGGGGGGGGGGGTGTAAAAGGAACAAACTTTGTACGACTTACTGAAATGTCACTTCCAGGAGGAGATAACTCGCACAGGAAACGATGGACAGAAGTGCTGTCAGAAGACGACAGAATGTGTTGTGCATGTATTTCTCGGGATTTCTGGTAAGACATTGTCTTATAATTTTGTTAATTGGATCAAACGAAAGTAACCGATATGATCAGATTGCCATACACGTACTTTCTTGTAATATCTTACTTTGAAGTCACTTTCCTTTCTTACTTTATAAACTTCCGACTGGGAGGATTTCTTAATCTTGGGGGTCATGATAGGTTTCAATTTTATGTTTATATGGTACACGGCTCTTTAAATTATACACATTTTGATGTTCTCAAGCACTTTGTCACACGAAATTAATAGTAAGATTAATGTGATTGCTGTATTTAACTGCAGCCTTTTACACAATCAGCAGGTGTCTGTATTCAATGACCTTTCGAGTTGACATCAAATTCTAATTATGAAAAAGTATGGAGAAGACATATCATATCACTAAAAATATATTGCCTTCTTTTTAGTACTAGCAGGGACATGTTAGTATATATGTCCTTGGTACTAGAAGAAAAATCCAACAACTGTAGATCTATACATGTACAATGCATGTTTAACTTGACTAAACAGTCTGTGTTTTACAAGTATATTTGTACATATACATGTAGTACAATGTAGTTTTCAAGCCCTTGAGTTGTGTCTGAACACTTTAGACAAGATGTACTGGTTTACTTACAAGTTTGCTTCTCATCAATGGGATGGTAAATAAAAATGTCTCTTACGCGAAATGATATTTATTTATATGTTTCATCAGAGACATAAATAACAGAGATTGGCAACTGATCGAAATCTCGCGAAATCTCGCGGTCCCTATTGTAAAGTGTTCCCAATTTAAATCAGTATATCTTTCTAATAAACAATTATATCGAAATATAAACAGCTAAAACCTATTACCAAAACATTCAAAATATTATATTTTCATGAGTTTATGTCATAAACAATAATAAAAGAGGAGGTTTAGGAGGCAGTTGGCTACCCGTCGTCCGAGATTTCGCCGATGTTTTATAGCTGGCCAATATATTTTCTATATATTAATCTCATTTTTCAATTTTTTGTTTCTAAAATGTCTAAAACCTATGTACACTTTTCATTAAAACCATATACTTTTGGTTTAAGATCATTATCTCAGTTTACTAAAATGTAGTTCTCAAAGTAAGGTTGGTCCCGTACCATTTTTCAACAACAAAACACGCTAATGGCGGAGTTGCCAATCTCTGTTATTTATGTCTCTGGTTTCATTCACTTTCAGGACCTGTTTGGGGTTAGCATGGTCCTTCCTCTCATATCAACACATGCCAAGGACTTAGGAGCCACCCCTACAATAACAGGGATCATAGGTAAATATCTGATATATATATCTAAAACCTCAGGTAAATATATGATATCTTAGGCAAATATCTGATCTCTCAGGTAGATATTTAATATATCAATCAGAAGATATATCTGATATCCCAGGACATACATGTATATGATATCTCATGGCAAATATCTGATATTTCTAGGCTCAAAGTAAATATCTCATGTAGCATAGTTAATATAGAGATTTTCTCTTGAATGTGTGAAAAGCTGATTAGAATAGGGAAAGCATTAATTAAGTATGAATCATGGCAAAGTGTACTGTATTGTCAATGAGTCCATAATAGTATGCTTTTTGGAGACTTGTCATTGGAATAAACATGAATTTATGGAATGGTTTAATAATATGTGGAAAAATGCTTTTCAGGATCAACATATGGTGCCTTACAGCTGTTTTCCAGTCCTATAGTGGTGAGTTCATAGTAACAAAACAATGCAGCAAAACAGTTTCAAACTGAAAGTGTAAACTTAGGATGTATGTTAACATGTACATGTATATACCATGGTTTCATTGATATTCATGGGCATCATATTTCATGGATATAGTAAAAAACCACAGTTTTAAGGATATGTAAATTTGTGGCCTATAATTCTATCAATAAAATATGTTATTAGATATTGCGCTTCAGTGACCATTCAATTTCGTGGATGAACTCACCAACAAAAGTCCACAAAAAATTGGTGATTAATGAATATTGATTAAACCACTGTGACAGTGTATGACTGTTATATATATTACAGGGTCAGTGGAGTGATGATGTAGGGAGGAAGTTCTGCCTCCTGTTCTGTTTGCTGGCCTCGGCGGGGGGATATTTCCTCCTCAGTTTCTCCACTACTCTCATTGTTCTGCTGGTCTCAAGAATTCCTACAGGTAAATACAGCCCTTTCCTATAACTCCTACAGGTAAACACAGCCCACTTCTATAATTCCTACAGGTAAACACAGCCCACTCCTATAATTCCTACAG
>WFKH01011925.1:20754564-20769359 GCA_016163765.1 Magallana hongkongensis | reverse complement strand
ATTCCTACAGGTAAACACAGCCCACTCCTATAATTCCTACAGGTAAATGCAGCCCATTCAATAGGATTCCAGTCTTACTTGGTATCAGTATTAGACAATGACGAAGTTTTGCATATTACACATGTATGCTGAGGTTTTAAATTTACATCATGTTCAGTATTTGAATGCTAGAATCTTTGGAATGATTATAATCTAAGACCATTAAGCAAGATTTTGATTGTATTTCAATAAGAGAATGATAAAATGCTAAATTACTAGTACAAATAATTTCTGAATAACATAATTATATATCATCACTCAATTATATGAAAGTAAATGAATAACATGTCAGAAGAAGCCATATACTATTATGCTAACTTTTACACATTTTCAATCGATTCTTCTTTTCCTTGACCCAGGAATTTTCAAGCACAGTCAGAGTGTGTCAAGGTCATACCTGGCGGAGGTGACTCCCCAGACTGACCAGTCGGGGGTGCTGGGGACGTTCAATGCTGCCTCCAGTATGGGCTTCATCCTGGGGCCCATGGTGGGGGGCAGACTGGCGGAGACCAGTGGGGGCTTCTACAAAGTGGCTCTAGTGTGTACTGTGATATTTGTCCTCAATGCAGGTGAGTTTGTAATTGAACCTGTACATTTTGCCATTATTGGCTGCAGCTGTTTCTTTCTTCATTATAACCCTCTGAGCAAAGTTTGTTCTTTTTCTCTGTTTCCAGTATCTTTAAAAATTGAACTTTTTGAGGATAGTTTTCATATTAAGCTAATTCAAAGGTCAAAGGTCAAGGCAGTAATGGCATAAGGTCTTTAGTAAAAATCTAACGTCATTTGCTTTCAGAGGACTTTATCATCATGCATGGTGTTTCAGTACATCTCTATCTATGTTTTACATTTAATATATTCATGCATTGTAAGAATGATTAGTTTTGTGGGAAAATACTAGTATAATATAATATATTTGATAAAATTAAACTGAATTATATGAAAGAAAGAAATTGTAATCACATTTATCCATGAACTTCCAGTTTTGGTGTGGGCAGCAGTCAATGATAGAGTTTCAAATGTGTCCAAAAAAGACAGTCCTACTATGGGGACCAACTCTAAAGATTCCATAACAAAGCCAAACATAGGAGAAGACAGCTTTAGTCTGAAGCAGATGACCCAGTCCTTCAGAACGTTTGATTGGAGAAACCTTTGGGACTTATTTCTCATCAAATTCTGTCTTGGATTTTCTATCCTTCTATACAGAAGTAACTTTTCATTGACAATGAATGAAAAATTCCAGATGTCTCCTAGCAGCATTGGGAATCTGACGTCATACTCAGCCACCGTGGCAGCACTCAGTGGGTTTCTTGTGGGGAGAATCTCAAAATTGTTTAGAAGTGACGCACAGATTGTGTTTTATATGGCAGCATTCCAAGCATTAACGTTACTTTCGTTAAGTTTAGTGAACGATATACGACTGTACGTTATCTGTTTTACACCTTTAAGTCTCATTTCTACAATGTTACGAGTTGCCGCCATCAGTTTAACGATACAACGATGTGGCGGTAAAAACGTTGGGGGAATTATGGGAATGAGTCAGAGTGTAATGTCATTAGCGCGCATGCTCTCGCCCTTCATTTCTGGTCTGTTAATGGAAGTCAGCGTTTCAGGAACTGCATTGGTTGGATCCTTTGCGTCAAGCATTGCTGTGGTAATAATGATTTTACGAACACAAGAGCCAAAGATTAACATGGAGAAAAAAGTGAAATAAAATTTTCAAAATAATTTTATGATTATAACATTATATTGTGTTTTATTTTGAAAATAAATAATCGTGGGGATAATTAGGTACATGTAGCTCGAGACTTTAGGGAAATCAAATTTTGAAAGTATTAGGCACATGTGTTGCACATGTATTAACACATATTTGTGTTAGCATGGTGCCTCAACCACAACATTACCGGTACTCGGAAACAAATCACAACATCTTTTAAATCTTGATTTAAAAAACTTTATTTTACTTTAACATATGAAATGGAAATAAATGTACATAATTGAAATTGATTATGAATCAACTTGATTTAATTACAAAACTATTTTTAACAATTTTTATTTTTTTAAACTCCTTTATAGGAATATTGTCTGCGTTATAATATGTCTAATGAACATTCTGCACAATACTCTTATTAATATAAAAATTCATACATTTTTTGGTAGCAATATCTCATTGTAATTAAACATAAAACAACATACATTGCATTAATTAACACATGAACTGTAAAAGACATTCGTTGACAGATACACCATTTTCAAACAATTACTATAATAAACAAAACCGTCCAGTACTATAGAAGATACAAACAAGACGACCGAAGTTACAAGTGTCGTCAATAGTTATAAAATCAGTTTGGTTAACTTTATCAAAATTCTTTGAAATCAAATAAGGAATCGATTATTAATTTGGCTCTTATGGGGATATAAATACGGGGTGGTCACAATATCAAATCCCATAAGGCCCCAAGTTGATTTGTTGTTTTCTCAGGACACTAGAAAGTATCAATATATCTTTGGATTGTATCTCTTTTCATATCCAGAAACATTAAGTTATTAGAAACTGAAATACTACATGAATATGGGCCATATATATATACATATGCTTGCAAATAATAAAACGTGTTAACCCACATGTAGAGTAATCTTGGTGATGCAGCAAGCTTTTGGTTTATGGAAATATATACTGTACACAGGTTTTTTTTTCCGCCCCGTCTGATTTACGCCCTTCTTCACTTGCAAACGGTTTCGCCCGGTCTTCAATTCGCCCAGACTTCAGATGTGTTTAAAGAGAGATAATATGAGAATGTCATTCGCTTAGTCTTAAATTCGCCCGCTGACAACGAGGGCGAAAATAAAAAGGCGAATATTTCCCTGTATACAGTACTCGCTAGAGAAAGCATAATGAATTCACCAAATTCTTTACTGCATGTATTTATAATACGCTATTCAATGGAATATGTAACAAATGGATCACGATGTGTGCATTTACTGTATATTGCTCGATGCTATTGTTCCCGATGTATGATAGAAATACGTGATACATGTCACATGTACATAACTGATGAAAACTATTACCATCAAATCAAGCATATTATCTTAAAATGACATGTCAAATAATGTCTAAACTCTAATGACCAAGACTATTATTCATATGGACAAATTATTGGGAGGCTTACTTGTAAGGATAAAAAAAACAAACAAATTTAAAAATCTTTATCAAAGCGTGCAGCAAAATACACTAACATTGACGTTGGATCCTGCGATCAAAAGTCTCAAAGTTTTTTTCTAAAGTATTTTTTAAAAATCTACACACATAGCTTAACCAAAATTCAAAACAAAATTTTGGGGTCTATATGCTTCATTTGGCGCTACGGTGTATTTAATATGACCTTTCTGCACTGAAGGTGCAGATTGCACATAAATCGCTTTTCCCTCTATATTTTATTATCGGAATGAACCATGGCACCAAATACAAATTTATACTATTTAAAATAAATAAAATTAAAATTATCATAAAGAAAAATGTTACAATTTCTTCACCTAATTGATATTTTGACCTTTTTGCACTGATAAAACGCTATTTTTATCCATTACCAATTTAACATGTAATGAAATTATTTAAAAGTCTCAAACTTTTTCTCAAATTATGATAAACTTGTCAGAAAAATCTTAAAATTTCAGAAAATAAAACAAAAAGTATGGGTCTATTATGTAAAATTTGAGATATGGAATGAAATAAGCTGATTTTAGGCAAAATTTGGGATTCGTTTTTCCTTGACTTTTATGAAATATAAGTTAAATTTGCCAATATGTGTCGATAGAAATATTGAAAAATTGTAAAATTATGTTTTTCGTAACAAAATGAAGATATCCTATTACACAAACTATCTGGAAATTTTGTTTGAACTGAAAATAAGGAAGCTAAAGTGACGGTACTCTAAAACAGCTGAGTTATGAAAAATGTTGATTTTCTTCTTAAAAACCTTCCGCCACAAAATATAGTCCCATACTAAACTCTGTAAATTACAATTTTATTTAAGATAGTTTAATTGGCATTATAAAACTTGAATTTATGGGCAGAATCAATATATGATGCATAATTTCTAGAATAGAGGTGACCCAAAATGGCTACCCAAAAACAGAGGAACGAACCTCTTTAAAGCAGTTTCTTGCAACACTTTGCCTTTTTACAAATAGCATACAATCGTTTAACATGACGAGAAATTATCATATATATCAAGTTATTATAGCATACAGTTGCAAAAACTTTCATTTTGTTTATGTGATATAAAATTCAAAATATATATAAAATGAAATACATGTACATTATTAATAAGCATCCACGCCATCGAAAAATTGGCGGAATACCTCTAAATGAACAATGTTGTAAAGAAATATGAACATTTACATACAATCCTTGCAAGAAGAGTTATCTTTCGTACCAAGCAACGTACCTTAAACACGCATAAAATTATAAATACCTTGCACACACACGCAAAAATGATTAATGAGTTAAAATAATGCATTTGTCACGAAAGCACCCCTTCAGCTAGCTCATAGCTGTGTTCATATAAAGACAGACCACCAGTCCAATGAAGGTGGCACTAATGACGTCCAGGGAAGGCCCCCGCGGCGACGAGGATTCACGCCCACTCAAAGGGGAAGGCGTAGTGGGCGCAAAGAGGTTGTATCCTGAAAAGAAGGAAGACGGAAGACTTTATGATTCTAATTCCAATTCATTGCATTTTTTTTTAAACTCCAATTTCAACAAATTAGAGCTAGGATTGGTTTTTTTTTTTTTAGCTAAGCGTAATATGGTATAAAATATATAGAATTAAGGAGGCTGGGTGGTCAACAAATTAACCATCAGATCTACTTTAAGTTTTTAAAAAGGAGTTGTTAAGCTATAAACTTTTATTTAGTAAAGAAAAATTCATAATTTTTAACTTTAAAGTTTGAATGTTTTCCTATATTTTTATACAGAGCTCTTCTTCTAAAGGAGATTTATATAGTCTAAAAATGGCCACGACCATCCAGCCCTCTTAATATACACCATGCATTTAAAATTTTACTTGTACAACTAGACCATCCAGTCTCTTTATTTATTCAACAAATTTCCGTTTCGCTTATTTATGTCTCTTCGAAAATCTACCAATACTGTCATGGTTTACTTTGAATTTGGTAGATTAAGCCTATGTATGTTCAAAGAAAACTTCGTATTCTGAAATACTGGTGTAGCTTGTTGAAAACGAATAATTGTATACTTCAAAGCTGTTATAAGGAATTGTTATATGAACATGAAAAACAATAGGAAAAATGTTAAAACTGGGTAAGCTTAGTTAGAAATGAATTTATTGTTTGGGACTTGGAAATTTTTGGGAACAACAAGAAGTTACTAATGTTAAACAATTTGTTCTACTAGTTGAACAGCACCTTACGGACTCGTTCATACAGAATTGTTATAGTGTTTTTGAAAATTCTTCAAAATGTATAGTGTACAAGGAAATAGCTACAAAATTTTGTTTACAAAAATATCTTTTGAAAAGAAAAGTCTTTGTTATGTTAATATAGAATATCAGCACATTCCTTAAACGTTGAAAACGGAAGGTATAAAAACATACCTAGAAGTGACCGTAAATGTACTTGGTGTAATTCTCAAGAGATAGAAGACGAATTTCATTTTGTTCTGGTTTGCCCTGAATTTTCGAATATTCGAGAAAAATATATAAAATCTTACTACTACAAGACACATTCCTGTTTCAAATTTATACAGTTGTTTAGTTTTAATTCAAATCTATTTAGAAACTTTGTCAATATTTATTGAAAGCTTTGGAGCTGAGAGAGAATTTAACACATTAGTTCCTTACGATATGTTATCTGTCTTACGTATATTAATTTTATAAACATATTATACATTAATAATATTGTGCATTGTTAGCCCATCTGATATGGCTCCTTTGGTCAATAAAGAAAGATTTCAAAGCAGTGGGGCAAAGGCCACCGTGGCGGTCTATTGGTCTAGTGGTCAGAGAAACCACCAACTCTGTAAACGTATATTCATTGATAAAGGAGCTATACGATCATATTCTGACGAAACAACCGTCTGTAGTGTGCAGGAAAAACATGTACGCTTATACATGTAAAGAGTTGTCACTTATAGCTATCTATTTATTCCTCTGCTAAAATACTGTTAATTTTATTCTTTGTACGGTTGTAGCGAAGTTGAATATTGCGAATTCCCGGATTTTACGAGGTGTGTAACATAACCTCGATCTTGCCAACTGAGTTTGAAAGCAAGAAAAATCATTTGACCATGCTACATGTACATTTACCGTGAGTCTTTTGAATATTCTCACCTTGTCCAAACTCGTACCGCCCCAGGAACCCCGTGTATTCGTAGTTTTCGTTTGAATTCATCAGAACCCGGAAGTACTCTCCATCAGACACACGCTTGGTGAGCACGGACAGCATCTCCCCGCAAATAGGCGTGAATCCTTTGTCCGGTCCATTGTGTGAGTAGCAAGTGAAGGTCACGTGGTCATTCTCACCCCCGCAGCTGAAAGTGCATGAATTCAAGTGTGAAACCATTGGTTAAATTCTATTAATTAAGTACCAGTTAGTTTGACGAAAATTGTTACAACAAAATTATTTTACATAAGAATTCTCAAATGCAATTTATTTCAAAAATTTTGGCTACAGCTTTCAAGTCCAAATATAAAGTTGAAATGCAGGGCTGCATTTTACAAAAGAACTTACGTCAAAGTCGTAAATATTTACAGTCTCGTAAAATGATCTTTAAAGAACAAAATTGACATAAAACCATTTGTTTACAAATATTTCAATTCCCATAATTATATTTTCCAGCCATAAGAATAAAACATCGATTAGTTGGTGATTAATTAGCATTCATTAATTTGGTCTTAAGTCGTAAGTTCTTTTGTAAAACGCAGCCCAGAACCTTAAGTTTTTAATCGAAGCTAAAGCATTTATATAGATAAAAGTTGATCGACAACGAGAGGGAATGACGATTTATATAATCTCAACTCACGTGTCGGTTTCACTCTTTACTCCGACTTTAAAGTTATCCAGAGTGATTATGACTTTCTCCCCCTGCTCTCCCCGGAATATATATTCACATTTAGTGAGGGAAGGATACACGCCGGGGTAGTTTGGTGAGGTAAAGTTCCCCACCTTTTGTATCGTGCTGTTGTAAGTAAACTGACACAGCGGGCGACCTGGTAATAAGAATCAGTCGTGATGCTGTTTACTTAGTTACACTACAGATCCTCATTGACATACAGTTGTTTCAATAAAAGTAAATTATAAATGATATCAATTAAAGACCCTTTCACAATTGGCGCACGAGCACTTTACAACGCTTTGCGATCGGAATTTTTAAGTTTCGCACGAGCTCTCGCATAACTTGCACGACCTCTCGCATTCGGTGCATGCGTTTTAGTGGTCGCATCAAGTCTTCTCACAATAGTGGACATGCACACTATTCAGACGCGACCGAATGCGATCCAAATTATCGCAATTCAACGCAAAGACATTAGAACGAACGTCTTACAACGTTTTGTCGTAAAGCCCCTTTCACAATTGGCGCACGAGCACTTTACAACACTACGATCGAAATTTTTTGGCTTCGCACGAGCTATCGCATACGTTGCACGAGCTCTCGCATTCGTTGCATGCGTTTTTATGGTCGCATCAAGTCTCCTCAAAGTAGTGGACATGCACACTTTTCAGACGCGACCGAATGCGATCTAAATTATTGCAATGCAACGCATGAACAATAGTACAGTCAGTTCAAGCATATCTTTTACAACATACACCATAGCATAGCATAGCATTGAAATCTCATAGCGTAGCATTGGAATCTCATACCATAGCATCGGAATCTCATACCATAGCATACAATTTCATAGATTCTCATTCGTCATATCATACCATAGCATATCATACAACATGATTTTAACCTCGGTTTTAAATCCTTTTATTTAAAAGAAAAAATGTCCACATTGCAGATTGGTGTTAAAATTTGGCTTCTTATCATTTTACTTCGAAATGTTTGAAACTCTTCTGTGTATGGAGGCGTTTTTGTTCAAATCTCATAGCAAACCATAGCATAGCATAGCATAGCATACCATTTCATTAAGCCCTTCATTTCAATTTCTCATAGCATAGCATACAAATCTCATAGCATTGCATGGAAATCTCATAGCATATCATTAAAATCGCATACCATAGAATAGCATAAAATTGTAAAAGATATGCATGAAATGACGGTACGAACGTTTTACAACGTTTTGTGTACTCGCAAGAGCGATGCACGATTTTTAAAGATCGTAAGATAAATTGCAGCTGTTTATGCGTTTTTTGTGCGACCATGAGACTGTTGCACAACGTGTCTCATGTAATCATGCAACGTTTTACTATCATTGCAATATTTATCGGTTTCAGTTTCCATGCTTTGCCACTAGTATATATGGATACAGCGTTATTTTCGCCCCGTGATATTTTCGCTTCTACTTACGGTTTTGCCTCGTCTTGAATTCGCCTCAGCAATGTTGTGGTAAAAGAGAGATAATGTGAGACATTGGAATCGCCAAGTCTTAATCCGCTAACTGACAAAAAGAGCGAAATATGCGAAAATAAAACGGGGGCGAATACTTCCCATTTACAGTGTACACTGTATAAGCATATCTGTTTCAGGCCACAATTGACATTGATTTTGGCTGTTGCTTTCGTCATCTTCTTGGGCGGTATCTTCTCTTGCATTCAGCTATGTCTACTGAAGAGCGTCGGAAACGGGCGGTATATATACACCCTCTGACTCGTACGAGCATTCGTACGATGAAACGCATGATCGGACGAGCGCTGCTCGTCCAATCGCATCGGGGCACGTTCAATCGTCCGATCATCAGATCTTTGGTGCGATCCTATCGCATTATCTTACAACACTCGCTTTATTTGTACAACAGTCGCATATAGACGCAAGATATATCGCAAGATTCAATACGTTTACATCGCACAACGGTCGCTCTGAATCGTGCGAGTTTCGTACGAGTACTTTTTCATATGCGATTATTTTGGCAACAGTTTACGAACCATATCTAATTTTTTCGGTCGCACGAATATTTTGTCGCTTCTGCTCGTGCGCCAATTGTGAAAGGGGCTTAAGATGAATCACAGCTGTCTATGCGTGTGCTTTGCGACCATGAGACTTTTGCTCAACGTGTCTCATGTAATCTTGCAGCGTTTTACTATCATTGCACGATTTATCAGCTTCAATTTGCCATGCTTTGCCACTAGTATATATACCCTGTAAAAGCGTATCTGTTTCAGCTAGACCACAATTGACCATGGATGCTGCTGCACCAATACCTCCTCGCATTCAACTATGTGTACTGAAGAGCGTCGGAGACCTCGGAACGCATGATCGCACGAGCGCCGCACATCCAATCTTACTGGCGCACGTTCAATCGTCCGATCACCTGATCACTCGCGCGATCCTATCGCATTATCTTACAACACTTACTTTTATTGCACAACAGTAGCATATAGACGCAAGATATATCGCAAGATTTAATGCGTTTGCATCGCACAACGGTCGCTTTAGACCGTGCGAATTTCATACGAATACTATTATTTCGGCATGCAACAGTTTATGATCCAAAACTAAATATTTCGGTGACACGAATATTTTGTCGCTTTTGCTCGTGCGCCAGTTGGGAAAGGGCCTTAATCAATTTGAAATTTGAAACTTAATATATAACTACAGTACTATGATAAACATGATATACATGTTTCTGTGTTGCGAAACGTTTATCAAATTGAAATGCTAAGCAGTTTTTAAATATAAGACGCTGGAACGCCAAAGAACAACTGGGCTAAATACAAGTCTTTAGTCAGACGTGTAGTTCCTTTCATTTCTCAATTACTCTTTAATGTAAATTATGTAACTATTTCACAAAACTTGAAACAAACCCTTCGTGATAATGAATGCATGGAGCGAAAAATGACCTTTTCGTATTCAATGAGAGAGAGAGGAGAGAGAGAGAGAGAGAGAGAGAGAGATTTTTTTTAATATTGTAAGATATTCTCTTATTATATTATTATCTTATTATCTTAATTATATTTTTCATGATAGCCGTGTGACAATTGTGAACTTTCAATGTGAAGAGAAGTATAATGTGAAAATATTTCAGAATCTATAGGCGTTGACTTCCAGAACACTAAATACATGTGGGTTATATATTAAGTTGTTTGACAGCAAAAATAGAACACAATTGCTGATATATAATTAAGTACATTGCTCGACCTTTTAAAAATGTTTAAACTTCAGAAAACTGTGTACAACGGAAGTGCCTATTGGTCTCGAGTTAGATGATTCAACAAATTATGGTGCTATCACTAAATATTCGGAATGCTTTCACTGTCTGATTTAGAAGATCGTTAATCGTACGGTCGCATGATAAATCAATTGCAAGCACTGCATTCAAACTTCATAAATACGGGTACGATTGTACATATGTTTAGAGCGTCTTAATGTTTTTGTCATTAATAATTCATTCCAATGCCATATTGTCACTTTTGAGTCTACTGGTTAATTGTAAAAAGCAAAAGTTTCAATACATGAAAATATTTGTAAATTTTGCATTCACACCCACCCAGTACATGTACATTCATAATACAATATGACCGTGCTAACGTTAAAGCATCAGTTTTAATCCTCTATAAGGAATTTGTTAAACTGAACAGATCTATTTAAGAGTTCGTTTTTCTAAGTGCTACAGCAAATCTGTCTTTAAGGAGGCTGGATGGTCAACAAATTAACCGTCAGATCTACCTTAATTTTTAAGAAATGAAGTTTTTAAGCTATAAACTTAAATTTGGTAATAATTATAAAAAAATTCGTAAATAATAGCTTTGAAATTTGATTTATTTCTTATATCTTTATAAAGAGCTATTCTTCTTAAGGAAATCAATATATTCTAAAAATAGCCACGACCATCGAGCCCTCTTAAACGGATCGCATAATTCTAAGTAGAAGTGTAACACATTAACATATTGTATCATTAACAATTTATGAATAAACGTGCCCCCCCCCATCCCACCTTTCGGAATTTTACATAATTAATTTGAAATTTTTATTGCAGGGTATATTAATGGATCAAAAAAACAAATAGGGTGTGTATTCATTAAAGGACATATCGCATGTTTCTAAACTATGGGACATTTTACATTTTTTGCCTTCCTTGTGTATATACTAATTACTTCTAACAGTTTGTTAGCTGTATAAAAGCGGTAATTAGCCATAATATCAATTTAAATCATTGCCCCGATCGTATAAAAACTCGTTAATTAGATAGCGTGTCACGTGGTACGGTGACGTCACATGCGACCTTCTTCGAACAGCTGATTGTAAACAAATTGTAGGATTAGCATTATCTTCTTTAAATCTGAGACATTTTTTCACCATGTACGATGGGTTATTTTCATGTTGAATAAATCAAAAGAATCTTATTATTCAGTCGTACATGTTTAAGCCACCAGTACGGGTAAAAAACGATTTTATACTCGAAGAAGTAACGATGAACTCGGCAATAACGATCAAATTGATCGACGTGTAAACATCGTAAACACAACTTAGTAAGGAATTTAGCTAAAAAAAAAATAACGGTAACAGGTGTTTATTTTATTAAAATCTACAATTATTCTGTTTTTGGGAGTTCTTTACGACTCGGATTGTTCAATGTTGTAAAACAGTGGTGCATAAGAAGTTTGTTTCTTCGGCCGTAACTGGTCACAACTTTCTAAGGTTCTTTACTTCATATTACACTGTATATATAAATATATATAGCAGGAAAAAAACGTTTTCCTTAATTATTGTTTTTTCTGTAAGATCCCATAGCTCCGTATTTTATCTATTTACGTAAAAATGTACATCAACAAACTCTGTCTATTTCTCGCGTAAACATTCAATATCAACAACTTGACTTCTCCCACAAGAAATAAAACTCACAGAAATCTCACATACCGTACTTATAATTTCTGCAGAGGTGAGTTATAATGAAGAAATCATTTATACAAAACACACGCATACATGTATGTATAGTTTAACAATATCAATAAGAAAACAGCAAATGAAGCGAGGCGTTATATCCAAAATGGCGTTCTCCCTTGTTATTTTCCTCCGATGAACGTGCGTTTTGTACACAGGCTGTTCATAAACTTCTATTTTTCTCTTTGAAAAATAAATACGATTTGTTTAGGAAACTAATATCACAAAAATATACCATTAGTAATATATTTATTAAATGTTGATTTATAAATCCTCTCGTCGACAGATAGGCCCCTGTTTGATACATGATTTCCGCTTACTTTCGTAAGGGAAACTTTTTTAAAAATCAACCGTCCAAATCCCCATTTTTGACGGCTAGAACATCCGCAGGAGACGCAAAACACCATCATGTCCCGTTATCGACAATTTCATAGGTGATAATTAGTTTAATTGTCGTTTAAATCTAATCCAATTACATAGACGGCTAACAGCACCTTCTCGCTCGAGGTCGCATGTGACGTCACACATAATGGCGGGTAGATCGAGAGAGAAAATATGCATATCGCGACATTTGAATTTCATCGCCTTCAAACTAACGAATTAGCCAGATTATTTTGTGTAAACGATGATAAACTTCATTTTTAATGAGTATAGAATGATTTTATTAAAAAAATTCCGAAAATTGAAAAACATGCGATATGTCCTTTAAGTTAAACGTATACATGTAACCATGCACATGTACACAAATACAAAGAAAGAATTAGTGCGAACATACTTTGTTCATTGAAAGACTGTAGACCTGTTGTTATTCCAAAATCTGAAGGAAAAAATAACACTTCTTAGAACAAAACAATATATGCAATGCATGATATAAAAAAAATATAAAGAACATCATTTTAATTTTAAGCATGAAATCAATATTCAAATACATATACATCTTCGCTAGCCAAGGGTTTCTGATCCGCACCGCTTCTCACTAGCCAAGGGTTTCTGATCCGCACCGCTTCTCACTAGTGAGAAGCAGTGCGGATCAGAAACCCTTGGCTAGCGAAGATGATATGGGCGAATACAGTCATGTAATTTTGACTGTACACGATGCGCGAGGCCAATATGACATTTACGTTTATTAAATTTAACGAGATAAAATCATTGTTCGACAGCAATGTAAGCTTGGTTTGGAGTGTTATAAAGTCACGATATGAAATGATCTATCAATATACACTGTACCTTTTCTGAATTTATACTGGAACTCGAACCCTGAAGCCTGCCCTTTACCGGAGGAGGGGTTGCTGACAAACCTCACCCTCATCCAGTTGTTGACGGACATATACTGGAGTGGTAGGGTATCCCCACAAAACATGATTGTAGCCTCGTCATAGCCCTCGTAGATAAAAATAGAAATGGAATCCTCCAGTTTACAGTCCCTGTAAAACGCAGAGAACTATTACAATAAGAGAGAATTAGATCGAACCCGGGGGCGGGGGATTCACTTTCTCCTCTAAAAGTTAAGACATACATGTATCTAGTTCACATAATTAGGTTTCAATAAAACCCTTGAAAACATCCCCACATTAAAATCAACAATAACCCCATCCCCCCCTCCGGGAAAGTTTCGGGAACTGTGCCTGTCTTAAATGGATCATTGCAGAAGAGCAGAATTGAACATATTTTATCGTATAAAACATATATACAAAAGGATCAGAAACAAGTTCGTACAACTTACGAGTTCTTCTCCTTAAAATTAAAAAAAAGAAGTAATATTACACGTCAACTATTACAGAATAGCAGACGATACATGTATACCAATTTTCCATACATATGTAGGTTACCATGGTTACTATAACTACTTCGAAGTCTGGGGTCAGCCCATGCAAGTTCGTGGAGTTCGTGCTCTCATATTTTTTTTTTTAGTTTTGATCGATCAAGAAATAATCCAAAGTCAACCAATTAACGCTGTCGAAATTATTTATGATAACTAATTGAATTAAAGTTGACATTTAATTTTTTAAACAATGCATATGAAAAAGTATCTAAAAGTTACAGGAATGCGTATATTGATACTCAGACATGTCGTTTTACTGGATCGCTCAGATTTCAGCTTTGTCAGTTTCTGTATGAATTACAACCGGTTTCTGATGAAATCGAGTGAAAAGGACTATATAGATGTAAATATTTTTGTATAAAACTCATTAATTTATTATCAAATAAACAATTAAATGATCATTCTTAAATCTTTAGGAAAATCTTCACAAAATATATATCTTTATGGAGCATTTAATTTTCCCCGGCCCTTATCAATGCAAGTACCAGTAGTATGATTTATTCCTCTAGTAATCTGCATATCTAGGCTGTATCCAATAATTAGTACCTTTTATAAAGAGATGTTGAATTAACAGTCATTTGTTACTTTACGGAGGCATGACCACGGCAAACAAATTTTTCTGAACTTTTTTTTCATTTTTTTAAAAAAATTTTTGTACTCTTATATGACATACGCTGATTTCCAAACCGAACATCTAATTATAAAGGATTGTACACTGCTTGATCAAGGTCAAAGCCTAGAGTTCGAAAGAAAACAAGTTTTCATTAATGCCTGAAACTACACTCTGAACGCTTTAATTATGGTTTACAAGTGAATCAGAAATATATACGCCTCATGCGCGGATCCAGAAAATTTTTCCAGGGGGGGGGGGGG
>WFKH01011925.1:20727613-20739564 GCA_016163765.1 Magallana hongkongensis | reverse complement strand
GTTTAGTGCTGTAACAATAATGTAGATGCTTCGATATAAATTGAATATTCAATTTTTTCAGTAAGCTGAAAAAATTATACCTACATGTACGATGTATCTACGTACTATATTTTACCCCAATAAGCATTTAATTATTTATTAATTTAGCTTCACATCATTCAGGTTTTCATCATTTGATCAATTTTTTTTTCTGTCAGGAGTTGCAAAAATACCATAAATAACCACAACAGATTTAAAGCTTCTTTATGATATCAAATTGAAGATTTCTCTTAAATGATATTGTATATTCAATGAGAATTGTCTTACGTATTGTTTTCTTTTGGCCGAAGATTGAAGTCAATAAAAGTGATCTCCACCGTCTCGTTCCTGTCCCCAATGAAGGAGAGAAGGATGCATACAATGCCCCTGGGGTAGTTGGGGGCCGTGGTGTAGTTTGGGGAGTGGAAGGTCAGGGAATCCCTCTGTCCCGTGCTCTGATAGACGACGCATTCACAACCTAGGTAAGAATAAACAAATTGCATTGCTTGTAATACACGTCAGTTAATATTTAATTAAAAATGATTTTGTCTTATATAATGAAACGTTGTTGGAAGATTCTTGCATATTCGTATTATGAGTTAGCAATTAGCAGTTGCAATAATTGTGAAACTTTAAAAAAATAGTTACTTAGTGAAACTCTCATTTATTTTCTTAAAAAATACAGTTAATTTTAAATATTTCTTACTGATTGACATTAAGATTCTAAGTCATATACAAACCTGTTTGATAGAGATAAAAAAGGAAATGACAAAAAAGTGTTAGAATGGACTTGCAAGAAAGGCAACTTTGTAAGTTTTTGTTTATCATTTTTACAGAAAAAATATGTGGTAGAATTATCAAGTTCACACAGTAATGAATTTAATTCCAGGAAGATATTTGCATTATTTGTTTTACCTCTTTGTATCGCATGCTCGGCGAATGAGAGGCAACCCCTCTCGGCGTCTGATGACAGCGAAAACAAACGAAGCAAAGATGACTGTTAATACGAATGCTACACGACATTGTGTCTTTTCAAAAATGTTACTAAACAATATGTTATAAATTATTGAAGATTGATTATAGGGAATTTGTAGATGCCATGTCATCATTATTGAGGCTGGATGGTAAACCAATTATCAAACAGATCTAACTTAAAATTTTACATAATTATGATATTTTAGGTGATAAACTGTTATTTATTAAAGAAAAAATCGACATATTTTTGCAAAAAAAGGAATATTTTCATATCTTAAAACAGAGCTCTTTGTTATAAGGAGATTAAAAAAGTCTTAAATGACCACAACCATCCAGTCCTCTTAAACCTACTTTCTCCAATATCATCTTTATTGCGTCGGCTAAGAACTGAACTAAGTATTGATTTTGATACGAGTTGCTCTTCTTTGAGCCACCAAGCAGTTGTTTTTGCAATTTTAATTTACATGTTAGAGTATTCCTATCAGCCAATGTCATATTAAACTATTTCCCTTACTGGAGAGCAAACCTTTAAATTAAAAGGAAGGAGAATGACTTTAATTTCAATTTATCACCTTAACGATTTCCAAGTAGCAAAAACTGCATCATTTAACCTCATTTTCAGACCAAAATTCAATCTAGGCCTCCCATTGCGAGCTCAAAACTCATTACATCCCATATCACTACAGCTTTAAGATGCAAGGAACATGAAACTAAGCTCATTTACGTTTATATGATTTTTCAACAAGAAATATTGACCAAAAAAAAAAAGAAGAAAAAAAAAGAACAAACTATCATTTGAAGATAATGGTGTCTAGTTAACCGATTGACCAGCAGAAATATACTGAGTAGGAGCAAAATGCGACATTTTGATTAGCCTTTTAAAGATAAGAATTCTTGGTTATCTATATGTAGATACTACATGTACATTGTAGATACCGGATATCTTTACCTTATTATTATTAACTGGCTCTTGTCTCATAAATTTTCTGTATAAAGAAAATATTCTAAAAAGTCATGTTACTCTTGGCAACAGTTGACAGTTTTGGTCCCTTTTGGATTATGGCATTTCTGGCACTCGACAGTAAAATGATACCGTTTGGTCGACTTCAATTATTTATTTGTTGATCAGAAGAATATGAGCGAAGTTAATGTACATGTATAATAAGTGTTAAATTGTGGAAGATTTGTTGTTTGTTGGTTGTTTATATGTAAAGATTGCTCGTGTCTCGACAATTTAAAGGAAGAGCTGGAAATAAAAAATAACCAAAATATATACTGAATTTGTATACAGTTACTGTTAGCCTTTACTGAGTTATTTTACTGTTTGATTTATTTGATTTTTTTCATAGAAGTATGATAACCTAATTTATTTCAATTAGCTGAAAGTAAGATGAACTTATAGTTGTGAGACTTCAAATGTATTTGAAATATTAATTCCAGTATTACAATAGTGGGTTATTCCGAGTGAATAATGAATAAATTAAAAAAAGGAAACATTCTTATTTTTTGCAAAC
The DNA here is from genome assembly GCA_016163765.1 of Magallana hongkongensis. NCBI lineage: Eukaryota > Metazoa > Mollusca > Bivalvia > Ostreida > Ostreidae > Magallana > Magallana hongkongensis. The sequence goes on along the minus strand of WFKH01011925.1, from coordinate 20,737,057 downwards.
AGTTTTATCGTGAAGAGAAACGAATGCATTTCTCAGACAACAATTAAATAAAAATCAAGATGAATTGCATTCACTTTTGTTTGTAATTCACCTCTGTCGGATATATCATTACTCAAATTTCATCTTTAAATAAATAAAATAGCTACTCAGTGTATACAAACAATTTAAGTTAAAGTACATTAAGGCTATATAAACTAACCAGCAGTTATTGAAAAATTAGGGGGAAACTGTTTCAACCCAATTCATATGAGTGCAAATCGACTTATTCTCAATAACTTAGTTTTCCACTTATGTAGTGTTTTCCTTCATAAATAACAAATTGTAAATAATTTTAAAGTCGATGAGACGGACAATATGTTTCTAACGCGTCTTACTGTCACAAACTTCGGCAAACCAAAGTAAATCTATAGGGCGTTACAACTTGAAGTATAGCGTATCATAAACCTTTTAACACCTGCAACAGACTGCTAGTTATAATTGTTTTAGATTAACTTGAATTTGTTTTTGTTTTTTTTGCTATCATGTTAGAGATCAAAACAAAAGCATCTCTTTTATCTTACATTTAACGATATACATGTATTAAAAAATATACACACAAAAAATGCATACGTTTTTTAAAAGAATGAAACCAGGGGAAAATTACGCTTTTCTGCTTTAAACAGTAAAAGTTTGTTACCAACTAGTCTATGTCAGTTTATCGACAATTTTAAAGCCAAAAATGAGCATTTTTTCTACAAATGGCATTGAATACATTTTTACTACTTTTTCTACGAAAAATGAAATGTGTTTTTATAAGTACATTATATTTTTACACTGAACAAATATCTTTTGCAATAAGGGCATTATATAATATATTTAAAGAAAAACTAATTTTTTTGACATGTATAACAGCCAGTGTAATTGTTGATATTGTTAAGGTTGTTCGACGAAACAAAGCCAATCAGGGCTAACAACTTATACAGCGCGGAGCTCCAAAACGGCGGGAAATGATTTAGCAGACGATTGATCCCCCAGACGCTGGATCAATACCACGGGGTAAATGTAGTGTAAATATATCTGTGTAACCGCTGACAATGTTGTGATAAACCCACTGCTCACTAGAAAGCAAGGAGACGAGAAGAAGACCTAGAACTCATTAAACGTCGTAATGAAGGGACAAAAAGTGTTGACTAAGCCATTGAGGCGAAAAACTGGATTCCTTCCGTGGGGGAATCCAAGTAGTGGTTCCGTAAAGAGCCTGCAGTGATTTGTTGTTGTCAGCCCTATTACTCCAATAACTTTATGTAAATTTATGGGTTAATAGCCATTCCTTTCAGAGGCAATAAGAAGTTGCTTATAAGGCCCATCTCCATATCAATGACTGAATGAATTTATAGATGATGTTAGCTAAATGTTCCCACCAATTTATTCTTCAATTTTTTTTTTCGTAAAAAAAACTAATGATAATATAAATCGTTTTTTGCTGTAGGACACTGACGATTAAACTTTACAAGACGAAACTGTGCCTTCAATCAACAGCATAAAGGGGTCTGAATGGCAAAACACAGCTAATCAATTATGATATTTTAATCAACATTTACTAGTGACTTTTCAGCAATCTAAAATTAAAATAAATGGCGCAGTGTAATTCTGTGCTGTTAAGTATTTAAGGACACATCAAAATACTTTCTTGCAAATTTGGGAAATTGATGTCTTGTATTTCGTTTAGTTGGTCACTCTTTCCTCTTTGAGGAAACTGTTAACAGTTTAAACAAAACAGAAAACTACAAATTTGAAGGAGAATGATTGAAAATTTTAATTCATTAAGTATATAACATTAGCATGTTATATTACATAAAACTTCGTGTTTTTATATTCTAAGAGAATAACTGTAAGATTTTCCGTTAGTAATGACTCTCTATACCGACATAAAAAAAAATTGTAATTCAGAAATAATTTCTATTATAAGAAAACGACGAACTAAATAAACTACAAGTTAATATAGACTTACGAGGTCCGATGAGATCAACAGATAAGAAGAATGTTTGGAGAAGGAATAATGTTGGAAGGACATTTTCAGTCATCTGAAATGAAAAGGTATGAATAATTATCAACAATAATATCTCAATATCACTTACAGTAGAAACTTTTTGAAGGAAAATGTTCTCATTGGCAAGCATTAGTCCTATATTTATTTAATAAAGAATGTTTTGAATATGTAGTTTCATGAAATTGCAACACTGTACAGGAGCTACAGAATGATAATACAATAAAGATAAAGAAAAATGACAGAAGTATAATGATATATGATAAAAAAAAGATTGGGCGAATTTCAATGTCGCAAATTATCTCTCTTTTAAGACATCTCTGTTTTGGGGAATTCAAGACGGGGCGAAACCGTTTGCAAGTATAGAAGGGCAAAAATAACACTGGTCGAAAATAAACCTGTATACACAAAAAAATATTTAAGAGTTTAACAGCGGTAGAGGGAGAGAGCTGAGATGGACAGATTGCCTGTTGCGCAGTCCTATTATGATTATACACATTAAAATATTGTTTGAATTTATTTACAGTAGTAGAAATAAAGATACAAATGCGCAACTACTCGTGAGAAACAATGTCAATACACTATCGTCTATGTATAGCTTTTTTTCCTGGGAATTCCTTGAACATTAAAATAAACTAAAGTTTGAGCTAGATTAGACTTAGGAGAGAGAAAATATGTTCTGGACAATGATGTCGGAGGAACAGATGGGCGAACAGACTGATAACTATAATTGCCCCCAGAGCAGGGGCCCTAATCATTCGGAGGGAAATAATTGTTTTCAAAGTAATTTTAACATAAAGTTTTTCTAGCGATTATATTTCTGCTGAGAAAGATATATATATCTATATACTCTAACTACCATTATTCGGCTAAATATAAGCAATAATTTACTTTATTTCCTAAACAATAATGCATTTACCTCACAATTCTTAATTATATTACCATAAGAACCAAACTTATTGCAGTGCTTCTAATCGTGGGAACATCAATTTTGCTATTTTTAACATCTTTTCTCGACATAATAATGCACTTATTTTGTCTACTAGATAACAAGAAGCAGATATTTTTTGTTCACAAACTGCATCTAATTTTTGCAGTTTTTATTTTCCCCCAACCTTAATGGCCCCTGACGGTTAGTAATCGTAGATTTCACAACACATATTATCAAAATTGCCATGCTTGGCTACGTAATCTACAATAGAAGGTAAAACCTGTAAAATTGTAAACGGACGACGCACGACGACAGACAAATACCAATAGCAATAGGTGAAGATAATATGCATTATAAGATATGCAACCAGAGTAATAATAGTTCATAACGCAATGTTAGCTGAAAAACGTTCACTGCGTTTATAAAAATGCCTCACGTTATTTTCGACATGATGATCACGTTGGTGCATGATGTGTGCATGAAAATGCATTCTTGTCAAAGTACATGTATGTAAAGAGTTAAATGCAATACACTTGAATTGAATTGAACATATTTTATTGTATATATATAAGGATACATATACAAATGGTTCGGACACAAGTTCTGACAACTTACTAGGTCTTTACCATAAATAGAAAAATTATACAAAACTTACAACTGTTATAACATGATATTAAATTGTTATTACAATAAATGAAAATAAGTGATATATACGAGAATAAGAAACAAGCACATAAACTATTTTAAACAAATCTACCAGTTTCGTTGATATACAATGGAACTAATGAGAATAATTGCTTGTTAATTTCAATGGATAATGACTCATCGCCCCATAATAAAAGATGAGTATTAATTATATGAAAATGGTCTAGTTGTAGCAGATTAAGAAAAAAATTATTTCTAGCGATAGTATAATTTTTGCATTTGAAGAAAAAATGGTAAGCATCTTCGGGTGAACCACACCGACAATTACCGCTTTCAATAATATTTATTCTGTGTAAATCATAATTGAGTATGCAATGGTGTCTTAGCTTGGTATGTATTATGTTTAGCTTGCGCTTACCATGTGTAAAAAAGGAGGGAGCTTTAACTATGTTTTTAGTTTTATATAATGAATTCTTAAATCTTTGTATGGAAGTTTCATTTCTTACTCCTATGCTTAATGTATTCCACAATTGAATAGTGTCAGGTATAAATGATTTCTTAAATAATTCTGTTCTACACCTAGGTAAACTATAATTTTCAATGTTCCTAGTTCTATATGCAGAATCTTTACTCCTAGTATTGGGAATAATCTGAGACAAATATTCGGGGACACACTTATTGTGGATCTTGTACATAGTGGTAAGTTTAGACGTCATTCTTCTAGCTGAAAGAGTTTCCCAGCCCGTTTCAAAATATAAGGATGTTTTTGAAGCAATAATTGGTAACCCTGTAACAATGCGGGCAGCGTATAACTGAACTTTCTCTAATTTGTCAATGTCATGTTGGCTACAGCCATCCCAAACAACTGAGGCATATTCGAGAATTGGCCTTACAAATGTAATGTACATTTTGGAAAGGCTGTTTTTTCCAAGACTAAATTTTAGTTTTTTCAAGAGACCTAATTTTTTTAGTGCTTTGTTAACTATAATATTAATGTGCTCCGACCATTTTAGATCGCTTGCTAGATGTAAACCTAAGTGTTTGTGTGTTGAGATATATTCTAACTTACAATGCTGAAAAAATATTTCGGGTAATTCTTAGCTTGATTTTGTGGTGAAAAAGACAGCCTTAGTTTTGTTTGGATTAAATTTAAGTAACCATCGACTAGACCACTGTTCCAAAATGTACAAATCATGATTGATATTGTGTTCAATGCTAGAAAAATCATGCGATGCATATTGGATACAATTGTCATCTGCGAAAAGTCGACAAAATGATAACATGTTTATACACTTACATATAGTATACTTGTTGGTCCACTCATTTGCTGGTTTTTCTTTAAACGATGTTTCCTATCTATATCCATCATTGCAGCGAAAGAGATATTGGCCAAAAATCTTAATACATGTAGTATAAACATGATTCTTTGGCAATTACTTTACCAGACATTTTTTTTAATATCAGTTGACTGGATTTTTTTTTTATTTTTTATTTTTTTTTACATCAGTTCATAGTTTATTCATCCCTATCTATATCCAATTTTAAAAAAAATATATAGTTTATGGTACTAAAGTTGTACATTAACTTTTTTCCCCTCACAACTCTCTAAATTTAATGAAAAAATCGAAGAAGATATTTTGAACTGATTTGAACAGAACATAATGCGCTTTACATGAGTAAAAATAAGTTAACACATATCAAGTCAACATGTTATGAAAACATCAGGCACACAGCCACACCTGATGCAGAAGTCGGATCAAGTTTAAATCACCCTACTTTGACGGAATCTCATTTATTTACTAGGCATTTCTGAAAGCTATTAGGAGGAAAGCAGTGTGTGTATGCTTTTTGGCGGTATTCTGGAGATGCAATCAATCTTAAAAAACAATGATCATCATAGCCCTGTCACGGCTTACACAGAGGGAATCAATATTTCTATTACAAAGTTTTGCCTCTCTGGTTCCAGTGCAACAACACATAGTTCGTGTTAAACAGTTTTTAATCTGAGTGAATTTTTTTCCAGAATGTCGTTTGTTAATGCATACAAATTTCCATTTCCTAAATACTTCACCACTAGGGTATAGTTTTACAAAGTACTTCATTTTTTTGTAGGAACAAAGCAAATATTTTTCGTTCTTTGGTTATATTTCTGCATAACCTATTATCTCATGTTTTACTTTCAGAATCAGTCATTAGTTCTACAATGCAGTTTAAATATTCTTTCTTTAATTATTAATTTTATACATAGGTTTTGGAATTAATGGGGAGTCTTTTAGTAGTCAAGGACACTTTTGACCTCTGAATTACAGAATAGTTAGAGCAACTCAAGAAATCAACAAGATCTCACAAAAATTACGGAAAACGATTCCCAGCTGTACGGGAATAAGGACATGAACCAAAACTAAAATAATTCTGAATTAAGTCCTTATTTAAAAGGACTCTTGAGAGAAATGACTAGAAAACAACTAGAAAACACCCCTAACTCGATGAGGATAATTCTGATAATTTAGCACACTAACTAAAGAAAAGTCGATATTTTCAGCATGTATTCATCAGGAAGATATCCCTCAAGGGGGTCTTAAAGACACCAAATTATTCCTTATTTGAGAATGAAATAGTTCAGGGTTTTTTCCTTCGAAACTTCATGTGTGGAGACGAGTTTCGTTGTCTGAATGACATAAATCTTATAGAGACATGGATTTAACCGTTATTTATTGCAGTTATTGTCAGTCTCTGTCTAGAACAACGAGAACAATGTACATAGATAGTGATACGTGTCTTTAAATTATCATGTACCTCATTATAAGACTTGAATGTAATTTCCTTAAAGTATTAGGTTATTTAACGGTTAAATCCAGCAAAATTATCCATATGTACTAGACACACACACACACACACACACACACACACACACACACAAATCATACAAGAGTGAGATATATAAGACTTATAATTGGTATTTTAACCCCACCCCCCCAAAAAAAAAAAAAAATAAAAATAAAAATAAAAAATAAAAAATAGATAATCAAATTTTATTTACCTTTTTATAGTATATCTTTTCAGAGAAACATTATACCGTAACGATATTTACTAGGATGTTGAAACAGTTTACAATCAAAATTCACACTACATAAATTTTACAATATCGCTTTATGAATTTTACTCACAACAGTGATACTCTAAACCCTCGTTTATGATCTATTCATCACTGTACATCCCACGGACTGCTTTGATTTTTTCATTTTGGTTCATATATCGCAATCCAACACCAAAATGTCTGTACAGCAGCCCATTATGGATATCTGCGGGCGATGCCTCATATCTCTGGAGGAAATAATAAACATTAAACCGGCGTTCGAAACTGTACAGAACAATTAATATAACAAAAGAACCGCGTTCCTGTTGCACAATAATAATAAAGAACGTTCATTTCTTATTACAAAGATTTACTGTCGATGAATGATTAATATGGGTCATGCAGCATTCTTTATGCCTATTTCTAGGATGTTTAGTGTTCAGATAGTCACCTTCTATCGATATTAATAAACGTATACAAAACAACGATGTTTTTGAAATGAAATGTACACAGTCATGTTGCTAGGCAAAGACCATGAAAGTCGTTTTATTGTCTGTGCAGACAGAATTTTTTTTAACCGTATGTGCAGGTTTCATAAATAATTTGATCTTTCTAGAAATTATGTCTCTTATACGTAGTCCAACACTAATGAACATAGCTAATATGAACTCATGAAAGAATTTTGTAAGAGAAAAATGACTGTTAAAAATCACTATTATCAAGAAAATCTATTTGGTTACGAAATGAAAAATAAATAAAAATTAATATTCAGCAATTGAGTAAAAAGGCGGCTGCTCTTTGTGGAGCCCAGATTTGTCACTTTTATGTCATAGCCCGCCATCATGGTGATTCGATTTAGACGTGGCGACGTGAAATAAAATTGATTTACGCTGGCGTCGCCATGGGACCGCTGCTTCTGATGACGGAACCAATCTGATTACGACCGTATTCTGATATTATTATGAATGTCGTTACTAAGTGTTAATTAAATCATTTTCGTATTGAACAAAATGGTACCATTACAAGAAATGTTTTTTAATAGTTTTGTATATTCGCACACACATCTGATGTGCATTTTAAGGTATACAGAATAGGATTTATAGTTTTCTACTTATCGGTTTGGGATTTCACTCCTTAAGGTTATGATAACTACTAAATGTTATTTGAATCACTAATGTCATGCCACATACGTGAATGTTACTTTTATATGTATCATGATGATACATAGTTATGACCAATAACTTTGCAAAGCAATATACGTAATTCATTAAAAAAAAGAAACTAAACTAGTTATAAATCGTTTTTGTTTTCGTTTTTATAGTTTAACAAACAAGATATGCATGGTATGTTTACATATGAACACGATTTTATTATATCTACACATTCAGCAACCTTAAAATTAATACTGAGCACTGTATAACAAACTTTGTTTCAAATCGCTTCTGATTGATTTGTTGGTGCTTTATGTCATTGCAAGGAATTTCAATTTATTTGATAACAAACATTTTAAGGATAAAACATGGATTACTCAAAAGTCGTGCCGTAATCACTGCAGTTTCCCAGTGTTAAGTTGTAAAGGGTGTTCTGACATACCATGCTATAACTAGCTTGTCGAATATCTTTATATCGATTCTAAACAAAAGCATTATCTTTGATATACATACGCATTAGTCTGAAAAATACACCAAAGATCTAATGTCATAATTAAGCAGACGGTTGGAAATGACAAGATAGGAACTTAAAGTATACCATACTTTCGGATATTCAGCCAAATACAATTAAAGATGAAACAACTTCTTTAAAATCAAGTCATTTGGTCTTTCGCATTCAAATAATAAATTCCACTCTGCTTAAATTCCATTCAAAAATATTAAGCCCCAGCACTTATGACTCAGGCAGGCTACGGAACAATGTAAAACATCCATCCAAAAACTGAATTTTGTGGTAATAGGCAAAACAGAGGAATTGGATAAAACTAGGAGAAAATAATCAACTCTACGAATCACCAACCGTTCCAGCAGAACCTACTTAATCACCGCTTCCATCATCTTTTGCCCAAACCTTATAATTAACACCAAACCCTGTCGTATAATGACAGCTATCGTTACCAAATCTGCTTCGCTTCAACCGAAGACTTTGAAAACTTAGCTCTTAATTCATTTGGTATCGATTGGCTAAAGACAATAGGACGTCAAAAATTTAATTTTGTCAAAAACCCCATGTAATGAAAAACAACTTAAGGTTTGAAATGATGTCAATTTTTACAGAAAAATGGAAGTTTTAATTGAAGAAACCTCACCATCAACCAAGCGCAAATTGTTTTCGCACACACACATAAAAAATGTTTTTAAAACTGATCTGCGTGTGTAAGAACTAAGATTTGGAGGTGTCGCAAAACTACTTAAGATATCGAAGGCTTTAGAATATCTATTGTTAAAAGCGAAAATGGGAGTGAAAAAAAGCATAAATATATTTCCAGTGCTGCGTTAAAATGAATGAATTGTATTACCTTAACACTGGTACTGTAGATAGTATTGATCAAACCCTTTATGAACAATATTAATAGGCTATCTTTGACTTAACAAACATTTACATAATGTAGCCTTTTAAGCTGAACCAAAGAATATTTTTATGCTATGAAAAAAGAAAACGTTTCAGTGATTTCATTGCATCCACTTGGTTCATTGTTTATCATAAAATCATACAATGAACTGTCTGTCATCATACAATGAACTGTCTGTCATCATACAATGAACTGTCTGTCAT
>WFKH01011925.1:20715994-20727058 GCA_016163765.1 Magallana hongkongensis | reverse complement strand
AAGAGTGGCGTACACAGTGTCGTCACATGATCACTGTATTGTTAAAATATTTGAATTGAGAACTTTAATGCTATGCCTCGCTGAACTCGGAAATCATTGCTTTATGATTCCCTCAAAAAGCCAAAATGCAGGAAGTAATTAAATGAGTAATGTACTAAATTCCTTGTTGACGAAAATAATCGGCAGCTTCAGACACGGAAAAGTCCTAGACTGAAATCTGACAGCCAAATGCATGTCAAATTTGATTATTTTCTAATTATTGCTAAACATCAATAACCAGGACAAGCGAAATATCGATAACCTTTTAGAAGAAACCAAAGACCCATTGCGAGATTTAAGAGTTGTCTCCACTCTTGTATTTGATTATTGAAATATATTCTAGTCGTCATGTTGTAATATATTAAATAAATGTCAAATACGTGCAACAATCATGCTTCAATGGTTTAGTCATTTATTGAAACACTATATCTGCCCTAAAATTTGGTCATTTTGATGTCTCGTTTCGTGCTTGGGGAATTTCAAGTGTAAACTGGAAACACAGTTACTAACTGTTTTATTTTATTCAGTACTTAATATCATATTTCCAATTTTTATGTTACGTAACATTAAGGTTGGAATAATTTTCGTCAAATTAATTCATCAATTGCCAGAAGTTTTTCGATTTATGATTCTCGTAATTTCATTTTAATTTTTGTGGATGTAAAATATGATATACACTTTCCATAATATTCTTAATTGAAATACATGTATCGGCATGTATTCTATTAAAATACACGGGAAATGTTGAGGCTTCCGAAAACAAAACTGAGACATTCCAACTGATAACAGTTGTTGCGAACAAAGTACATAGAACTGAGCTTACATAATAATCATTACTTTTTTTTTTTTTAGACATCATGCAAGTTTCTTCATGCACTTCTTGTATTTAATCTTACTAACACATCATGTAGGCAATTATCCGGATAAGAAAGGAAACGAATGCCACATACTTTTCGTCATTGGTTCTCTCTCTTATCTTTTTTCAGATGTAATAAGGACTATATAGAGGTTTACGACGGAGTAAATAAAACAGAGAGGATAGCCTTGATCTGTGGAAACAGGAGCGTCCAAAGTATCAGGTCCCGCACCAACTACCTGAGTGTGTACTTCCATTCCGGTCCAAACCTCAACATGAAGGGATTCGCAGCCACATATGAATATGTGACAATCGATATTGCTGGTAGGTATAAAACTCACCACTACAGTGCAATGACTAATTTTCGTGGGAGTCAATTTTCATGGATTGTTCACTTTTCGTGGGCTCTTGTGGACGTAATTTACGGGAAATTCTAGTCTGGTTATTAAAACATACAGTAGATGTGTTTTATATTTGGATGTGGCTGTTGGTTTGTTTGTAAGGGTGTGGCCTACAAAATCTTCAAAAAATGAGCCAACACAAATTCTAATAGTTTTACTGTACTTGATTTTAAGCAAACTTTGTAAATGAAAAAATCTAGTATGATAAATATTCTGCAGTGGTTTACGAGCATTACTTTCTTATAATCAAATAAGGACAAAGAAAATAATTGGATTTTTTTTTTAAAACAAAGACAGAAGAGAACACATATGATATATGACTTTTTTAACGGGCATAAGCATTCATTTACTAGTAATTTGGTTTAAAATATCCTTTTTATACTAGTGGAGTGATTTCACCTATTCTGTTTCTCTTGTATGAGTAATGCCTAACTGTGTATTCGATTAAAATTGCCCAATCGAGTTATTTTTACTCATGTTAAGGCTTTGTCTTTGGCGCTCATCGCCATATAAATCATCGATATCATGCTTAAATCTACTAATTTGTCACGGAAGTTAGAGTCTAAGACTAAAGTTCCAAATAACAACCCTCATCAATTGATTGCATTCTAATCTAAAGAATTCCAGAAGGAAAATTTGTTTTCTGAATCGATTTTCTATCAGCTTTGGTTTATAGCAGTAGGAAGTCGAAAAAATCCCTACTGTACCTATTGTAGCGTCGTTTTATTTTATTTTCCGTAAAGATTAATCATTAAGATAATATCAATTATATTCTGAATAGGCCATACTTAAAGTTAGACTATATTTTATATTTCACGAGTTACTCCAAATTATACAAATGTATTAAGATGATTTAAAAAATAAGCAGAGGTTGCTAAAAAGGAAATATATTATTTAAAAGAAATATAGAAGTGACCACATTAGAAACTGCAATATTTTGTTCATAGTAAACTTGTATATAAAAAATCTATAGAAAACAAAGTTTTTACCATTATGTAGGCAAACACATGTCTCGAACTTGCTTTTAATTATAAAACTCCGTTTCTCGCTTATACAGTAACTTTACAAATGACGGTATTGTATTATAACCATTAGGATTATATACTCTTAAGAAACAAGCATATTTTATGAATTGATCGTTTTAAATACATGTACCTTAATTAACATTTGTAAACACTAAAAATGTAGAAGTAAATTTTGATTTAAAAAAAAATCGTGACCATTCCCCCTTAAGGTTAACACTCTGATTTGAGAATATAGATAGAGGTGTGGCCATTCAGCCTAAAGGTTACAATCAACATTTTATACAAGAAAAATTAATAATTCCTGTATCAAACGTTGACCATTATTTTTCTCATCATATCTTATGAAGTTAAAGTATTAGTGTTAATTTAATTTTGAAATTAAATCGGCGACGTTCCTTAAACATATTCCATGAAGGCATCTTAACCTAATAATCCCTTCGATCGTTTTTCTTCTTTCTTTAAAATCCCGATCCGCCGCTGCTTTGTGTTGAATGTACTGAGCATCTACATAGATCCTCCAATATATGTACTGAGCATCTACATAGATCCTCCAATGTACTGAGCATCTACATAGATCCTCCAATACCTTTACTTAAGAGGAGAAAGTATCTCCCTAGCTATCTACTCTCTTGATACACGGAGAAATCGATGTTGAAGAATTTGATGTGACAAGATCACGACAAGGGGATCTTTGGGAATGGTTTCTTTGAGTTGGATCGACTACCATCATTCAAGCCGAGGGAAAAATTAGACAGCTTAATTAAATTCATCCGCCTGATGTGTGTGTGCTTCTCCTCCTGCACATTTTCTGCTGTTGAGCAATATTTTACAGTTTAATTCGTTGCCATTTTAATTGAGTTTCTGATACGAGCCTACAAAAATACATAAAGTAACATAGAAAAACGAAAAGGTTTAGAAACTCTGATGTGCTTTATACGTATGTAGGAAACTCTGAGAACACCAGTCGTTTTTACTAACTTTGAGATCTGATGAAATAACAATAAATAGTTGATGCATTATGTTTTTTATCCTATTGTGCCGTGCCTGCATTTTTGGTGCGAACTTTCACCAGACATTGCTGTTTGGTTTATTATGAGCTACATATGATTGTCTAATTAAACGAAATATTTTCTATTTTCTATTTAATTTTGCAAACATAAAACATACAAAAATGCAATTTCATATGAAATGTTTCATATGAAAGTTGGTAGTAAAAACTGTAGAATGTATACGGCATCGTGAACCATCATGTAATGAGTATGTTTATTAATTGTTATAAGTCGAACCAAACGCTCAAACCAACCAAGATTACGATAACTCCAAGACGGACATTAAAACTTTTTTGGATTGCAATCATCAATAAAAGACCCCGCGTGTGAGACTCAACATCAATCCGCAGAGGACATCTTACGTCATTTCATAATTCAATAAGATTAATTTTAGTTTCTGTCAGAGGAATCAAGGTGCCATAAAAACAGATTAGCGACTACAGTGCCCCTCTCACAAAATGATTGCTGGACGTCTATTCAGCTAGACACTGTAATTAACAAGAGGAAAAGCGAAACTATAGGACCAATGATGATCTCCTTTGCGATTGATCGGGACAAAAAGACATTCATTTTTTATTACGCCGACGAAAAAAGTCGAAATAATTACTCTTACACCATGCAAGGCTTTTAAGGGTGTCTTTGTTGGTCGAAATTGGAATAAAAATAGTTAACGTTTCGTTTCGAGGAAGAGAGAGAGAGTGGGAATGTGAAAGTCGTATCGTTTATAACAAATGTCATATTTTGGCTTCAGCTAGGCAAGTTGTTCAATCGATACGAAGGAAATTGGATATTCTGTTCCAATGAAGTCTTTTTCAAGTATAGTGTATAGTTTGTGCAGTGTTTGTTGATACACACTATTTGGCGGAAAGTTAGATCCTGACGTTACGAATAACTGTCGTTTCCAACACTCACCGCTGTCATTTGTATGAGCGAGGGTAATGAGGAATTTCGAAGTGTGTTGAACACTGATAATTCATCGGGGAGTTTTTTCTACACATCGTCCTTTTTCTCCTTCGCTGGATACCACTGTGTAGCTATGGTTGTTTTCTGTTCAAGAGTTTTGTGGTTGGCTTTGTGGACTATCACTGTAACCTTTGTCAGTTCGTACAATCAATATTCTCCTCTTCGCCAATGTCCAGCAACCGGTAAGTCTTTATTATAAAAAATAATCATCAGGGGAACTCAACATGGTAAAACTATTTAAATCATACGTACAAAAATGTTTTGTAATGGGAATTCTACATGCTAAAACTATTTAATAAGATGTACAAGAATGTTTTGTAATGACAATATTTAGATATTGTGCATCTTGTTGTCCTTATTTGGTACAGGGATATTTACTCTATGTATGATGACTGATCAGGAAACGGTACCTATAAAGAAGTTTGGTATTGTACCTTGACATAAATGTGTACAAAAATTGTTTGTCATCTTTGGATTGATAAAAGTGATAAAAAATATGCAAAAATTTTTTTGTTAGTAAAAAACCTATCATTTATTGGTCAAAAATCAGATCAACTGATTGAACAATTACATACATGGTAGTGTATATTAATTCTCTCTCTCTCTCTCTCTCTCTCTCTCTCTATCTCATTTTATTTGATATTACAGCTACATGTATTGTACATAATTTGTTGATGACTTGATCAATTGATTGATGAGAGAATTCAATGCTTTCATCTCTGTTTCGATGATTTGTGTTCAAATGTTACAAATAACTGAATTGCTTTTTGTTTATAAAAAAAATTCATTGTCAGCTTTAACTCAATGACATTTGAAGGTGACGGGCGTCAGGAAATGACAACGGCCATTATCATTTGCTTTTTTCATTTCGTCTGGTTGTACATCAACCAGCTATTGCTTTCTGACTTTTTTTTTATTAAGGGGCTGGATGGTTGTGGCCATTTTTAGACTATATTAATCTCTTTAAGACGAAGAGCTCTGTATAAACTTAAATTATAGGACACTATTCAACTTTTAAAGCTAACATATCTGGAATTTTTTTTCTGAAAAGTAAAGTTTATGGACTTAATGTCATATTAAAAATTTCAAGGTAAATCTGATGGGATATACATTGTATTGTTGACCATTCAGCCTCTTTACACCAGCAAAATGATATTCTGATTCAAGGTATTATTATACAATATCAGACTGATGTAATTATAAACTTAAATATTTTCTTTTAATTTAATCATAAATTCGTTTTACAACCAGGAATTTGAGTGATTTTGTTCAAATAAAATATGATAGTGAACTTGTTTTTACTTCTTTGATTTATTTCTTGATCATACCTATATCCCCGAGGTTTTTTTTATATTGGTGCCCGTGCTCTCTCTCTCTCTCTCTCTCTCTCTCTCTCTCTCTCTCTGCTGGTGCATGGTGTTTTTTTTAATTACCAAAAAGTATGAAAATGTCGGAAAAGAAGCAAAAATAATATCCTGCTGTCACATGTACAGCACATAATGACGATAACATCATTTTAACAGTATTACTACGATTTAGTGCTAAATTTACATAAAACTGGTGACAATTTGGTTCATTGCTGGGTTCGTGGTGGACATAAATGTTCACATGAACCAAAACTAAGCTCTAACAGTTGATACATTATCCGGATGTGTATTTTAGATCGATATCCCCCATATTGTAATGATTAAGATCAGAACTCGACTAGAACGTGAAACCCAGGTTGTTGTTTTTTTGCCCATTATCTGTACAAAAAACAAATGTTAGTGAATAGTATAAAGACTGCCCAGGATCCAACTGTATGATAAAAATAAAAACGAGATTGTAATCAGAGTTTTAAATATTTGTTTCAGCCGAATGCAACAAGAATATCACCCAGGCTTCCTCCCCCGAGGGTACTATCTGCAGCCCGAGGTATTCCCATCCTTACCCAGCGGACATCACGTGCACTTATGATTTTTACGCCAATCCCGGTGAAAGAGTTCAAATCAAATTCACGCACTTCAACCTCTACAAATCCCAGTTGTATACAGAAGAGAATAGGTAAACGTATAACAAGTACTAGGTTAACGTTGTTAAATTGTTTAGTGTAATATCATCATACTATCCCCTTTTGAGTTTACGACTTTCATCAAAGTACTGAGAGTACTGACACACAAACATACACAACGTGACATGTTCTTTACTTTATGATATATTTATTAATAAATCAAGAACGTAAAATACAAACTGATGGTCATTAAATGTACAGGGGGTGAATTCACTTCAAAAACAAATAAATACATTGTTTATAGGTGGCGCTTAACCGGAAATCTGTGTAAGATTGGATAATGCCGATAACGCATAGCTAAGCATTGCGCTTACCAGAGCGAATAAATAACTGATGCATCTGACAGTAGGATTTAAAATGCAATAATGTGTACTTCTTTACTGCTGAAATACACACATCGTGTTACAAAAGCTATGAATGTTAAGTAAAAACAAATATTTATTCTTTCTTGATCGAAACATCACAGATTCTAGAATGAAAAGCTCAGCGCCAGATAATTGATTTTCCTTGTAAAAAGCCTCACCTCAATAAAGACAGACTATTTTACAGGTCTCTACAACATTGTCAAAGTCATTCTCGAAGATTTTAATTACTGCGAAAGAAAGGAGCTTCTAATTGTTCCCGTTTTAACTACAGGAACAGAGGAAGACATTAACTCTACAGCTTTTTTTCTGTTAATGAAACCTTGTTCGTGCACGTAATAAATAAATGTGAAAAATGTTGTCCTCGTCTAACGAATTGTTGGCACTAATATCACTGGTGGCATTTCATGTCAATGCCATTAGTACATGTAACATTTTGCAGTGGTTGATAGAATAGGTAAAAGCAACTCTGAATCTGAAAACTGCTATCTAATCACCCACGTAAATACATGTAGCATGAGTTCAGAAAAGTTAAACAAGTTTCATGCATTTAAGAAGCTTGAACAGAAATTAGAAATGCGTGTTATAAACTAATCCATGTTGTAACACGGATCCTGAAAGCAGAGGTCTCGGCTGGTGAAGAAATCAATAGACAACAGATCAGCGCTCTAAATTAGAATTTATGGCTTATCTCACTGGTATTTTCCATGTATTCGTCTTGGAACCTCTGTACACGGTAATGGCCCCAAATTCTGACAATAAACACATCAATGAACATTAAGAGAGCGACCGTAGGATCAGATGTGTAGAGGAGGCCGGTAGTTATGGGGGGGGGGGGGGACAAAAGACAGTCGGTAATAGCTTAATGTTAGGGATATTATCTACGCTGACTTTGATCTTAGTATCTACATTAGCGTTTGTCAAACTCTTAGTAGTTTATAACAGTGTTTTTGACTGGGTCGAACTATTGTTTCTCCACATCTGTCTAGTATGTTAATCCCGATGCATATAGGAGTTTGATTGATATTTAAAAGTCCTTTTTTCTTATAAGGCGTGAATATACATTCTCATATAATTAAAAATTTCAGACCTACATGTAGGTTGTACAATCTTTCTAAAAAATCTAAAAATTTCAGACCTACATGTAGGTTGTACAATCTTAATACTTTTACCTGTAAGATACATGTACCTGTATGTATAATTCTTAAAGTGAAGTATTTTTACATTGTACACAAGTAATCAAGGGCAATGTCAGTATTGGTTGGTTATAAATAAACAGTATGGTTTGAGATACATTCTATTGGGGTATTCTGAATATAATCAGTATAAATAATCATATATATCTAATAATGTGGCAACTGCCTTCAGTTGGCCTAAAACAGCAATCAATCATTGTTCTAATAATATAGAATTATCCCGCCCTTCAAGTATAAAGAATGACCTCCCCTGTGTAATTAACGTTTCATGTGTAGCGTCATTTACATATTGTTGTTCATCTTCGCTAGCCAAGGGTTTCTGATCCGCACTGCTCCCCATTAACCCTTGGCATATCGTGCTATCAAAACTCGGGATTTATTTTCGTCACGTGATCTGCCAGCCTATTTATAAATCAGCCAAATAATGAAAGATGCCGTACTTTCAACGTCACTGGTGCAGTAATGGCAGCCTACATAGACATTGATATTGGCATGTTGAAAGAACCTTTTAATGCCCAGCGTATTCAATAAATGGGAATATTGTTAAATGTTACATATAGATCGAATTCATTCGAAGGTTGTAAGACTTGGAGCGGTAAATCCTTCATCTATGAGTGCATGCCTCTCTTGATACACAGATTAGGTGGTACTTGTTATTGCACCATTGCAAGGAATGCAAGCTACAGGTATCATGAAGGCTCAAACAGAAAGACTAAGAAAAATACGGGTTTTGAACTATTCATTTTAGAGACACTAGTGAATAAACAGTACGAAAACATTGTCGATTAAATCAGAAATGTTTTGCATCTTTTTGATTGGTCGACCGGTTTCAGTAAGCCCCAATCAGAATCCAGGAAAAAAATCCCGTCTTTTGATAGCACGATATGCCAAAGGTTCGTGAGGAGCAGTGCGGATCAGAAACCCTTGGCTAGCGAAGATGATTGTTGTTACATAATTTAGAGTTGCGCAACATTTACATTTTCATGGCGTAATCAATTTCGATATTGTATGTACGAGGACATGTTTGTCCTCTGGGTCACGAAACTCAACATTAAAGTAATATACTAGTAATATATACTTGTATAAGTTTGAACGTGTTTATCGGGAGTACATATTCATAATGGGTTTAAAACAAAACATTTATAAATAATATTTAAAAAAAGGGGCAAAACCATTTCCAATCGTTTAAAACATCATTTTTATTAAAAACTGGTACAAAATGGCATTTTCACTTTTTAGAATGCACAGTGCACCCAATCCAATATATTCAAAATAAACTACATGTTCTTAATTCAAAATCAATCATAGGAATGATGTTATATAATTGAATCGAAATGAATGTGTACAAATGCCGATATAATTTTAAAAAGTATGAAGTCCACGCGATCTGCATAGCTTTAAATACTCTCCTCATTGCATAAACACCGCAACCGAAAAAGGTGAAACAGCTCTGTATAGATTGCACCACACTTCTGAATTATTTGTAGGCAATCTCTATTTCACTTTCTCCCGGCGAAGCGCTCTCAGAACAATCGATAAGAACTTCCATAAACCATGTCTTTATGGTTAAATCTCCTTAATAGAAAAAGGTTCGTAATATGTAGATCCGACATGAGTTAGGAAAGCGCTGTTTCCATTTTGATGGTAATTCTGATTTTTTGTTTGTAAATGCATAAAAATCCATTTTCTTCTTTTTTACAAGCATCAGTATAATACTATACATCAGTATAAAACTACATATGTTTATTATTATGAAAGAGGAGAATTTTGCAAACCACCTCATCATCATCATCATCTCTCTCTCTCTCTCTCTCTCTCTCTCTCTCTCTCTCTCTTATTTCAGTCCTCTTTCTTATACCATAATTTCTTCATAGACTGATTTCTTTTATTTTTATACACTATATTTGATAAAATAGAGTACCAGAATTAAATAAGGTCTGCGTAAAATAGATAGAAACACTTTACTTTTCTGAACCCACTTCCTATAAATATTGATTGCAACTGGCAATAAATCTCAAAATAATTCAATAAATAAAAGAGGTTCCACTACATCAAAACATAAAATGAAAACCTTATCACCGAAAAACGAACCTTTTTTTCCGCAGGGAATAATTCCAATGATTGCCAGGGAAATTTTTCCTTTCTATGGAGAATTGCTCTTCATAATGGTCACCTGCTATATTTGCTTAGAGATATCCCATTCATTCATTTCCTGATCAATCTGGGGCTACGTCCTAAGCGAGCTTTAACAGTCCTCTTTCCCAGGAGTTTGAAATGGATGAAAACTGAAAATTAATTAAGTTTAAGCCCAAATGTGTTCATTACCTCTGTAGCTTAGGGACTCAGCTGCAGGCTGATGTGACCATTCGACAATAGGGAGGAGAGGGGGTGAGGGCGAAGAGACTTCATTACTCTATTCATTGATTTCCCAGTAGGGCTATTGTGATGGGTTTTGTGTTCAGTTTAACAAATGGAGTGATGGGCTTATAATCAAGAGTTGTTATAACTTGGCAAATAACCTGACTTTTATACGTTTTGACAGCGGTGAACTGTGAAAAACTATGCAGTTTTTGAGGCATTTTTCACTTTATTTCTGCATTGCACAATAAAATTAATTTTTCTAGTAATAATGTTGTGTGCTATCGGGATTTAGAAAATGCACAAAATTAAATTAATCTATACCAATTTAAGCTGCCATTTTTAAAATACACGTTCCTGCATTTTTCACACTACATGTACAGCTTTGGTTGTTTCTAATGGTTGATGTAAATTACATCTTTGAAACAAGTTCCAACTCTAAAGCAGTGACAGTTTTTCTTGTCAATAGTTTATCTTTTGACAGATTCGATTTTTTTTTTGTTCTGGGGAACTGCATCTTAGAGTGGTGCAAAAATGTCACCTTGGCAATGGCGCATAGTTCACGACCGGCGATTCGTTTGTGGTTGAGGGCTTTTAAAATATACCATATCATGATGGAAGTGAACTTATTGAAAATCTGTAGGCGCATGCGCGGATCTAGAAGGGGGGCCGGTGGGGTCCGGACCCCCCCCTTGGAGAATGAGAAGTTATTAAATTTACATAGTGAAATTATCGCAAATATGACTCGGACCCTCCCTGGAAAAC
>WFKH01011925.1:20671960-20688053 GCA_016163765.1 Magallana hongkongensis | reverse complement strand
AAATTTCCTATGTTTACATTGTAAAATTACCGAAAATATGCCTCGGACCCCGCCCCACCCTCCCCCCCGTAAAACTTAAATATCCCTGTCCCCCACCCCCGGGAAAAATGTTCTGGATCTAAACATGGGCCTTATACATGTACAATAGACTACCGAGTTAAAGCAATACTAGTTACATGTAACATGTAACATTAGGAAAGTGGCGGGAGGGGGGGGGGGCAGTGAAGGATGTCCCGGAGTCCTGGAAAATACCAGAACGTATGAACTTCACAAGGTAAAGATACAGAAAAAAGGCCTTGGACTAGCCCCGACTAGACAAAATCCTCCTAAAACATAATTTTTTGGGTGGGATAATGATATTAACTGCATGAAAACATTGTCATTATGATACTGTTTCCCACTGCATTTTACCTTTAAATATATCAAACGGACATTGTTTTGAAAGTTAAACTATTATTGAATTTACAATTTTGTGCTTCTTCGTGTAAAGACACACTTTGTTTGAAAATAAAGACTTTTAAATAATTGGTTGACAATCGCATTATAAAATTAATAAGCACATCTTACGCATCTATCTTATTATCTCGATGTAAATGAACTTTGAAACTAATATTATATCAAGTAAAAATAGAAGGTTTATAAACTGTCAAATTTCATTCTGTCTCTACGGTGTATACAAATAGTACCTGTAGATATTTTTTCTGGTTTAAAACAAATAAGACAATCAGAACTCGGTGATGCATATAATTGCTGATCAGGAAAACTCTAAACTTTTTTATAAGGAAGTTTTTATTTTTTTTGAAACTGCGAAATCATCAGCACCTGAGGTTGCTCAATTTTCCTGGATGTCGTGGACACCTCTCATCCACAAATCATCATCACGATGACTTCTTTATTTTATCTACAGTGAACGTACAAGTAAAATCCACGAAAAAAAAAAACGTTCCAACGAACCTTTAAACACTCAAAAAAAAAAAACCCCGCCTCAACGAATATAAATGATTGTTCAATTGCAACTTTTTAGCTTTAATGATTCATAGCTACACATATGATAATGCACAAGTTACCGGATGGCGCATCAAATTATCTTGACTAATGCGCCTGAATTTTCAGAAAATTGAATTAGCTTATCGCTTTATCCTCACATTAAAATGTTGTGACAATACATTTATGCTTTCATAACTTACCGAAATGTTTTACAATACATCGTATTTCAAACGATAGTTTGAAAAGAGATTTGTATCAGTAATACGTTTGTTCAACTAAATCACAATTTGTCGAAATTTACAAGCTAATCGTATCCAAAAAAAAAAAAAAAAAAAAACTTCATGAAGAGTAACAAAAAAAAGAAAAAACCACTTAAGATTTTTTTGAAACATGATGCATCCCAAAATTACGAATAAGGGACGATCGTTACCAATTAAAAAAAAAGCCAGCTAGGCTGTTAAGGCGTATTTTTCAGTTGTCATATTTGTTTTAAAATTGAATCATAGATAGGACCTAAAATAATCAATTTGGAATTTACTTAATTTACCTTATAGTTTATTAAACAATAGCATATTTTCATCCAAAATATTTCTTATATCATTTGTTATGATTTTTGGTTTTGATTTTTTCCCGTGTTTTATTTTGGAGAGGAAGCAGGCTTTCAATAATGCAACATTTCATCAATTATAAAAACTCGCAAGCAAATTTTTTTAACGTGATTAATTTCATGAAAAAGCAAAATCGTTCATTACTATTGCTCTAACGTGGCACTATTAATCTCTAGTGGGTATCGAATTGCTACTAAAGAAACTTCAAAGAAATTTATTACCAGCCTTTACAAAAGTCAGCCTAAAAATATATACGAGCTTTAAAAGGCTTTTAACCCTGCCCTCTTCAAAACCTAAATCACTTACCTCTACCTATCTGTTAAGTGACACAGGAGAAAGAAGATCTTGAAATCCCTGAAGCTGTTGTAGCAGTCGGCGGAATCACGACCTAATCCAAACACACTAAACCCTTCCAATGTTTCCGTAAAGCTTTGAAATATTGATGTCAATTCAACAACGACTCGGAAATAAATTGAAGCACGATTCATTAAGATGTTTAACCAGGGAAAATTAACCGGCCCTAAAATAAGGGACCATTACGCATTGGATCAGAATCAATGAATTGGGAAACTGTTGAACAAGCGACGATCTCTGGATTTTTTTTTTCGGTGGTGCTCCAGGAAATCCTTAGGCCCATCGATTCGACCTTTCCGTTCGCTTCTTTGGAACCTAAGTGCAATATTATCTAATTCTCGCCGGGATGTGCTTTCAACATCTTCTTAATGTTGAAAAAAAAATCGAGCGCTGTTCTCGGAAGAAAGGCTGTCAACCTTTAAATTTGTCTGCGGCTTTTAAAAATTTAAGTTTTTTTTTTCAATTAATTTTGATTAGTCGCCATTATTGTTATTTTTCATGAGATGCACAGTTCATTAATTGCAATTAAACAAAGTCTTCTTTCTTTCGTTTTAGAGAGGACTGCAGATGAAACCCCTTAACTCATGAAGAATGACATTTATGAGTCAAAATGATACATTGAAAGGATGACCATCAATTGTCGCCACGGAAATATATGCAAAGGAATTTTTCTAGGAACATAGTTGTATATATTGTTAATTTAATTACATTACTTAACGGTGTTGTATATATGTTTTTAAAAATAATGCTTGTAAAATACTAAATTACATGTATTTTGAGAATGAATTTTAAGTTTGAATTGATTTGAATATAAAAACACATTAACTTTTTATATAAAATTTACAATGTACCGTCCGATTCAAATATGTCCGTCACAAAAAGTTTTTAAACGGTGTGCACATATTTGCAAATATAATTTTATCGGAGCACCAGCATTGAATGCTTGCAAATCATCAAAGCTATTTTTCTTTTTTAAAATACTTACATAATTGTTTGTGGGTATAGGGTTTCCTTATTATTGATACCCATATCAACAATCTGTTTCAGGCAAAATAAGCATCACAAAAATTGAAGTATCGTTTATCAAGATTTTAATTCTGAAAAGTCCGCATTGTGTTTTGGGCAACGTGTTAAAAGAATACACAAAGTCTATGTTTAATGTATGTTACAGTAGATCTTGAGATCTTAAGAATACTTTTTATGATATGTAGTGGTACCTAATTTTATAGCTTTTATAGTACATTATAGGAGGTGAGTCGATCGAAATCAAATGGATACCATATATAAATGACAATCTAGAGGCTCAATGCCTTCCTTAATGGTCGCCTAAGTGTAAGACAAACCTATATACAATTCCAAGAATGGCATTGAAAATGTAGTATTTCGAAATGCATAAATATCGAACCACTGTTGCACAATTATATATATATATATAGATATTGCGCACTTTTTGATCTTAAATTAAATTTCTACTTTGTCCAACTTCACACCTGACATGTGAAAAAATTACTCAAACACATATATGACGGAACTGTCATCGCTTTTTATTCATATCAACATTCACAGTTAACATGTCACTTGCATGTTCATACTCTATGCGCCGATCCTACCACTTGTAAGCTTTTGGCAGCATAGCATTCACAAAATATTCATTCAACAAACCATATCTGAGCTGGGGGACCTGGAGACAACAGTATCCCTCAGCAAATGGTAATATGTCAACATTGCGCCAATTGGATTTCACGCAAAATGAAATCCAACCGCCATCACAGCGGTTTAATTTTGACCATTTCAAGCTTACATAGCATCATTCACATATAGCCACCTAAAATTGTGTATATATACATATTAAAATCATTTTACATCACATTCATAATAAAAGCCACAACAGTTCCCAGTCCAATTAACTCTTGATCACATGCTTGGATAACGTAAACTTTTACCCTCAATAAATTGCCTTAGAGCTGACTGCATTGTTGACAAAAATTCATGATTGCCAGAAGGCGACAAATGAACCCCGTCATTCAGAGAGAGATTACTTTGATTAGGTTTAATGTCGACATATTTAATTGAAGCACCACCTATCTTCAAAACAAGAGTAGCCACAGAACTATAAATCCTAAGCCTAGATGTCTCTGCTGCAATGTTTGAAATAGCATGTCGCCAATATAACCTAGGTAATATATGTGACCAGACAATGCATGTTGAAGGCATATTCGAACTCAAATTGACAATAACTTTTTTTTATAAACTTGTTGTCTAAATAATGGGTTATCATCTTTACCAATGTCATTTCCACCTGCATAGATGACCAGAAATCTTGGATGTGGATATTTTGAACGCAAGTCACAAATAATATCGATAACATTGTCAAAACTTAACCCCGATACTCCTTTCCACAACACTGATACACCTGGTAATGAAAGGTCTGTTCAAAACTCTGATGAACTTATGCATATTGCTCAGCTCTTTTAATAAGAGATGATCCCACAATCCATATTGAATCTACGATATATCATAAACATAAAACAATGCATTTATACATATAGCAGTACTTGCAAGCTGAATTGATAAGTAACCACACTGAAGAATTGGTGGTGTTGTTAATAAAAGTTGCAAAACGTTCAGATTAAATGGACAGTTAATATGTAACCAACTCAGGTCTCATGTAATGCTTACATGCATCTGAAGACCATCTTCCCCTTCTTTGAAATTCTTGTTATCAGCTATGCCCAACATGTACATGTGTGTAGCAGCTCCTATTCTAAAAGAGTGTGTTTTAAATGTTTTTGTTTCAATACCTAAAAATATCAGTGTTTAGTGCAATATGCTTGAAAACTGGTATGAAGACAGGGGAGTGGCGTTTAAATGGCAAAATAAAGGGCCATCCTCCGTAGATCTGCATTGCAGAAAAGTCTCCAACATGTCAAAACATACTAATGACTCTGATGATTTGTTTTTATTAATAATAAAACCATTGCCACATTGATCTGTTTTAGAAAAACGCAGGTTTATTATGATAGTATCTTTGGTTAATTGTAGATCTGAGAGATGTAAAACATGGTTGTTATTGTTGTTTTATGCAGATGTTAATTCACTAATGCGGAGAAGACCGAAAAATACCACTGAAAATGCAGATCCAAATAATAAATGCTCATGCCTAGATTGTGTCACTGTAGGTAAAGCCTGCAATATTTTGAGCAAAAGTTGATAAGTAATGGGGCTTCTAAAGTCTTTCACAGGCTTAGTTTTTCTTAAACCAGCCAACATTTTTTGGACAATGAAAGTTTTAACTGGATTGTCTAGGCCAAGCATTTGCAAATTGTGGCTCAAAGCTGACAAATAAACTTTAGCTGTTGAAAATGCAAGATCTTTTGAAGCTAAAAAGGCTGAAAAATTGACTATGTGATCTACCGGGGGTGGCTAAAGTGGCGGTAAACAATACTGTAACCTGACGTCATGAAAAACATTAATGGCTTTGTCATAAGCAACCTTTGTGTTGTTTGAGAGACTCGCGTCAATTAAACGATTGACATGCCCTTCAAAAGGCTCCAAAATTGAGTAGATACTGGATAAGGATGGTAATCTGCCCATGGTGCCAACTGCCTGAATCTGCGCCAATGCAATCGAGAAATTGAATCTGCAATCTCATTTCTATAACCACTTATGTGAACTGCCTTAATCTGAATGTTGAACTTCAATGACAATAAGACTAATTCTCTCATGAACGACATTACCCTCTTATTTTTGGAAGTCTTTTGATTCAGAATTTCTACCAAGGCTAGATTGTCAACATGGAGTATTAAATAAATTTCTTCTTTTGCAACTTGTCAGACCACAAATAAAATCCCAAAACTATTGAGACAAACTCGAAGAAAGTTATATCATTTCTCATATCCATGTTCCACTCCTCTGGCCAACGTTAATAAGACCAAGAACTTCCAAAAATCACCCCACATCCTACTGACCCTAAACTATCTGAATAAAAATGCAAGTTTTTATCAGATTCCAAATGTATATCTGGAAATTTTGTAGTTCCATTGAATTCATCAAAAAATTTTAACCACATCTGAAGATCACTATGTATTTCTCTTGTCAGGCGTACGAAATGATATGGTTTAGAGACACCTGACATAAGCCCATAAATGCGACTTGTACAGTACCTGCAACGTTATTTTTTACAAGATTAACGATAGGATAAGATTCATGCACGATAGGATAGGATTAACGCACGATAGAACAGTATACACGCACGATACGATAGCATTAACGCACGATAGAATAGTATACACGCACGATAGGATAGGATTGATACACGATAGGAACGGATAAACGATGTTCATAATAAACGTATAATCGCTTTAAACGATCTTCATGAATAACCTGATAATGGCATAATTTAGGAAAGAACACGTACGAAAAAAAAGATTTACGTGGAACTTATTTTTAGTAATAATTGCCGAGTTGTTAATCATCGCTCCATCATTTATAGAATGTATAAAAATGACCAGTAATTTTTTTTAACAAAAATTATGAGCATAAATGATCAATAAATTTTCTATATTGTTAACATTGCTTTCATTTCCGAACACCCTAGCCGATCGCCGCGAATATTGCAGCCCGAGATCAAATCACACATAACATAGCGGGTTCAATTCTAAAAATCCAACTCTTGTTTAAAGTAAACATAAAATCTATCATAAATACATTTCTTTCTGTATAAGAAATAATGATGCATTAAAAACGAATTATATAACATACAAGTTAAATAAATATTTACGCAGATATACATTCCGCGTACGATTTGTTAACATTGTTTTCATTACCGAACACCCTAGCCGATTGCCGAGAACATTTCAGCCCAAAATCAAATATCACACGGAAAATAACGGATTCAATAAAAACACAACTCTGATCTTAATTAAATATAAATTATATCATAAATACTTTTGTTTCTGTAAAATATGATGCATAAAAAACGAACTATATTGCATAAAAATTAATGTTTACGCAGGTACTCCCTTCGCGTACGATTAAATATATTCGATATACAGGTAAATATGTTACCTTGTTCTTAAGAACTTCGATAGTTTACATTATTTTTTTTATTTCCAATTCTTACAGATATGATTTACATGTTATATTTCTTAATTTTTATCTAAAAAATTAAGAAATAAGTATCATGATAGAATGCTGGATAGGATTTTACAATTCTTGTTCGATAAAGTATCTTATACGGCGCACTGAACGACTTGCAACTTTGAAATACATTTACTTGCTTATGAAAAGGCACGAAACGATTAACACGATAGGATAAACGGAAAAACTGTTAAAATTGAACGATAAACCTGATAGGATTAACGCACGATAGGATAGGATTAACGCTCGATAGAACAGTATACACGCACGATACGATAGCATTAACGCACGATAGAACAGTATACACGCACGATAGGATAGGATTGATACACGATACGATACGATAAGATTGTAAAAAATAACGTTGCGGGTATACTGTAAATGTCCTACCCGCCGGTAAGGCCCTCGTTACAAAAGCTAATGAACCTGCTAATGACTGAAGCTGTTTCATTGTAACTTTGGATTTTCCTTCCTTGAATTTGAAGTATATCTTTCTTTAATGCTTCAACTTTCTCTTTTGGAATGAAAATTGATGTACTGAATCTAAACCTAAACCGAAAAATACAATATAAGTTGTTGGAACCTCAGTCTTTTCATCTGATAAAGGAACACCTAACCTGTAACAAATTTTCTGAAAACTATCCATTAATACTGAACAATTGCCTGTCCCCTGAGCTCCAGCAAACAAAAAGTCATCCAAATAATAAACAATGGAATTTAAGTTACTATGCTGTTCTACTGACCAATGTAAGAAAGTAGAAAATTTCTCAAACAATGCACATGATATGGCGCAACCCATTGGTAAGCATTTATCTACATAGTATTTGTCAAGAAACTTAAAACCGAGAAGACTAAAATCCTCCGGTCTTATTGGTAACAATCTAAAAGCATTAGAAATATCCATTTTCTTAGATTTTAATTACCCTAATTTATTCTCAATAACTGTATTTATCTGTAAGGGATAAATTTGATTATATTGAATAATAAACAAGTACGGGAAAAATGATTTCTCATTTGATTGATCATGTGCTCATTTAGCATGTGCTCAATGCTTAAACTCTATAAATTTCTGTATTTTGCATTCCAGGATATGCCTTGCTCATCTTCGCTTCAATGCGGGTAGAGTATTCCTGGAATGATTCTCCAGATGCCTTCCTGATTTGCTGAAGCTCCCGTCTATGCGTTTCTTGAAGTGTATGGTCTCCGAATCTCCTGTTCATGGACTCTATTAAGTATAGCCATTCGGATCGGACTTCTACAGAAAGTTGCGTCACAAAAGATAGGGCTTCATCCTTCAAGCAAAAGATGATCTCTTCCCTCTTTCTGTCAATGGACCAATTGTATCTGTCCGCCAACCTCTCAAATTGCAGCAGGAAGGACTTCCAGTCTCCCTTCCCAGTGAATATTGGAAGTCTAGCTTTTGGCTCTTCACATCCACTGATAAAAGAGTTGGAATTTCTGTGTTCGTTCGCAGCTGCCCAACCATGCTCGTTATGCACATTCAAACCAGAGTAATTGTAATTTGGTTGATTTCCATAATTTTGTCTGCATGCTGTTGAAGGGTTGTTAAAAGTTTGTGCATAGCCATTTCGGCCTTGATGATAGCCAATATGGCCTTGAGGATCACCATTTCGGCCTTGACTTGGAAACGCACCATTATGGCTTGAAGAGAAACCATTTCGGCTTTCATATGAATAGAAACCATTGCGGTCTATTTGTTGACTATTGCAGCCTTCAACAGAATTTAAGCCATATCGGCCTTCATAAGCAAATGAACCATTTCGGTCACTGTCTGAGGGATTGCTGTTACAGCCATTAAAGTTTGTGCCATTTCGGCCATCATGGGAAAGGAAACCATTACGGTCTGAGGAAAAGCTATTGCAGCTATTAAAGTCTGTGCCATTACGGCCTTGATCATTCACAAAATTTCTCACCTGACTGGTGTCATTATTGTTCTTAAGCTTGGCCCTGGTTATTTTTTTTTAGAACATGAAATATTAAAATGCAAAATAATCAATAAATATTTAACATTAGTTCTAATTGCTATGACCTAGTCACTACAATAAATTTCACTATCAATAAATACCTTGTAACATTCGTTACTCAAAACTTCTCTTCTACTTACAGAATATTCTTCCTGACTCTTAGAAGGCTAATTCAATTCTGCCCGTAACGGACCTCCGTACGTTTATTTATACCTACTTTATGTATATTTACGTAACTAAGTAACTAGATCATAGCAATACACATGTATATATGTACAATAATAACGAAATAATCTTAAATATAATAGTATACATGCAATAATATTTATTTAAAATACACAGATATAAGTTCATGCTATACAAATAGTCAAGATTTACGATATTTATAGCAAATAATTATTGATATAAATAAAGTCGAGGTCGGGTTCGGTATTACAAAATAAATCATGGAATTTCCCGGTAAAAGTTAAAACAGACGTAATCAATGTTTGATGCAGTTTCCCACCAAATATACATTACTATGGGACTAAAGGTAAATAAACATGTACAATATTTATGATTATAATGAAAATTATGCAAATAATGCTGAAAGAATGCCTACAGATTAGAAACAGACAAAAACATTCAATCCGAAATTCCTCGACGATAATATATACAGGTCAATTTCAATGATAAACAAAGTACATAGTTATATATTTTACATTTTCAACAACTTGTAATTATTTAAATGTTTTGCTTGCTGATCCCCCCTCCGCCTTATAAGTTTTTGCATGTAAGAAGTCTTCACATAACATTTATAAAATTATATATTAAACCAGTAAAAGTTCAAGTCAATTGTCGATACTTCAAAAAAAATTCTGATAATACATATGTTACGATATCTGGATACGCATAATTCAGTGATTGTAAACCTGATAAAATAGGCTTGCAGCTCACGAGTGATGAAATACGGTAGTCATTATATAATCACTAGGTGTTGACAAAGTGAGCCTGTGACATATGCATGAATATAAACAGTTTACTTGACAGCATGGCCAGGCAGTCAAAGGGCTTCTTACAAGACTGACTCAGCTGAAAAGAAATGTTATATAATTATGTGTTTAAATTAATTTGACTGTTAATAAATATTTTTGTATCATTACGTATGAATTTCAATAGAGTGATATGTTTTACGTTTGAGACTTTCCCTGTGGTTATATATTATGGTGGTGTTTGGTTTGAGTGTTTGATTTTTGATTTCAACCTGATTGGGCAGCAATACTACATGCAATTTTATAATTATGGAAAATCAAGAGACTGTTTTAGAGGGTTTATATCTTGGATGACATATATATTTATGACTTAAGATAAGAAGGAGTTCATTGATTTTAGATTCCTTTTTTTTATATGTTTGAAATTGGTTCTTTATTAATAGGTTAGTAATTTAATTATATTTCTTGTTTTACAGATATAATGCTAAATATTAATTTAATTTAATTATTAACTTTTAAAATAATTATTAAAATACTAACTTTAAACTTGTTAAAATATAAAGAAGTTGTATCTAACTAAATAAAGTAATGTTATATTAATTGAAAAGGTAAAATACATGTGTTGTCGTTAAAATTGTATTGTGTGCAAAATTAGTTTATGTGTATTTTGTGTGAACAGAAAAGTGTGGGCAATCATTTCAAAGCTTTGTCCTTGTCCCTATTAAGGATCTAAGAAGCCATCTCTTGTATATGTTAAATTAAGCTATATATTTTCTATGTAATATAATTTTGTTTATCTTACTGAAAAATTATATTTCTTATTAACTTACCTGTGTAAATTAACTTAGCTGTGTAAATTACGAATAATGTGTTCAATTTATTTGTATCTCTGTTTTAAAGGTTATGCTTGTACATGTAAATACATGTATCAGATTAGGACTATTTGAACTGTATCTATGTAATATAATATTTTGAGTTTATTGTGTTTAATTCTGTTGAAGAAATCGTGTGAATTATGTCCCTTTGCTTGTATTACGTTATATGTTATTTTGGTATTTGTAAAACTGATGCTTGTCTAAATATTATTTGGTGTGACTGTGAAAATATAATTTTTTTCTTTAACTTGATGTTGTGGATAAACTTGCATCTTCATACATGTTTCTCTCAATTACTTTTCTCGTGCAAATCTCCAGATGTGAATTGTTTATGAATATATACATGTATGCACCAGAATATATTTCTTTTCTCTTTACATTCAAAAAAATTTCTCTATACATTTTAAATAATTTCATACACAATAAGTTACCAATTATATACTCCATAAATACCAATAAACAATTTTCAGTATTTGTCACAAAGCTTTTTTATACAGCATAATAATGACAAAACTTGGGCCTGGTTCTTAATATTGTAACAAAATGAACATGTACAGCTTAGAGGTATTAAATATCTTGAATTATAAATTAAGGCTATAAAGCTGGTATCAATCTCGTATTTAAAAAAAACATGGTTCAAAACTGATACTTAACTTTACAGATCCATCAAATAATATATTGGTGTGTCGAGCCACCTTAATTAGTTCTCTCTCTCTCTCTCTCTCTCTCTCTCTCTCTCTCTCTCTGCGCTGCGTTTTACTTTAAATTTAAATACACTTTATGTATGAATTATACAAACTTACCTTCTTCCCCTTCTTCTTCTCTACCGTTCTGTCCCATCGGGGCAGCCACGTAGCCTATTAATTTCAATATATTGAGGATTTAAATATTTTTTTGCATAAATGTGACATACTTTAATTTTGGTTTTTAAAGTACTGTTAGCTAATTTAATCATGATATTTAATCATGTATTCTCTCCCCCGTGCAAAAAGTAATTTTACAAAATTGTTTAGATTTTCGACATATTCAGTATGACAATATGTCTCAAAATATGATATAATACGTATTCTGTGTACGCTTTATATTTTAAAACTTGGAAATTCAAAGGTATAATGCATGCTATTTTAAGCCATGTCAAAAGGTTAAGATCCGTTACTTTTAACATTAGAATGTATTCATTGCCTTTTTTCTTCATTTTTTTTTAGCCAGATATTGTTAAAATTAACCTTAATTTAATTGGCGTTATATAAGATACTACATTTTGACCATAGCTATTTAGTCAATAGAAGGTTAGTGGAAGGCTACTAAAAGGTGACCGAATGGCACAGATCTGTCATTCAGTCACTTTTCAAGAACTTTAAGTTAAAAATGTAGTTGACACAGATTTATCTTCTGGTTTCACTTACGTCTTCTCAATCTTTTCCATAGCATCACAAGAGCAATGATAATGAGGACTATGCCAATTGCTACCAAAGCGACGAGCATCATTGTGTTTTCATCAAATGTGTCTTTATTGGGAGCAGATTCAGCAGAAGATTGGCAATTCGGGTCCAAAGTGTAACAGTTCAATTTTTTGTTAATTGTGTGACAGGCAGGATCTAAAGAAAAGTTATAAAGTCAGGTATTAATTTTAAACTAATCAACTTGAACAGTTAAAAATAAAATTCTAATAAAGCTAAACTACTTACAATTTAAAATTTCATTACTTCTAAAATGATTCGTTGGGCACCCCCAACGAAAGTTACTGCAGTTGTGAAGTATAAGTTTTCCTTCCGATATTTCTAGGCAATTGCCTGTTGATGATAAATTTTATGTTATAAATGATGTTGCTCAGAGTTTGAGTTGTCAATTCGGATAAAGTTCAATGTCATTTATATAATTTGTTTAAATCACAGTAAGTATATACATGTATGAAATGAATTATTATTGGCATGATTTTGGATATATTATATTATGGAATCAGGATCAAACAAAAATAGACTTCTAGCAAAATAGAGAAGGAAATTCGCGCAAAATTTGTTTTTTTCACTGCAATATTTTCAGCAGCATTATATTTATGATCGTAAAAATTACATTTTTTAGTTAATATATTTTTGCATATTTTCTGTTGGTTTTATATAACTTATTCCTTTATTTAAATAATCATATGGTATGCAATGCAACAATATTGAAAAATTAATTAATTAATAATAGACAATATATCTCAAAGTTTTTCACATTGGCCTAATAGGCAAACTAAATAAGGTCAAAATAAGTAGTTTAGGACTACACATTTTTAAGGGTTATCATCATTCACATTTTTGTTAAAGGGAGAGCCTCAATGTTATGTGATTAAAAAACATAAGTATTTAAACACTTTTTTGAAGTTAACATTTTTAAGTATATTAATCAATGTTGTCAATCTTACACAGAGTAAATGAAAAACAAAAATTTACTGGCTTCCCAGCAATACTCATTAGAGGTCCATAACAAACCCAATGGAAATTACCGACAAGCAAGAGTATTAGCTTATACGTGTTGACCACCTTATCAGAGATATACAGACGCTGAAACTTGTGCATCAACTGACTATTTATTTGTTTTATTAAACCAAGTGTTTTCTTAACAATGAAGAGTATGTAGATAAAATTTAAATTCTTTTGAGTCATCATAAGAACAAAAATGAAACAGGAGATTACGTACAGTGTACATAATATAGTTAGTGCAGCATTTCCAATAATGTTTTATTTCTCTACCGAAGATAGGAATGCACTGTATAAATACATAAATAGATTGTGTGTTTTAAGGTAATGTCTTCTCCCTCTAGTCATTGTATTTTAGCTCTATTCAAAGACTTCTGACATATGATAACATTTTGCGACTTGCTATATTATTATATATAGTACCAGGATTATTGTTCCACCTAGAGTACTTAAACAAGAATATAAAGGACAACATGAGTAAGAAGGGAAATTTGAGATCAACGATTTGGTAGGCATAGATACAGTTGTTGAGAGAGAGAGAGAGAGAGAGAGAGAGAGAGAGAGAGAGAGAGAGAGAGAGAGAGATAACGGATGAAGAATTCGAGCTACACGTGCGGGGAATGCAGTAACTAAGTGCACAGTGGGAATACAAGGTTGCTGAATTTTCTTAGGACCATTACCTTTTCTTTATTTAAAAAGTTTTATTTACGATTCAACGTTCCGAAAAATAATGAGATATACTACCACTGGGAAAATGGTTAACAGTAAGCAATTGAAACATCATTTGAAAGCTTTTCATTATGAAAATTCGAATAGACCCCCACCACCCCTTAAAAAATAAAAATAAATAAGCAATAAAAAAGACTGGACAAGGGAACAATTGAATTTAGTTATTTTATTTGTAGTGATGGTGATAAAAACAGTTTGTACATTGTATAGTTATTTGATTACAAAAAAAGAACCGTATCATCATTACTTAGACTTTTGTCAAGTTCGTATTGACTTCAAAATTCAATGTATTTGTTTTGTTTTCGAACAATTTCCCAATTTTCTGGGAGCCCTACATAAAAATGTTAACGTTTTTAATAAGAAAAGGAAGCTATGATGAAAGTCAGAAAAAGAAAATATATAACTAGAGCCGAGCTCGTTGCAAAGCAACGAGGAGGTCTTCCGTTGCAGCTTCGTGTCGAAAAAGGATTGTCAATACGATAATAGTCATGATGTTATATACTAGTGCTTATAAATGAGTAAATGGATGGCATGTATCAGCCCCTTATTGAAGAGGACAGCAATTCCAATCCAGCAATAATTCAGTCAAGTAAAAACACATGGTTTCTCTTCTTAATATATTTGACAGCGTATTAATTATTAAAATGTGTGCGAAATACATGTAGGAAGAATTTATCAGCAACATCTTAACAGCAAATGCCATATTTGTAATAATAAATTTTTCTCCGCAAAGAGATTGACCGATCAAAAGATTTTAGATCCTATTTTTGATTTATTTTCTGTTCACTGCATTTCAGAACAGTTACTATACATGAACATCATTGGGATCTTGAACTTCTCAGATAGCCCTGCTTTATTAAAGGATGAGACATTGAAAATCACGTTGCGTAATATTCACTGAAAAAAAAAAGTTCAAGGTCACAGCACAACCCTTACTTTTTCTGGTGAAACTAAAACTGGATTTGCCAAAGAAGGAGACAGCATAGAATAGACACCTGTTTCACTGATGTCTGTTATGATTTTAACCTTTGAATTATAAACTAAGTTTATGGTCACTACACACTTATAAACCACAAGTACTGTTTGCAATGATCTATATTTTTGCCAGGAGAGAGAACACACGGTCCAGACTACAGTGTATACAGTGCTATGATATTGACTCTCTACATAGACACTTTTAGTTAATTGATGCCCTTAAAACAAAAAATACTGTAATGTACCTGACATCATTTAAATGGTGTCCCTCTGAAAAAACCCGGTTACTTAAATTATTGGCATAAGAATAGAAAGCTTTGCATGCAACTTTGTAAATCTTAAATTTTGACTAAGGATTTATTGAAACTTTACACAGTGGTCTGTGATATAACCATGACATTTAAAAATTATCGATATCTTGATTCAAGTTCACTGTACATCCTTGACGTATGAATATATGGTCTGGACACCTGACCTCCACCCTTTTACCTAGAAACTTGGTTTGAGGTCACTACACACTCTTTATTCAAAGGCACTTTATGGATAAAGTATTTGAAGTACATGTAAGTAAGTTAAATGTACACATACCCTATTACAGAGAAATTATACTCGTGGAAAAGTAAACATACTCATCATTATTCGGCGCCATCAGAATGGGACGTCGACCCTAGTTATACATGTATATGAATAGATATTATGACTATAAATTATGATTAGTACCCATTGTCATGTAAGAAGGGGGATTAACCAAGTGTTCTGTCCACAAGTACCCGAGTTACAAACGACTTGGATAAACGTATTTTGAATTGTTATTTCATACATAATGTATAATGCTGCATTTGTATATTAGGAAAGTATCAATTGCCAGTAATAATCTGTTTAGAAAATATGTGGTCACAATTTATCTACGTAAATGTAGCTTGTACTCTGATCCTGAACATATTTGAATAACTGTTCAAATTTTCTGCGATGTTTAGTACTGGTTGACGACAATGCGCGGATCTAGAG
>WFKH01011925.1:20644805-20670632 GCA_016163765.1 Magallana hongkongensis | reverse complement strand
ATAGAGTAAATCTTTAAAAATCTTCTTCTCAGAAACTAATCAGCCAGGAAAGCTGAAACTTTTGTGTGGAAGCATCCTAAGGTAGTGTAGATTCACGTTTGTTCAAATCATATAAAGGGGGGGGAGGATGGGGTCACAAGGTGGGAGGGGGGGGGTGAATTTACATAGGAATGTATAGAGAAATTTTTTTATAAAATCTTCTTCTAAAATACCATTTGCCTAGAAAAGCTGTAATTTTAGTGAAAGCAACCTCAGATAATGTAGATTCAAATTAGTTCAAATCAAAATCTTGAGGAGTAGGGTGGGGCCACATTGGGGATCCAATTTTACAAAGGAAAACATTTTAATTATTCATAAATACTGAATTGTTATAATATATGGTTTTACTTACATGCAAGCATTTTGACATATTGCTGACTCTTTAAAATTGTTTAGACTTTGGCCCCTGGACGATTCTTGGGCCTCAGAAGGGGTTCAGAGTTTGATGTAGGTTTATATCCCATAAATAAACAATTGTTTAGGATCTTTTGAAGAACTGCAATGCTCAACATCTGATATGATTATAAAATCATCCTGTTAGAAAAGGGACTTGATTATAAACATACGAATATCCAGGGGAAAATGGATTTTTATTGATACAGGATCTACATGTATTATACTACATTGTCCAGATAGTTTGTATAAAGACTCCATTAAGCTGATTTTATCATACCTATTGTTCCTCAGGTGAGCGATGTGGCCCATGGGCCACTTGTTTAAGACTTCTGCCCTAGGGATTCCTTTTTCTGTTCTACATACAAGTATGAAAGTTATTGCTAAAGCCATCAAATGGTCTAATAAAAAAACCAACCTTTTACCTCCTGATTTGTTCCAGGGGTCTTATCAAAGTTGTTTTCTTGTATGCCCAATTTCCACGGTTTGTCAGATAATGGCTATTTTTTATTTGACAATGATGATATTTATAGTATTATTAAACCATTC
This sequence comes from Magallana hongkongensis, assembly GCA_016163765.1. Classification (NCBI taxonomy): domain Eukaryota; kingdom Metazoa; phylum Mollusca; class Bivalvia; order Ostreida; family Ostreidae; genus Magallana; species Magallana hongkongensis. The sequence continues at coordinate 20,669,651 of WFKH01011925.1, read as the reverse complement.
AGACATATTTAAGTAATAAATAAATATATAACATGACATATTAAAGGTCATTTATATAAAATACATGGTTACTGTCTTGAAATACATATATTAAGCAATATTTAGGCGGGGTAAGAAAACGTGACAGAGGGCTAGGCTTCCTGAACCCTCCTCACGTTTTCGACCCAAGCCCAAATATAGCTTAAACTTCAAGACATTTATGTTTATTCTACAATATAATATTAATTGCACGCCTCAAACGAGCTATTTTCGACAAATTTCGCCTAATATCTGCACTTGAAACCATAACGCCATAGCGTCAAGCAAAAAGATGACGTCACAATGCAAAGGAAACGCTGCGCGAAAGCGTGCGTACTGGAACTGTACTCGGCCTCGTTAAAATAGTTTGATTTTTACTCACTAGGCATTAGTTTATGGTCAAAAATAGCATATTCCTAAAGTTAAAAGATTTGATGGTTAATTTGTTGACCACTCAACCTACTTAAAGTGTTAGTCCATTGCACTCGCGCAGGCGAGTTGCCCCTTTATATTTGCGTTTTGAGTTTTAATTCTTTATGCTCGTTTGAACGGGTGAATTAGAACATAAATCGATTTAGACGAACGAATCGTATAACATCTTTTTATAAGAGAATTTTGTTGAAATACATGTAATCATTGTATTTATTGCTCTCTTGTTATCTGGCTTAATATGTAAATGTAACATTGGGCATTCTTATAAATCAACAGCACAAAATATCCTTGGCGTATCCAGGTACGTGTAACACATTACCTATTTAGTCACTTAAGGAAGGTGTTCAAAAAACGAAACCATGGTTTATTTCTACATTGAAATCTAAGTCCTCAGGCTAGTCTGCCGCTCATAATAATTATAGAAGTATATTTAAACATCCATTTGTATAACGCAATGTTCGTGTATCTGGTTTCAACTTTACATTTATGTATTGTGACTTAGCTCTGTTATGCTTTTTGCCTGGATGGTTTTAATGCATTTTGTTTGAAAACAAAATGAAAAAAATATCATGTCTTAAAACGAAAGTAGATAGATTTTAATTATAAACCAATTCCTTTATTAATGTTTCATCACAATTATTGTTTTAAAAAAGAATCCAAATATAAACGATATCAAAAAGATCTAAAGAAAGAATGACATTGTAAAATATCTGTTAAAAATATGTCTGTAAATATTAAATAGATATTAAATCATTCTCTAAATAATGTTAGAAAATAAAAAGTTTAGTTATCAACCTCTAGCATTACAACTGACTAAAAAAATCTTATAAATCTTCCCAACCAATTCAATCTTTAGATCTGACTTTATGGGGTTCTGTGGGAAGTTAATAGTACACTGTGTGCATACTTTATACTACACGACCCGAAACTATGTTTTTCAACAATCTAAGCATCTTCATGAAAATCAGAAAATATATTTGCAAAACTCGATTCAAAAGTCGCTCAAAAATGTGAATAATCATTTATGGTGAAAATACATGTACTTTAGTTTGCTTAGTACGCTTTTTTGCAATACACTCTTAAAGCATGACTCACAATGACGTGGTGGAATTCTTATTCAAGCAAATTTGAGGGTTTTTTTAAAAATGAATTTATATATTCAATAATTTGTGAATGTTAATTTGATTGATAAAAACAACGATATTGAAATGATATGATGCTTACCTTGATTAACAAATTTCAAGGCGGAATGAAAAATGAAGAATAAAACCCAACCGACGAAACCAGGACTTCTCTCAAATTGCACATGTATATATACACGTATGGTATCACTTTGCGATGTGTAATACACACGATATTGTATTGATATACATGTACAAACTTACAATTTCAACTGACATTTAAAATATTAAATCATAGTCAGTAGACTACAACAAAAATTTATTTACAGACATCAAAACTCACAGCTACAACATCAGTTAGATTCTAGCATGTTTTTCACACGGTATTATGCATTGTAATATATAAAGACTTTGCACGTAATACATGTTGTATATATATCGTAAACCTATATAAATATACCTTTTCCGCCCTGTGCAATATGAACCGAAAATTCGCCTACCCATATGTTATCAACCAAGGAGGTGTATAAAGGGTGTACATGTATAAGGGGTGTATAAAATTCGGACTGAAATGTCGCACTTTAATTGGTTAAAATATGTGGAGGGTTCAGGAAGCTTCGCCGAGCCGTCTATGAGATTGATCAACCCAATATATTTCTGAAGTCAGTCAGTAACAAACCTAATAAGTGTTTTGTTTTCCTGAGAACTATCAAGTGACATATTCATTCACAAATAGCGATGATCTACGCAAAGCTATGTACAAGATACCTTAAATCTCGTCCAATTTAACTCATTTAAACTCTTAAAAATTATCAATCCCACCTTTCAAATTCTCTTTAAAAATCTTCGCTTCACCCATGTTACATACAATGTTTTGTTGCTATTCAATTTTAAACATTTTCTCCCTTTCCTCTGCAGAGATTTGAGCAAATTTCGACGCTGCTATTTTGTTCTGCTCCAGACACAACAATGTGACGTCAATATTCAAAGGGTAAATACTCTAATTTAAAAATAATTCCAAAGGGCAACTACTCTAAATATTTTAAAGACTTATTGAACACGGTTTCTTTGTTAAATAATATGAAATGTCGAGATGAGTAGGCGGGGCAGCGGCCAATGACGGCCATATTGCCTAATATTAATCCTCACCGAACCTACATAGATATATATGAGGCAATCACGTGCCTTGGTTTAACCAATGAAAGTGTGACATTTCAGTCCGAGGGAAAACAAATTTCTCTGTCCGGCTGATGAGAATTTATAGTTGGCAATATGGCCGACGTTTTGCGTGCTTATATTGGTATTTCATATCATTTATTAAAGAAACTGCCCTCAGTACAAGTTTTTTTTATATTTGGAGTAGTTGTCTTTTGAAATGATTTTAAATTGGAGAAATTGCCATTTGAAATGACGTAACTTTGTTGTATCTGGAGCAGAATAAAATGGCCGCTTCGATATTTGCTCAAACCTCCGTGGGGGAAAGAGAGTAAACGCTCAAAATTAAATAGCAACAAAACACTAAAAATGAACAAAGACTATTTAAAAAGTGAAGGGTGAGAATGAGAATTTTGAATACTTCGACTGTGTAAAATTGGACGAGCTGTAAGCCATGCCACTTTTACATGGATTTGCATACATCATCGCTCCTTAAGAATATGTCTCTCTTGATGGTTTTCGGAAAACAGAACACTAATTTGGTTTGTTACTGACTAAAAAGGAAATACTGGTATACTGGGTTGAAAAGTCTCAAAGGCTTCTCCTCGCCGTCTATGAAATCGATATTATAATATTTCTGTAGTCAGTCAATAAATTCGTTTTGTCGTCTATGAAATTGATAAACCCGATATGTTTACGTAATAAGTCAGTATCAACCCTAATAAGTCATAGTATAATAAAACCCCTTCCGGCAATCTTGGTTGTTATAACAAACACATTTCCGTTAACCACCGGCTATTTTGACGTAGAAATCGGTATGCGTCTTTAAATTACGAGTGTCCGAGTACAACGTCAGATGATAGTCGACGTCAACTTGGTATTTAAACAGCTGGACCGGGATTAAATTGACAGGAACGTTTAGAAGAGACAGTAAGAGACATCTCGAGTGAAATGTTGACAAAAATTATTCATCCCATGCATGGCGTTGATTATTGTCTTTTTGATATTTTCTATAATTATATGATATAAAAATCATAACATGGCATTTTTATGTCGCATCGCATATTAGTCCCCGGAAGCTGTATTTAGAACGTTACTACTATAATTGATTACGTTTATCATACGGTATAGTATAGTAATATATTTACCTTTTTAGCCCGATATATTTTACTTTTTGTACGTTTCAACACGCTTTTTGCACATCATGATATGCTTTTTATTTGTACCGTACCAATGAGATTGTTTGTCGCACACTATGGTACACTTTACTTGCAATACAACGTGTTTAGCATGCATTTGTATGTTTCTTCGACAATACAATACGTTTCTAGCTGGTATTGTACGGAACAAAAAGATGTCCTATGGGACGCTTCAACTGCCTTTTATATAATTATGTTGATAATATTTATCCACATATTGGTGCCCCAGTATTGATTCGGGGGTCACGGTTTTAACAGCTTAAAATCTACATATTATATCTGAGGATGCTTGCAAAGTAATCTCACAAATTGTAGCAGTGTAGTTCTTGAGAAAATAAGGAATGATCAACAGAAGATCAAACAACGTTTTTTAATGTTTGTTTTTAATTTTTCATCGTGGTATGTCAGGCTTTTTGTCCCTACCGAATGCTATATCACATAACATCTCAAACAAGGGCACCGCTAAGCGGAGCATCCCCTCGCGACATGACTTATTGTACGGGGGAATACGTTATTTAGGAAAATACATGTAAATTTATCAGATCAAAATAAATTTATCAGATCAAAATAAAGAAACTATTTCCTTAAACCACTTTGAATACATACATGTAATATCTATTTAATCCCAATCCCCAAGCTTTGTGGTGTATAAATTGGGGGAGGGGGTTTACATAACAGTTTTCCTATTCCTAGCAGAAACTCAACACATATACTTTAAAGTTTAATAATTTAGATTCATTTAGTGACATTCATTTTTATATAAGCACACATAAACGATCCGTATACATTATGAAAATCAAGCGCTCTGTAGTCTGCTCTGATGGAAATTCTAGTTGCTAGTTGTCGTATTATAATTAACCCATAGTATAGTAGATATATATGCAGTTATTATTAATATAAACCAATTTTCGCGTGATAAATGTGCAATATCTGTCAAAGTCTCTACTGAATTTTGGACTAGTTCTATTGTAAGTAATACGGGGAAATTTGTCCGAAAGTCGACTGCTTGTTTCGATGTAAATCGGCAGACTTAAATCTCTTGCCCGCTTCAACTTTTAACTATGGGCACTCGTCTAACACTCCAATGCTACAAAACTTTTTTTTTACCTTTACTAGATTTAAATCCCCAAAAATGTCAAGTTGGTGATTTGAACTGTATACGGTAGCGATAAACTTCAAGTCGTACATAAAATTACCGGAAATGTCTATTGTCAAGTCTTACATAAAATTCATGTTTTTAACTTCATTTTTTACGATAATATAAAAAAATACTTAATCAATTGATTTCGAAATCAACAGGGTTTGTCCTTTTACCATGTCAAAGAAGTGTACAAAGTTTGATGGATATTCATGAGAGGGTTTTCTTGGAATTTACCAGAAAATTGAAATGGAGTACACACACACACACACACACACACACACACACACACACACACACACACACACACACACACACACACACACACGAACACACACACGCACAGTAGCGATGCTATATCCCCTTCGCAACAAGTTGCGCGAGGGGATAATTACATTTAATAACAGAGCAATATCATCATGTTCATACAAACGTCCAGAAGGCTCATTCGAGGATTTTGGTGTGATTATTGTGATTAAAGGAAAAACAGAAGAGGATTTTTTAATCTGAAAAGAAACTGACATTTTTTCATTTTCTGTACTTCAAATTAGTGTTAGATCCCTCTTCTTGTATAGTATAATTTAAAAAAAAACAAGAGGTCCATTGACCACATCACTCACCTGAGCAACAATAGCAATAATGAGATTCATGAAGTAATACACAAAAACCCTGGAAAATGTAGTGGAATATTATTATTATTTTATTATTTTATAAGTTATTCTCCATATATTCTCATGTTAAACATTGAGCCCAGTGAAACAGAATGATTTCATAGTCATATCACATACTGAGTATTGCAGTTCTCAAGAAGATATTAAACAAGTATATATCTATAAACCTACAACAAATTTTTAGCCCCTGATGGGGCCCATATATTGTCCAGAGGCCTCAGTGTAAGCAATTGAGAATCAACCGTATGTCAAGATCTCGATTAAAAGTAACACAATGTATTAAAACAATTTAGTTTTTGATATCATGATGTGAAAAAAAATTGAATCTACACTATCTGAGGATGCTTCAACACAAGTTACAGCTTTATTTTCCAATTCATTTTTGAAAAGAAGATTTTAATCTTTATATTCCTATGTGAAAATTCGACCTGTCTTTGTGGCCCCACCCTAATCCCGAGAATCAATCTTGGAACAGACTTAAATTTACACTACCTGAGGATGGTTGCACAAAAGTTTCAGCTTTTCTGGCCAATTTGATTTTGAGAAGATTTTAAAGATTTTTTCTATGTATTGTTATGTAAAAATTCTACCCCTCTACCACTGTGGCCCTACCTTACTCTTGGGGATCATGATTTGAACAAACTTGAATCTACACTACCTAAGTATGCTTCAACACAAGTTAAAGCTTCATTGGCAAATTGGTTTTTGAGAAGACTTTAAAAGATTCTTCTCTATATACTTTTATGTAAAACTTCGACCTCTCAATGTTGCCCCACCCCACCTCCGAGGATCATGATTTGAACAAATTTTAATCTACCATTTCTGATAATGCTTACACATAAGTTTTAGCTTTTCTGGCCTATTCGTTTTTTTTAAGAAAAAGATTAATCAAGATTTTTCATTATATATATTCCTTAATCTTCGACCCACCATTTTGGCCTAACCCTCCCCCTGAGTATTATAATTTGAACAAACTTGCATCTACACTACCTAAAGGTGGTTACACACAGATTTCAGCTTTTCTGACCAATTGAACTTTGAATAGATTTTTGAAAAATACCAGCACATTTCAAACAATCTTAATTATCTCCCATTTACACGATATTGAATTCCCTATACTTAGACAGACAGACAGACAAACGGACAACGTGATCAGAAAAGCTCACTTTAACTTTCAGGTCAGGGTCCTAAAAGATGTCCTAAAAATTAAAGTAAAATGAAATCATTCATTGACTAAACAAGGGCACCGCCAAGCGGACCATCCCCATGAATTATTGAAGGAGGGAATGCATTATTTAGGAAAATACATGTATGTGTACATGTATCAGATCAGAATAAATATGACACAAGTATTCATATTCTTAAAACCACTTTGAATTCATGTCTTATGAACCCAATCCCCAAGCTTTGTGGTGTATAAATTAGAGAAGGGGGGTGGGGGATCATTTACGTGGTTGTACAGTTTTCCTATTCCTAGCATAAACGCAACATATATGCTTTAAATTTTTATAATTTAGATTCATTTAGTGCATAAATAAACGATTCGTATACATTATGAAACGTAGCTGAAGATCTAGCGATCTGTAGTCTGCTCTGATGGACAATTCTAGTTGCTTGTCGTATGTCAACCCATAGTAGAAGATATGCAGCTATTATTAATATGAACCAATTTCCGGTAATAAATGTGCTAAATCTGTCAAAGTCTCTTCTGAATTTTGGATTAGTTCCATTCTACGTAATACGGAAAAAACTGTCCGAAATTCTACTGCTTGTTTCGTTGTAAATCGGATGACTTTAATCTCTTGCCCGCTTCAACTTTTAACTATGGACAATCTTCTAACCCTCCATTACTGGTTTTTACCTTTACTAGATTTAAATCCCAAAAATATCAAGTTGTTGAATTAAACTGCATACGGTAGTTATTTACTTCAAGTCGTACATAAAATTACCGGATATGTCTATTGTCAAGTCGTATATAAAATTTATGTTTTACTTTCGTTTTGTTAACGATAATTAAAAAAAAAAAATTATTTATTCAATTGACATGAAAATCAATGGGGTTTGTCCTTTTACCATGCCAAAGAAGTGTACAAAGTTTGATGAACATTTATGAGAGGGTTTTCTTTGAGTTTTGCTAAAAAGCTAAAAATGGACATACATACATGCATGCACACACACGCACAGCAGCGATGCTATATCCCCCTCGCAACAAGTTCAAGAGAATAACAAGCTTGAATAAAGATAATACTAAAAAAAAAAAATCACAAATTGACTTTGTGGACAATCGTTTTAGCACGCAATCTTGAGCAGAAATATTGCTATAATTTAGGCAAAAATAAAATATGAACAAAATCTGAAAATTGGAAATAGAAGCAATTAGTAAGTCTTTTTTGTTCCTATAAATAAAATCGGAACGTTCCATGTAATTTATTGAAAAAAAAAGATGAAAAAATATCATGCAAATACTAATGGCTAATTTGTAAAGCTTGAAATATAGACAAGATATGTATAATAATAAAAAAAATTAAAAATATTTCAAAATTTGTCATTACGCAAATGAGCTACAGTGTAAGTCCTCAAAATGTCTCTTTTACGACTTTTTATTATGAATCGATATTCTGTAAATCAATTTTATGATGAAAAAAATTCTGTGATTTTCAAATAAAATATAGAAAACATTTCAAAAAAGATTACTTTAAAATGTTTTCCGTTTAATTTTTTTCATTTGTTCAGGAATAAGAAAATAAATCAATGTAAAAAATCGGAAACCATTAAAAGAAATAAAATAATGGAAATGATTATAACTTCCCTTTGTACCGAGTTCCTCAAGATTATATTTTAAATTTGTAAATGAAGGAAATTTATTACTAGAACATAAAGCTTGAGTTTTGTTAAGTTCCTTATGTAAGACTTAAAAGTCTAAATGAAAAGCATAGATGGTCAGCCAAATGGGTATGATATATTTAATGATCATTTTAACATAATCTTCAAAAATTGCATTTGTTTTCTTAACAATAATAGACTGTATGAATGTGGGTTTTTTTAAAATTTAAGATAAATATTAAAATTTTCTGTTTGCTTCCTTTACATTTGTTTCTGTATATCCACTTCTGTAATATTTCACTCAAAAAGAAAGGTATGTATCAAGAATGCTTTGCAGAGTTGCGACATGCACTTTTAACATAACTTGTTCGCGCCAATTTTCCACCGGAATAAAATTTGCGATCGTTTAGCGATCGTGAAATATGCTTCAAAATATGTGCTTGTCCCCTTTGTGTATTCTATCAATCCTCGGCTTGAGCAAGAAATAGTAAGACTCAATCTATTCATTTTTAAACAGGGTTGTGATGCTTTCCCATTAAAGAAAGTCGAATGGTTAAAATAGGGTGGCGTTTATTCCTAACTTAAATAAAGCCTGAATACAAAAAGTTAAAAAAAATAAATAACAGAAAACGACAAATTAAATCGATAATACACCTACGACAGTGTGCTTAAAGAGGCTCTGATATATAAATATATTTTTTATGAAAAAAAAAAATAATAATAATAAAAATTCTGATTTTGCCAATTTAACAGGATTGAATATTGTGGGGGAAAGATTAGGAGTGAAAATTAAGAAATAATGTGTCACTTATACCAAAGATACTTACAGAACATTAAAAACATAATTATTAACAGTTTAACAGTTACACATATTGATTTTAATGCAATACTCTAATAGAAGTAAAACAAGTTTTACAGTATGAAACAATTACGTCCAGATATTGAAGGTCAATGACCTTATTTTATACATGTATTATTTTATAATGCAATAAATTGCATAGATGTCATTAACATCTACCACAACACATGGATGGTATTGATGTTGATGAAAAATGACGTCATTAAAGCGTGCATTTTGGAGTATAGCCTATTTCTGGCAAACGTTATTCAGTTGTACGAAATATAATCTACATTGATGTTTTGTTAACCTAGTTTTATTAATAAAATTAAGTCATGTAATTGTGGGTTTAAATACCACTTAATATAAATTGTAACTTGCGTTTCACGTAAATTTAACGTGTGTTTCACACTGGAACAAAATCGTCGTAACCTAATGTATAAAATGCTGTGTGATAGAATTATCTGGGGATCTAGTATTACACTGTTAAAAAAGTTGTAATTTTTATTTTGTTGCGATTTCTTTTGTTATATATGTAGGTCATTTGTACATATCTGATACTTTTAATATCTCAGCAAGGCCATAGGAGATGGGAAGCAGCATACTTTATATGAAAAAAAATACATCCGTATAAACTATACCAATTCTTGACAAAAACAAATACATTGCATGGCCGCATTTGTCCATTTTTGTTTCCTGTTTTGATGTTAAGAATGCTTTATTGGGTCGAATCTTTATCGTATTACAAAGTAACCTAGTTGTTTGTAGAGAAGTAAGATGTGTATAAATTATAAAATCACTATTGTAGCATGTGAAATTGGATACTTTGGCCAATTTTGCAACATTTCTTGTCCTCCTGGGGCCTTTGGTAAATCATGTAGCGGCAAGTGTTCTCCAATGTGCAGTGATGAAGATTGTAACCATATATTCGGATGTGTTTATAAATCGACAGATGAAGGTAAGTCAGGTATTGATCGATGAAGATCTAGGGAAAGATGTAAATTTGGTGGATAAGGCAGAAAACGATGCAATAATTAGGTTCAAAAACATAAAATATATTGACAAGAAGTTACACAACTGAAGTAAACATAAAAATAAATTGGCATAAAGTTTGAACTTATATACTAAATAAATTTCAACGGGATTCATTTTTTGTGTTAGATGAATTCAAATTTGAGTGGAAAAAAATTTCGGAATTCAATTTTAATAAAAAAAATTGTAGTTGTTCTTTGCTATACATCTGAAATTATATTTTGTTAAACCTTATTTAGACTTTGATAAATTGTATAGAAAGTCTGTCTCATTCTAGACAGAACATTGCAAAGCATTTAAATATATTAACTGTTGTGACTTAAATGGATCAGCAGTTACATGTGGAGTATTTGAGACAATATTTGCTCCAAACATCAAATTATATAAAGTTTGAATCATATCCAGATCTTTGTTCTCATTGTTTGTAAAGATTATCCCAGTTGAATATGATAACGCCTTTCTTATTGCATGCATATATGATGTTGCATTCCACTAAGCAATATTTCTATGATCTTACTCACCCATGTTCGATGTTAGAAATTATGTGATCGACGTAATATTTATTACAGCTGTAGTAAAAATTAAATTATGTACGACTTTTTCTTAAATATTGTAGCAGCACTTACGAAGTGGAAAACTACTGAACAAATTTACGTTCCAAGTACAACATCGATACCCTTTAAGGAAACTACAGTGTTCATTACTAAAGCATCCTTGACTAACACAAGTTATATACTATTCGGTGTATTGGTCGCTATACTACTATCCATAATAGTCATTCAACTCTTCAAGAGATCAAAATCTGCAAGCCGGAGTACTTCAGACCGAAGGACCTATGATGCATCAAACGAACTTCAGGAAATGCATGTCAGAAACATAAAACCATCTAACAAGGGTAAGTTTAATCAGCCCATTGAAGCCGAGTATTACGAAATAGACGAGCAGTTTGAAATGAAACATTCTCCGGCAGTTTTAAGCACATCTCCTCGAAAATATGAAAGACCTTGCCTACCACAGAAACCTGAACACCTCCGCATACCCCTGATACCAAGGTACAACTATCAATGTCATCCACTGAATGAAATGTATGCTGACAATTTTAGTGAAGCATCTGACAAAAACAATTCAGATCTCTACCTTCAGCCAATATTTGTGCAGGAAAAACTTTCATACAGATAACTAAAATGTGACATTTGATGTAAGAGATTGTAATTAAAAGCTGCCAAAGAAATGAATTTTTAAAAAATATAAATGAAATGCATGAAAACTATCAATTTTAACAACCCCGTCTAAATAAAACACAACAGAGCAATATTGATGATATCTGTTTCATTTCAATAAAAATCGTTTTATACCCCCAGCATGCAACACATATCAGCCCTTTTGAACCTTGATACTTGTTGTTAAAGACAAATACATTGACCTGCATACTTGCATGAAGTTTTTATAGGGAGTTGTGTCCCTTTTAAAAATATTTGGATAATTAATGCATACCTTTCTATTCGTTAAGTGTAGAATAGTAAAGTAATCGGGGGAGTGTGGGGGTATTTTAGCTTGCTCACTGTTTCTTTATTTCCTTACAATGTTTTTGCTCTATATGATAACAATTTTTTTAATCAAACAAGACACACACTTCACACATCAAAATAAATGAAAATGATACGCGCATATCACTGTTAAACAAAACCATATATCTTTTGCAACAGTGTCAATGTATATAGGTGGATGATGATTAGATACATTTAAATTTGAGTACATATTATAAATATATCTCGGGGCGCACATTGAAAAAGTGAACAAATATGTGCTCGCTGGAAATGATTTTTAAAACACAATACGGCCAGACAGATAAATCTTGTGTGGAAGCATCCTCAGGCAGTTTAGAGTCAAAGGATGACTGCACTTAGCGCCGGGTTTTGGGCCCTTTTCGATCGCTTCTGTTGCATTTATTTCTTAACCTAATATCACTTTTGTTAAATTTTTTAAAGAGTCTAGTCAATTTCCAACATGAATTAAGATTTTAGACTGTGATACAATAAGCTGATTCTATATTTTTCTCCTTACAACTTTCGAAAAAAGGAGAATTTTCGCTTATTTGCCCTTGATCAAACATAAGTTTGATATTAATATGCATGAGAGGTGGAGCTGACATTATCAGAATGGTACTAAAATTAGACTAGTATGAATAACAATGTCATGTATAAAAATATATTTGATCACTCTTTCACCATAACCCTATCTATTCTATATGGTACAAGTATACTATTTACTATGGTTTCAAGAATTAGACTACGCTCATGTAAGTACAGAAGACTTTAAATCAATGCTTGACAACTTAACGTGTTCGAAAACATTGTCCTAGTTAGCTAATAACATGCTACATGTACCTTACACGTCACAGGATAGAATTTTGTATTCACAAAGTAACTTGAGGAGAGAAATCACGTGGTAAATTATGATATTCAACATGTATTAACCCTTGGTTACAACGGGGAAAGCGAAAGTAAGAAGAAGCAGTTTTTTCTCATTTAAACCATGAGCGCATGTTTGTCTATTAATCTCCCTTTGACATAACTTTGATAATGAAAATATACAACTATTGTTAAACGGAGAACAATAGACAAACATGCGCTGACTATGTATGAAGTCAGTATAAAAGTGGGCGTCCTCATTATCATATGGAGATTCAAGAAATCGTGATGACCCCCGCCTATGAAAACAAATTCGTACTTGGTAATAACATACTTTTATTTAACGCAATTAGGTAAAGTTGCAGTTTAGATGTTGACCATTTCTGCAATTGAAAAAGAATTCTTCTTTTAAAAGTTTATTTTCTCGCAAATATAGCATGTCCTTAAGTGCAGTCATCCTTTGTTCAAATAATGATTCCCGGGGATCAAATATACTGGATCAAATCTTTTCAAGAACTTTTATGCCATCATCTATCAATGTTATATCTAGAAATAGTGTTCATTTCTAATTCTTACAAGTGTCCTTGCATGCTGAACAATTACGGGGCCTCAAAGTTTATATATATATATATACGTGAAAACTGAAACTCTTTATGAGATGTGCATGTAACAATGCATATTTTTTTTTAATAAAGTGTAGATTCTAAATTCCTCCAACTGCAATACTAGGATCCCCGAAAAGGTTTCAAAGTGAAATATAGGAAAACATTTTAGATTTCTAATTGTTCAAACTATGAACTCCCAAACAAATGACTTATAATGGCAAAACGCCCGGTATTTATGAAAAAGTAGGAAGAGAGCGTCCAACGCCCATTGGATAAAAACATGTATTACTATTTATTCTGATGATTATGTTATTCCGAAACCAGCACCCTCTAAATGAAAAGTTAGGGACCCGTCCGACTCTATACACTGTATGCATTCCAGAATCACACTCAAATTAAGTACATTTGTATTGATAAAACTAAAATCAAACTCAAAATCCACACAAGAGATATTTGCTTTAAATGCGAGTCTCATAAAAATATAAGTGTAGGATGCAATATCAGAGAAGGAGAATTCACAGCTCTATAGAAACTGAGAAGACTGAAATAAATCTACACGTTCCAGTCCTACATGTAACTAGTTTATCGAAGGGTTATCAAGCCGGATTATGTATTTATTTATTTTTTGAAATGTCGCTGCCTTCATATCTCGCATAAATCACCAAAGAAAGCATTTTATTGATTAAATGTACATGAACAGGCTAATAGTCGAATCCAAAATGAATCATTGAACCTTTAACAATTGATTTTCCCAATCAACCACATCATGCAAGGCTAATTGTGCAGCTGTACTTCCCAACTACTATGAAAATTCATATATTATACCGGTGTCTCATAAACAAGAAAAAGACTTTATTTCGAGCCAAAAGAACCAAACAGAATTGTACGTTTCTCAGAAGAAAATGGTTGACTACATGTATGGAGGAAATTGAAGAGCTACTTTTTTGCGATTTAGAGCACCAATTAAAGTGCATGTTATTCATTTTTTTTAATGTAACGTTGCTTTTAAATTAAATGTTTTTGCTGATTTATATTGAATAAAATATATCATATTTATATCTTTGTACTAGTTTATAAAAACCATCTGGTATTCATTTAAAGGGAATCCAGCAGTATCACTACCATATATTTAGAAGCATCTGCACTCAATCTTAAGTTATATTTACAGTACTGTACATTTTTTATCGTTTGTAATGGATTCATGGTAAAGAGAGGCGGGGCAGCGAGTCGCGCAGCGATGAAGTTGCCCTGGCTCTCTGTATCCATAAACACCTTGTAAACGAATCATATGTATCTGTAGATGACTTGTACACTATCAGGCACGTAGCATCGTTTTTTAAAGATGGGGGGTCCTTATACTCCTATTTTAATGTTATTTTGTTTCTTTTACATCCTCCAAAAAAGTGGGGTAGGGAGTGATAAAGTTGACGTGGGAGAATTTGATTTTAAAATTTTTGGAATTCTGTTTAAAGAGAACGAGAACGAGATTATTCCTGGTTTTTTTTTAAACGGATGCTACATGTTTTAATTTTTGGTTCGAAACATTTATCATGGAGTTTCAAAATTGTAGTGTATTTGTGCTGCTCTAGACATAATATTTATAGAACTAACATTTTATAAAGACATACACATAACATACAGAACCAATCAAGTTAGACTGAACCAATCCGAATAGTTGTCCGGATGGTTCAGCAGATGAAACATCAACATTAGTATCGATGATAGGTATCTGCAATTGTGACTCGAAGATGGTTGTTCAACTGAACTTAGAACTTGATCTACTGAGTACATGGCGTCTCCATATGTTTCTAGGGGACACTTCAACTTCATGGGAGACGGGTCCAGTGATACAATCTATTACGCCAGGTATCAATTTATGGTCTCCCTTCCTGTAGTCCCTTACAAAGACATGGACGCCGACAATGAATCGGCGAGGTTGGGTTGTAATTTTTCTATGCATCATCTCGTGGCTTTGGTCCACTGTGCGTGTCAAGCTGGGCTTGGTACAATCCAGCTTGGTCGTCAGAATCCTAACCAAAGGCAACTGTACGGGCGTTTCACCAGTCGATGACTTTTGAGTTCTTCGATAATGCGATTAGGAAATTTCAAAGTTTCTTTTGGATGGAACCTGCATCATTTTTTGGCAGACTTCATAGCGCAAGATATAAAATTTATATGTTATTTCATTTTCATATTATGAGTTCATAGCATTATTTGATTTTCAATGTGAGGTTATTAACATATTTCCAGTGCAAGGTCAAACGTTAGATAACATTCTAGTCGTTGTTCAGATATTGTCAACTCCTTGCTTGATCTTTGTTTACAAATTGTGTATTCGAGCTGTTCGCTATTAAATGACTATCAACTTGTAACTTAATCTTTGATTACAAATATGTAGTCGGACCAAGCACTTGGATAATAAATTAATACATTAATTTTTTTTTTAGGTACGTGATGAGTAATTGAGTAAAGATAAAGGATGTTGGATTTGATAAGTTTATTATCCTAAGGAAATTGAATGCGAAGAATGAATATGAATGAAGAATTTAATGGTACTAGTTGTTTTCACAGAATTTGCGTATAAATTAGGTTAATTAGTCTAAAACTTGCGCACGTTTTTCTGCGCAATAAATATACAATTTTTCAATGGGTGGCCCTGTAGCTCCCAGGTCGTCCATCCGATTTTTTTTTCAGACCGGGAGCTACAGACCTGCAGCTACAAAAATGTCTGTGTGATAGAAAAAAATCAACAGTGCATTGAATTTTGAAACAAGCAATATAAAATCAATCCCCAATTTCTTCGATGTGCAGCCGAATACCAATGCTGTGTAAAGTAGTACATGGAAATTCATGCGCATTGTATATGTTCAAAATGCATAGTCTTGTTTTTAAAACATGTAACTAATAAGGAAAACAAACCAAAATAGAATAAAAAATTCCACGCTAAATCTATTCCCCAAAAAACCCAGTACATTTATCAAAATGACACTCTCTGTTTAACTATTTGGTATAGCGGAAGGTTTTACTTTGACGCTGTTCGGTTTTTTGTTTACTTTTGAAGTTGCGCTATTTATAGAAACATTGGCGATTTGCCTGCCTACAGCCAGGATTCTGCTTTCAGCAGAGCTCGGCTTAAAATTGAAAATTTGGCAGTGGGTTAGTTTCATAAAGATTATGAAACACTGATCACATGCGGACCACATGCGGTCAAGTCACATGGGTACCAAAAAAGTTAACAAGTTGTGCAAATGTATGGAAACCGGTTCTGGGGTATAAAATGGCCGAGCGCGCCCTGACAACCTCAGTTGCGGTTTCTTCTCATTAATTTATTGAACTATATAACTTGTTTTCTTTTAAGGTACGTATATGTAATTCTAATCAACTAAGTGCTAGTAATATTTTCTATTATATTAAGTTAACGCAACTGAACGGCAGTGGTTTGTAAATCAAAATGTTACTAACCATTTATTTATCTTTCAGGGTATTTTATTTAATTGATTTAATCATGATTGTTGCTTGTTAACTTCTTTTTTGTTATAATATGAGTTGCGGTTTCTTTTATATAAATTTGTTCAACTTGTTTTCTTTTAAGGCCAACAAGCCTAAAGCACAGAGGTGGAAAACAAGGATAATAATAAGGCAGATCCATATCCTGACTATCTGAGCAATCCCCTTACACCTACAAAATCGCTTACAACAGCGCTCTTGCAGGTTTGAAACAATTGCTTGGTTGAGCCGCTGGTCCTTGGGTGATAAGGGAATGAAACTGAATGACGAATCCCATTTTATTTCATAAACTTTTAAACTCCTCTGGAACAAATTTTGGCCCATTTCAGCTAGTTCATTTCTAGCAATCAAAGTTCTCAGTATTTCTACATTGTGTGTGACGGTGGTACGGTTCATCTCTAACACTTCTGGCCACTTGGAATTAACATTCACCACAATCAGAAACATCAATACCAAGAATGGTCTGCCAAATCCACAGGATTTCTCTGCCAGGGCTTGACTGGAAATTCCCAGAGATGAATGTTTGCTTCCGGGGCTGTGTTGCACAATGTTCAAATAACTTACGTAGCCGTACAATATAGTCTCTAACACTCTCATCAGATTTCCAGTCCCTATTGTGAAAGCGAAGTCTTTCAGCTATGACAATTGGCTAAGGACGCAAATGAATTTTAGCACATCGACGATTTCCCCGTACGATTTATCGGCTGGTTTAATGCAGTCAGGTCTCTTAACAGACTGTACGTAGGTCCAAAGATTACACTTAACAACATCGGTACTTGTTTACTAGCATCTACTTCATTAGCAAGAAAATACTGGTCTAGTCTTTCTAAATAAGACTCACACTTTTCACTAGCGCGATCAAACGTGTTTTATTTTGCTAATTAAGGAAGTTGCCATGCTGTTGAGGACGTTCACGTCACCTCGTGTGAAGTGAATTCAGTATGCATGCATACTTGCGCATTATGCTACGATAATAAACACTTAAAAAATGACCCAATCACTTTTGATGAGAGTTCACGTTATCCTCGTCTCTATGTGTTGTGTTGTTGTGCTTCTCCAGACGGGATCAACAAGACGCCATATACCGGAACTAACATAATGATTTTATTTAAACATACACATAACATACAGAACAAATCAGATTAGACTGAACCAATCTGAAAAGATACACTACAAAAATCACAGTTAGTTTTGACCGAATAAAATTTTGCAATTTAAAATGTTTCTAAAAATAATGTGCAAGTTTCATGTTTGTGACTTAGAAGTTAGTGTACAGTTCTGTGGAAGTTATTTTGAAGCTAAGCTCCGCCTACTAGAAGTTACTGTATGTTAACGTTGGAATTATACCAAAGAGTTTCTGTCCGATTTACAGAATTGGTAGCATCAAAGAAAAAAAGTACCGCGCCATGACACAAATTGGCAAACAAATGTGCCAACTCGGAGGAATATCGTACGTTCTATTTGTTCATCAGCATCACAACTTATTTCTCAATTCATTAAGAAAACTTGCATAATATATATTTACATGTACATATGTATGACATTTGTTTTTATCAGATTAAAAGATAATTTATGTCTTTTGTTGAAACCAACCTTCGATATTCAGTAATTGTTCGCAGAGTGCAATGTCATCCAAGTTGCGCTATTTTTTTTTCTTAAAATGTGGCACCCTCTATATGTCTTCATCAAAACATATCTTCTCAGAAAATATGCAATTTTTGTCATACGTTCGTCTTAAATTACCGGTAGTTGATTTCAATATGACAGATGAACTTGTAAATAAAGTCAAAAAGGAAAGGAAAAAAAAAATTCCGCCAGGGAGATTGAAATTTTGGTGTAGGAAGTTAAGAGAAATCGAACGATTTTGTTTGCCTCTCACAAAGATGTCAACTCAAATCAAAGAAAAAAAACCCAATTGTTAGAAGGACATTAATTCCTTGTATGTATATCTATGGAACGCCTGGACTGTCTTATCATGGCAAAATTAAATTCGTTATGTGCTTATATTATTATGTAGCGTGCTTTAATCGTTATGTGATGTCCTTGTATCATTATGTGGTGTGCTTTTATCATTATGTGGTGTACTCCTTCATTTATGTAACATGCATTCATTATTATGGCATGTGCATTTGGTATTATGTGATGTCCATTTGGCATTATGTGATGTACATTTGGCATCCTGAGATGTGTATTCATCATTATGTGATGTGCAGTTATCATTATGGCATGCGCATTCATCATTATGGCATGTGCTTTTCTAATTATGTGATGTGATTCCGTCTTTACATCATTTCGCGATGTGCTTTTTTGTTCATTACGTCATGAACAAACATCTTTATGTTATGTACAAACTTCATTATGTGGTGTGCAAACTTCGTTATGATGATGCTCAAAGTCACGTGACAATTTTTAAAGTTAAAAGTTGGCGGGTTTAGATACAGTGGCAAAATTCAAAACTGCACATAACATTGGCGATTTGCCTGCCTACAGCCAGGACTCTGCTTTCAGCAGAGCCCGGCTAAAAATGATTATGACGAACTCTATGATGAATCGTTTGCAAAACCAGATGATTCAATTATAATGAAAAACAAGTAATGTTGCGATGACAGATTCAATTGACAATGCAAGTTTTAAACGTCGAATTTAGCACCTAGTAATTTTGTCAATAAATGAATACTTTGTCAATGGAAGTAATATGATTAATCAGCTAATATTGTTAAAAAAGGCAAGCTTTGATCTTTATTCATGATAATTTTTTTTGATTTCAAAATTATAAAAATTGTTCATTAAATTTGTAATGAAGACCCACAGATTAAGACTTTAGGAATAAGTTTTGCGATTTGTAGAGGTTCCTGGGACTGTCTGTCCCTAAAATACAGTGTTCATACGTAAATTTTGAAGCACTTGTTGGTCATCAAACCTCATATACACCGACGTTTTAAAAGTCATTCTCTGTAAGCATCAAAAATTCTTAAAATAGTGATGGAAACCCACATGCACCGATTTTGATAAAATTTGGCATATAGGGATAACTTAATACCCTTTCATCAAATTTGACTGCTAATTACTAATTTTAGGTACCGTTACCATGGAAACGACGACCCCCCCCCCCAAAAAAAAAATGGCGTCCAGGACCCCCAAATCACTCTATTTTTACCATATTTTGCTTTAAAAAAACACAATTCCACGATTCTTATTGTACAAAACACTTTCTTCTAACATAAAGATTTGTTTTAGTACAACAAATATAAAACACAATATCAGCAAACCATGAATAGGTCATACACAATTTTATTTGTTGAAAAACTACCATTTAGGTGTTTTAAACATTTATGAAAAAACTCATTTTATGACATCAATTACCAAAAAAATGCACTGACAGATATTAATTAAATTGATATATTCTTTTTCTTTAATGCTTTATGTATAAAATAATAAAAAACTGCAGATGTGTTTTTTTCCTTAACAAAATTACATGGATTTAAAAAATGGTTGCCATCGTAATTTATGAAAACTTCATATTTGTGGTATATGTGTAAGTTCATCATAATTTATAGATATTTTACCAACAAATTATTGATTTTTCATATTTTTGAAGTTAACTTATATTAACGCGTTCCAAAATCAAAACAGAAAATCTTTTTGTCTGTTTTGAACGTTTTACCCCATAAAAGCACAAATATAAGCAAATCAAGACAGTTTAAGCTTTATTTTCCGCATAACACAGAGAGGACACACGTAACAAGAAATCAAGAAACTCTTCAGAGTGGAAATTTACCCCCCCAAAACTAACCAAGCTTCTCTATATATATATATGGATTTAAAAAATTTTAAGGAGGAGATTAGGAGAATATACAATTAAAAGACAAATGCAATAACAGTTATTGGTGAAAATGAAGCTGTGTGGCCTATCCAAAAATTATACAGAATATATTTAAATACTAGATACAATAAAATTGTTATTTTCAAGAAAAAAATCTAACCATTTTTCTACAGAGTAAATTTACCCACAAATACAATGTAGTTTATGAAAGCGTTTAATCTTAGTAAAGTTCGACAATGTAATATCTGCTACTCTGTTCGGGTAAATTTACCCCCAAAATGAAACATCGTCTTTACAAACTTGCAGCCATAAAATCTATAGAGGTATACATAGCGGTTGCAATTCTTTGGGGTAAATTTCCCCCAGCACAAGATGACATCTATACAAAGTCGAAGCGATAGAAATATACAGAAAATGACTGTGTTGCAATTCTTTGGGGTAAATTTCCTCCAACACAAAATGACATCTTTACAAAGTCGAAGCCATAAAAATAAAACAAAATGACTGTGTTGCAATTCTTTGAGGGTAAATTTCCTCCAACACAAAACGACATCTTTACCAATTTTAAGACTTAATAATAAACAAAAAATGACTGTGTTGCAATTTTTTGGGGGTTAATTTCCTCCAACACAAGATGGCATCTTTACAAACTTTAAGACTTAATAATAAACAAAAAATGACTGTGTTGCAATTCTTTGGGGGTAAATTTCCTCCAACACAAGTCGGCATCTTTACAAATTTCAAGACTAAATAATAAACAAAAAATGATTGTGTTGCAATTCTTTGGGGGTAAATTTCCTCCATCACAAAATGACATCGTTACAAAGTCGAAGCCATAAAAATAAAAAAATGACTGTGTTGCAATTTTTTTAGGGTAAATTTTCTCCAACACAAGACGACGTTTATACAAATTTTAAGACTTAATAATAAACAAAAAATGACTGTGTTGCAATTCTTTGGGGGTAAATTTCCTCCAGCACAAGATGACATCTTTACAAAGTCGAAGCGATAGAAATATACAGAAAATGACTGTGCTGCAATTCTTTGGGGTAAATTTCCCCCAACATAAGACGACATCTTTACAAAGTCGAAGTATTAAAAATAAACAAAAAACGACTTTGCTGCAATTCGTTCATGCAGTCCCTACACATGCAATTCGTTCATGCAGTCCCTACACAATGCGGACAGTCAACTTATCTACACTGGTCATCTTAACAAAGACTGTTTTGGAATGCTTTAACTATCATTTGAATAGTTGTAGCATTTATTTCTTTTCTCTAATCGCTAAAAAGCTACATATTCTGTTCAACTATAATTCGGAGGGTTGATCACAGTTTTAATCAAAATTTAGCTAGGAAGCGTTTACGTAATTTCTAGCATTTCGGGTTCATTGGTTCTTGGGAGGATTTAAAGACCTACACGCCAAGGTTTCACAATCGTACTGTTTTGCAACACTCGGGAAATTATTTAGCGTGTAGGATAAGATCTTTCGAGAGTAACGTTAGATGCCCAAATAAACTTATATTGTCTTCCTATTGAAAATCCTCGGAAAATATCCACCCTGACGCGCTGATATGTTCTCATGAAAGTTGTTGCCAATAAATCCTTCCAACACATCTACGTATCTCATGAATAATCCTTGTCTGATAAACATGTAGGTGTTCAACATAGTAGTCTTCATAACTGGTCCTGATACACAAACGTTTGGTCTCATTTTATCCGAAGTGGCATGTTTCCCATTTCAAACCAATCCATAGTTTATTCAGCTACATGTACCTGCATGTTAAATAATTAAGATAAAATTGACTATAATAGTGGATAGTTTGTACTTATAGTGTATCTGAGGAAAAGAAATATTGTATATTTTGTTTTAGATTTAGTTACTTTTAAAACACATTCAGAATGTAAAAAATAATAATTTACACTAGACACGATCTCGTTGCGAGCAACGAGGAGGTCTTCCGTCTGATTTTAGAATTTGAGATACACGTACTACCTTGATTTTGCTATTTAACAGCTAAACATAATTTAAAATAGAAGAAAAGGGTCTACATTCTAAGGGCCAGATACTATTTTGTTTCAGGTGTTTAGTTGAAAACATTTAGACTCCTCTTGGTCTCTTATTTGAGGGGTCAGCCCCTTTTTCTTAATATCAAATGAAAGGTCATTTACTTTTAAAGACATTTTGCTCAACAAGTGTTAAGAAATTCGATACTGTTCTTGAAGTATCTAAAAAAGAATGGGGGCAAATACCTTATCTCCTTATCGGGGATGTTTAACGAAATTTTGATCATTGCATATTCTTAAAATATTTTTCCTTTTAGTGTTAAAAGTAACCAAAGGTTTGCGCTTTTGACCCCTAAAAACCCCTTATTACGTAACACATGATAAAATCATTATACTGCTAGGCTACATAACTGTAAGATAAACATATTGGCTTCTACAATCTATTCGAAATATCCCTCAGTAAAGGGTTATAGATAAAAGACTTTAAAGCCTTCTAGGTTCTTAATGTGTCGGGCCAGCCCCTTTTTCTTGGTATCAAATGAAAGGTCATTTAATATTTAAGACATTTTGTTCAACAAGTGTTTACAAATTCGTTACCGTTCTTGTGATATCTGAGAAAGAACGTTTTAGGGGCCGGTCCCTTATCTCCTTATTGGGGCCGCTGAACAAAATTTTGAAGGTTGCATATTGTTAAGTACATCATTTTGAGCATCTCTTCTTCTATACTACATTTCATAATATTTTTCCTTTTTGAGTTATAGGTGATCAAAGTTTTGGACTTTTGATCCCTTAAAACCCCTAATTACGTAACACATGAGAAAATGATAATACTGATAGGCTACATAACTGTAAGATAAACATATTTGCTTCTATAATTTATTACAAAATATCCCTCAGTAAAGGGTTATATATAAAAGACTTTAGAGCCCTCTAGGTCCCTAATTGGAGGGGCCATCCCCTTTTTTTGGTATCAAATGAAAGATCATTTAATATTTAAGACATTTTGTTCAACAAGTGTTTACAAATTCGTTACCGTTCTTGTGATATCTAAGAAAGAACGTTTTAGGGGCCGGTCCCTTATCTCCTTATTGGGGCCGCTGAACAAAATTTTGAAGGTTGCATATTGTTAAGTACATCATTTTGAGCATCTCTTCTTCTGTACTACATTTCAAAATATTTTTCCTTTTTGAGTTATAGGTGATCAAAGTTTTGGACTTTTGATCCCTTAAAACCCCTAATTACGTAACACATGAGAAAATGATAATACTGATAGGCTGATTAACTGTAAGATAAACATATTTGCTTCTATAATTTATTACAAAATATCCCTCAGTAAAGGGTTATAGATAAAAGACTTTAGAGCCCTCTAGGTCCCTAATTGGAGGGGCCAGCCCCTTTTTCTTGATATCAAATGAAAGGTCTTGTAAATCTAAACTTTTTTTGCATTACATGTTTTAACAAAATATTTTCAAGAATAGAGATAAATAAAGAAAACCTCCAAAAATGATGACGTTTTTTTAATCTCAATTTTCGGGTCCAGGCGAGCTTCAGCGCCTTTTGAGTCAGATAAAAATGAATGCCTAAAGACACATCTTCAATGTTTCATCTACAATCCCTGAAAGTTTGAACTCAATATCTTCAATCGTTAAGGAGAAGATCCCAGGACAAGCCGACTCTCTGAAAATCGCTAAAAACGTCAATATCTCAAAAACGGAAATGACGTCATCAAAATAAAAAAAATGCGTATAAAGTTCAGATCAGTATCTATCATATCTGAAAATTTGATGAAAATCGGTTGAGTCGTTTTTGAGAAATCGCGTGCACAAAATTTGTTGGAAAAAAAAGAAAAATAATGAAGAAAAAGAAACAGAACAAAAACAATAAGGTCTTCCGTTGGAAACGGAAGACCTTAAATATATTATTACATATTAACTTTTTTCCGTTGAAATCACTTATTTTCAAAGATTTGTTGCAAATCGATTTGGGGATTGGGGGGGGGGGGGGGGGGTATGCGGGGGGACTGTGTAAGTTGACAAACATACGAAGAATCATTCGATTATATCTAT
>WFKH01011925.1:20616982-20631162 GCA_016163765.1 Magallana hongkongensis | reverse complement strand
CTTCAGAACGATAACTCTTATCGACAAGACCGATAACTCTAGGGGAATCCCCCCGATTCCGAGTTGTTACGGAAATAGGCGGGAAAATACGATCTCGTTATACATCGAATACCTTAAAAAAATGTTTAGAATTTTATTGAGAACTGCAATGCTTAACATGTGATTTGACTATAAAATCATCCTGTTAGATAAGGGGCTTGATTATAAACAAGAATATCCATGGGGAAAATGAATTCTTAATTATACAGGATCGACATGTATTATACCGCATTGTCCAGATATTTTGTATTATGACTCCATTAAGCTGATTTTACCATGCCTATTGTTGCTCAGGTGAGCGTTGTGGCCCATCGGCCTCTTGTTTTTATATTCAATTTGATTTTTTGAACAAACTTACATCTTCATACATGTTTCTCTCGTGTACTTTCCCCGTGCAAATCTCCAGATATGTGAATTGTTTATTAATATATATGCAACAGAATATATTTCTTTTATCTTAAGAAACCATGGTTCAAAACTGATACTTAACTTTTCAGATCCATCAAATAATACATTTGTGTGTCGAGCCACCTTATTTCTCTCTCTCTCTCTCTCTTTGTTGAGTTTACTTTAAATTTAAATACACTTTGTATGTTAATTATAGCAACCTACCTTCTCCCTCTTCTCCACCGTTCTGTCCCATCGGGGCAGCCATGAAGCCTATTTATAGCAATAAATTTAGGAAAAAGGTTTTTTTTTGCATAAATGTGACAAATAATTCATAGCTAAATTTAGGTTTTTTAAAGTACTGATAGCTAATTTAATCATGAAATTTAATTATGTATTCTCTCTTTGTAAAAAGTACATTTTATATCACATATAAAACAAATGTTTAGAATTTTATTGAGAACTGTAATGCTCAAAATGTGATATGACTATAAAATCATCCTGTTAGAAAAGGGGCTTGATTATAAACAAGAATATCCATGGTGAAAATGAATTTTTATTTATACAGGATCTACATGTATTATACCACATTGTCCAGTTTGTTTGTATATTGACTCCATTAAGCTGATTTTACCATGCCTATTGTTGCTCAGGTGATCGATGTGGCCCATCGACCTCTTGTTTTTTATTCAATTTGATTTTATGAACAAACTTACATCTTCATACATGTTTCTCTCATGTACTTTTCTCGTGCAAATCTACAGGTATGTGAATTGTTTATTTATATATGTACTAGAATATATTTCTTTTATCTTAAGAACCCATGATTCAAAACTGATAATTAAATTTACAGATCCATCAAATAATACATTGGTGTGTCGAGCCACCTTATCTCTCTCTCTCTCTCTCTCTCTCTCTCTCTCTCTCTCTCTGATGAAGTTTACTTTAAATTTAAATACACTTTATATGTTAATTATAGCAACTTACTTTCTTCCCCTTCTCCACCGTTCTGTCCAATCGGGGCAGCCATGAAGCCTATTTATATCAATATATGTAGGATTTAGGTTTTTTTGCATAAATATGACAAATAATTTATACTTTATACACTTTATATGTTAATTATAGCAACTTACTTTCTCCCCCTTCTCCATCGTTCTGTCCCATCGGGGCAGCCATTAAGCCTATTTATAGCGATAAATGTAGGATTTAGTTTTTATTTGCATAAATGTGACAAATAATTCATAGCTAAATTTAGGTTTTTTAAAGTACTGATAGCTAATTCAATCATGATATTTAAGGTAAGGTTTGCGGCTTGCAATTTTTAGGAATTGTGACAAAGTTACATACCATTTTGTTCACTATACTAAAGTCTTTTTTCTCATGAAATTCAAATTATTTCGCCGGTCCCGTTTTATAGCTACAAAAGGCCAAAGTTCATGATTTCAAATTTTCATATTGATGAAATGTAAATAATTTTGTAAAAATATATACATTTTATATGTAACTATTATGGGGTTATTTATGCTTAAATTGTTCAAAAATATTGTCACTTTTTATATTGTGATTCATTTTTTTGAATTTCTAATGAACTTTTTAAAAATAGAATAAAATGCAACAAACGTCTTAATTTTTAACTACTGTTATGTAAACAAAAATATCTTATTTGAAACCTTTCCAAGTCCACCGATTTCAGGAAAAATGTATCTTAGTATATGTGTAATCTGATGTTTCTAAAACACTATTCAAAACCATATGATGCGGACTTTGTTTTCGTGAAAATTGATAAAACGCTTGTGTCTTGTTTTTTATTCAATGAAACTTCAAAACCCCGCGAAATAAAAAGAACCTGAAATCAATTATGACGTCACATACATTTTGACGTCATAGCTGAAATAAAGGGTTGTTAGTGTTACGTCACAATGAAAATATGTGGGTTATCTCCCTGTAACCGCAAAACTTACCTTAATTATGTATTCTCTCTTTGCAAAAAGTACATTTTATATCCCATATAAAACAATTGTTTAGAATTTTATTGAGAACTGTAATGCTCAACATGTGATATGACTATAAAATCATCCTGTTGAAAAAGGGGCTTGATTATAAACAAGAATATCCATGGTGAAAATGAATTTTTATTTATACAGGATCGACATGTATTATACCACATTGTCCAGTTTTTTGCATATAGACTCCATTAAGCTGATTTTACCATGTCTCTTGTTGCTCAGGTGATCGATGTGGCCCATCGACCTTTTGTTTGTTATTCAATTTGATTTTATGAACAAACTTACATCTTCATTCATGTTTCTCATGTACTTTTCTCGTGCAAATCTCCAGATATGTGAATTGTTTATTAATACATATGTACCATAATATATTTCATTTATCTTAAAAAACCATGGTTCAAAACTGATACTAACTTTACAGATCCATCAAATAATACATTAGTGTGTCGAGCCACCTTATCTCTCTCTTTCTCTCTCTCTCTCTCTCTCCCTCTCTCTGCTGCAGTTTACTTTAGATTTAAATACACTTTATATGTTAATTATAGAAACTTACCTTCTCTCTGTTCTCCACTGTTCTGTCCCATTGGGGCAGCCATGAAGCCTATTTATAGCAATATATGTAGTATTTAATTTTTTTTGCATAAATATGACAAATAATTTATAGCTAGATTTAGATTTTTAAAGGACTGTTAGCTATTTTAATCATGATATTTAATTATGTATTCTCTCTTTTCTAAAAGTACATTTTATATCCCATATAAAACAATTGTTTAGAATTTTCTTGAGAACTGCAATGCTCAACATTTGATATGACTATAAAATCATTCTGTTAGAAAAGGGACTTGATTATAAACAAGAATATCCATGGTGAAAATGAATTTTTATTTATACAGGATCGACATGTATTATACCACATTGTCCAGTTTTTTTATATATAGACTCCATTAAGCTGATTTTACCATGCCTATTGTTGGTCAGGTGATCGATGTGGCCCATCGACCTCTTGTTTTTTATTCAATTTGGTTTTATGAACAAACGTACATCTTCATGCATGTTTCTCTCATGTACTTTTCTCGTGCAAATCTCCAGATATGTGAATTGTTTTTTTTATATATGTACCATGGCCAGAATATATTTCTTTTATCTTAAAGGCCGAGGTTTGGGTATAAATAGCAGCCAATCGGGGAAAAGGGTGGGGGATATGATATTCTGGCCACTTTCAGATTACAGGAACTAAATTTGAAATATCTCCCAATTAGGTTATCTTTAGACTGCATTAGATGCAAGGCAATTCACCCACAATCTTAGAAACTGAAATATGATTTTATTGTGTTATTTGTTTTTTAATTAGTGTTTATTTTTGAATTGAAAAACTGAAGCAGAGCTAAATTTTGAATTCTGTCCAAGTGATTGACAGGAAGAGGCGGTACAACCTTTGTTATTGTTTGCACCGGATGCTGACTCAAAGCCTATATATAGTTCCCACCAAGACGAGAGTAACTCTCATGCAGATAAAAGAATTGCCTTACCTCAGTGTAAACATGTATTGAAGTTGAACAGTTAATCCACAATGAATCTGATAATACTGTTCATGACTATGACTAATAAATCTAATTAATCTTGGTGATTAATTTTACGTGAAAGTGGCACAGATAAGCATATGATATACATGCATTTACAACATGTCTGTTTAACTCCAACACTCCGCAATTCATTAATCAGGACTGTCAACTTCACCATTTTCATCTTCATTCTCCTTAGCATCACTCATGTCTGATAGTTTGTTTGAGCTTTTTACTAGATTATAGTTGACCCCAGCCATTTTACCGCCATCACACTCATCCTTATGTAACGTACTGGAATTCCCAATCATATAAATCCTTGAATAATAATTTTCTCTTTATGCACTAATGCAACTTCCAAATTCTGTTTAGCTGTCGGTTAATCCCTTCAATTTGCATTATCCTGGATTATTTAAAATTGTTTATACTCGAGCAATGTACGCACTGTTTACAGAACACAAGTCCCTAATTGATGGAAAGACGTGAAAACTGGCCTCCCTTCATGAAGTCATACAGATAGCAAAAGGCTTACTTATGGTATATTTGTGAGGTAAAAGTGGGATCTCGGTGTCAATTCATTGGATTTTTGAAACTGAAAACTGGCACTCCCATCCCCCCCCCCAAAAAATAACAAATTTAAAATATAATTATGAAGGAAAAACTCGTAGCTTTTATTTATTTATCTTTATTATGCGTAGTTAAATTTGGATTTTTTTTTATTTACTGCCTCGCCATTACCTCCACCCCCTCCATTACCTCCACAGTGGGGTTCCAAATTTTGCATATAACTTTTAGTATCAATCAGTTTCTTGGAATGTGAAGATGGCGACTAATCAGACCAGGAAATTACCAAACTTTAGAATTGAAATTCAAAGTGATGCTGAATTTAAAAAATCTATTCAGGACAGAATGCAAACATTGAAAAATGTGTTGACCGCAGCGAGAAACAAGCCTGCAACTAATGGTGTAATTATTGATGAACTTTTGACATTCTGGATTGAAAATCATGATGACACTGCAAGGAATGACAGAGAAAATGTTTTCCCACCTTCTTATGTTCAGACCAGCAAATTTTTGTGCAGCAGAATCATCAATTTCCAATTTATGCCAACTTTCTGCTGCTCATTCTAAACTTTGTAATGGGAAGCTTACAGTTTTGAAGAAAACAATGAAAGGTCATGTTATTTCCATTCGGTTTCAGTGCAACATTGACAAGAGTCATGGATATCTTTGGTCTTCATCTCCTTACCTGCCAAACAATGAATATCTTGTAAACCACCGAGTCAATCATGGATATTTCTGTAATGGAATGCTACCCTCCCATTATACAAGATTTGCTAATGGCGCTGGAATAGGGTGCATCAAAAAGCAACGACGAAAAGTTTTCTTCCAAAACTGCAAAGAGGTGGCCGAGCAGGTGTATAAGGATTCCATACATGATGCTCTCTATGCAGAGATAGGCACTTATGAGGAGTTAGATGGAATCAATATTGTTACAGATGCAAGACATGGATGGCGCAAAAATGCGAAGGATACTTCTGTTGTCGCAATTTGGGAAAATTTACACAAAGTTATTGACGGTGTCCATGTAACAAAAGCCCAGGACCCGGTATCTCAGCGACATGAAAAAATTGGCACTGTAAAAATATATGACCACCTTGCAGAACAAGATGTTTCAATCAAAGTACAATCAAATGACCGAAATCTAAGCGTAAACAAATTTGTCAAAGATACTAGGGAAACAACAAACCAAAATGATCTTTGGCATGCAGTGAAATCCCTGAAAAGTCCATAAACAACATATCCGCAGGTACGAAAAAATCTGAAGGATGGACATGGAGTGAACAACTCATCGAAAAAACAAAGCCAATAGCAACCCATGTTCACTGGGCTATTCGGCATTGTGAGGAAGATCCTGTCAAATTACGAGAGTACATGGATAACATCATTCCACACTATGAGAATAATCACGGCAAATGTCACCCTACATCTAGGTGCAAGATGGATCCAAATTATGAGCCATCACGGATAGTTTTGACAAGCAAGCACGCCAAAAAGTTGCTTGATAAAATTACCAAAGAGTGTGTCATATACAAATATCCCCAGGATTATGTTCTTGGAAAAGACACATTTTATGTTGAAAGTTTCAACAATGTAATGAGCATTTTTCAAGACAAGAGAATTTCATTTGGAGATGACCAGTACAGATTTCGTTCTAATCGTGCTGTGTGTCACAGAAACGAGAATGTAGACAGGGAGTTTACATCAGTGCACCGGCCCAACAACCTCAACGCTCCAAGAAATGCAAAGGGAAAGAAAGTGTACAAGAAACAGACTTTCACTTATAGATCAACAATTTGGAAGTAGTTTATTGAAAAAAATATATTGACACCATTTTGGCATACATTTAATTTACTAGTCATTATACATGTAGTGGTCTTTATTTAATTTGTTGTTATGCACATGGTATGTAATTGAGAATATTGAGAAATTTATAGTATCACAAATTAATGAAATTTATAACAAAAAACCTCTGTTAAAAATTATCTTCGTCCATTTCACTATGTTGTCCCGATTTATCTCGGCAATAAATTTGAGAAATTGACATTATCCTCAAAAGCAAAACTTGTTAAATTTATGTTTTCACAATAATTGTATAACCGGTATATAAATCTAGTTTATTGAAAGTATACATGTGGTTTTATCATAATTACATATTATTAATTCATAAACATTGGCGAACTATAAATACTGGAGATTCTGTGTTGTTTACATTGTCAATAAATCGCTCAGCAGGCAGCACTGAAGCCCGGCTGCTCTGTAACATGTGCTTATCTATTTTTATATATGATGCTAGAGATAAGACCGCCCTAACACCATAAAGGCTTAATTGCTTCCCCACCGGAAAATAAAGAAGGTCAACCTCGGCCTTTAGGAAACCATGGTTCAAAACTGATACTTAACTTTACAGATCCATCAAATGATACATTGGTGTGTCGAGCCACTTTATCCTTCTATCTCTCTCTCTCTCTCTCTCTCTCTCTCTCTGCAGTTTACTTTAAATTTAAATACACTTTATATGTTAATTAAAGAAACTTACCTTCTCCACCGTTCTGTCCCATCGGGGCAGCCATTAAGCCTATTATAGAAATAAATGTAGGATTTAGTTTTTTTGGCATAAATGTGACAAATAATTTATAAATAAATTTAGATTTTTTAAAGTACTGTTAGCTAATTAAATCATGATATTTAATTATGTATTCTCTCTTCGCAAAAAGTACATTTTTAGACTTCCTTAGATTTACGACACATTCAGTATGAAAATATATCACAGAATATCGTAAAATAAATATCCTTTGTACGCATTTTATGTTAAAACTTAGAAATTCAAACAAATAATGCAGTCAAGCTATTTTAAGCCGCTTCAAAAGGTTAAGATCTGTCAGTTTAAAATTAGAATGTATCCATTTATAATATTTTTCTTTTAAAGTTTTATTCAAATATTGTTAACATTAGCCTTAATGTGATAGGCGTTATATAACATTCATCATTTTGATCATAGCAATTTTGCCAATGGAAAGGTTATTGGAGGGCTACCAAAACGTTATCATTCAGAACTATTAAGAACTTTAAGGATGAGGGATGGCAAACAAACTTATATGAGATCTGCCTTGAACTTTGACATATGATACAATGTATATTTGGCAATGAACTAGCATTCAGTAAAGAAAATGCAAAAATAGTTAAGCTTATGTTTAAGATTTGATCATTTTCCTATATCTTTATATACAGCGCTCTCTTCTTCAGGAGATTAAAATAGTATAACATGGCCACGATCGTCGAACCAATAAAAATGTGCTTGACAAAGATTTATCTTGTTTTTTTTTTTTAACTTACGTCTTCTCAATTTTTTCCATATGTACACAAGAGCAATGATAAAAAGGACTACGCCCACTAACACCAATGCGAGGATCATCATCGGTTTTTCATCAAATGTGTCTTTATTGAGAGCAGATTCAGCAGAAGATTGGCAATTTGGGTCCAATTTGTAACAGTTCAATTTTTTGTTAATTGTGAAACAGGCAGGATCTGAAGAAATGTTATAAAGTCAGGTATTTTTTTTAAAAACTAATCCATAAACAAGAACAGTTTTAAATAAAATTTGACAAAAGATTTATTACTTACATTTAAAGAATTCATTACTTTTGTAATCATCATTTGGGCACCCCCAAGGAAAGTTACGGCAGCTGTGAAGTATAATTTTTCCTTCCGATAGTTCTAGACAATTGCCTGTAGATGATCATTTTCATGTTATAAGGATGTTGTTTTTTCAGTCTTTGAGTTGTCAAACTCAATACATTTATATTTATAAAAAAATTTGGAAATGATATTGGATTTTTTAAAATTATTTTATTTTATTATGAAATTATGTACATACAAAATATAACTCAAACACAAAGGGGAAATTCATGCAATTTTTTGTTTTTTTACTGAAATATTTTCGGCAGGATTATACTTATAAAAGTTAAGATTTTATTTCCGTAAAAAAAAATTGTGCATATTTTCTGTTGGTTTTAATATAGCTGTTTCTTTCCTTTAGATGATCATATGGTATACAATGCAAACATATTGAAAAAATGCTTAAAAACATTAACAGACATTAATTCTCTAAAGTTTGAAAATGCATAGCTTAATATGAATTTGATGTCTGAAAAAATTAAAAAGGTCAAAATAACTGAAGTATTTTAGGATTATATAGGATATAATTGTTTAAGAGTTATTGTTCACTATTTTTAATGGATAGCCCTAATGTTATATGAAAAATAAATATTATTTTTTTCTCTTTTTTAAATTTCAGTTTACATTTTTAAGTATTTTTAAGTATTTGATTCATTGTTGTCAACAACTAACACAGACTAAATGAACAAGGAACAAGAAAAAGTGTACTGATTTCACAGCAAGAAACCATAGAACACAGAAACTTTCAAAACAAACCAACCGGACGTTACTAACACAGCAGGAGTTTCGGCTTACACTGGTTGACCACCTGATCATGTATACAGAGGCTGAAAACCAGTTATTATTTTTTTTAATAAACCATGTGTTTTTTGAACAATTCATGAAGCAAACGGATCAGTGGTCATAGGCGTTCGGTTTGTAACCTAAAGGTCGCTCGCTGTTACAAGCCCCGCTGTGGTCAATTGTGTTCTACGCCCTTAGACAAGGCACTTTATCTACATTATCACGGTCCAGCCATCTAGAATTCGGTACCGGCATACACTATTCCCATACACTAAAAGATAACTTGTGATTAACTGGTGTCCCACATAGGAGGAGTCAATTACTCATGCGCGATGCCAGTGGCGTAGCTACATTGAAGCACTGCGAACAAGTGCTTATATTTATATTTCTTTCTGAAACTCAATTTTTTTTAAATATGTAGACCGAGTCAAAAGTACAAAATTTGCATTCTATTAGTACAAACTATCAGATATTTATTTCATTACAATCAACATATCAGCGCGAACTGGTTCTTAGAGATCGCTTCGCTCGCCGGCGCTGTGCTACCTGGATATTGATAAATAAACTGAACGTATGTCATATAAGCGAACTATTTGCATTTTTGGGATAAAAAAACCGAATTCTTAAAAATTATATTCAGTACTACTTATTATTCTATATAGTACCAGTTAATTAACAACAGAATAATAGAAGGGTCTTCCGCTGAAGACGGAAGACCCTTCTATTATTCTGTTGTTTCTTTTTCACTTTTCTTATTATTAAGGTCTTCCGTTTTCCAACAGAAGACCTTATTGTTTTCGTACGGTTTCTTTTTTCCCTATTATTATTTTTTTTCTTACAAAATTTGTGCACGCGATTTCTCCGAAATGGCTCGGCCGATTTTCATGAAACTTTCAGATCTATTAGATATTGATCTGAACTTAAAATACATTTTTTTTTATTTTGATGACGTCATTTCCGTTTAAGAGATAGTGACATTTAAGCGATTTTTAGAGGGTCAGCTTGTCCATCGAACTCCCCCTAAACGATAAAAGATATCAAATTTCAGGAATTGTAGACGAATGATTGTAGTTTCGCCTAAAGTGAATTATTTATGTCTGGCACAAAAGGCGCCGAAGCTCGCGTGGACCCGAAAATTGAGATATAAAAATTGTAGTGATTTTTCTTGGTTTTCTTTATGTATCTCTTTTCTCGAAAATATTTTGTTAAGACATGTAGAGCAATTAAAATTTATTTTTACAAGAGCTTTTATTTGACACCAAGGAAAAGGGGCTGGCCTCTCAAATTAGGGGCCAAAAGGTCTCTGAAGTCTTTCATTTATAGCACTTTACTGAGAAATATTTTGTAATATGTTTAGGAAGCAAAAATGTTCACCTTATAGTTATTTACCTATACATTATAAAAAAAAAATCATGCGTTACATAACAAGGGGTGTTAAGGGGCCAGAAGTCCAAAATATCGATCACATATATCGCAAAAAGGACAAATATTATGAAAAGCAATATAGAATAAAAGATGCTTAGAATGTTTATCTAAACAATATTCAACCATCAAAAATTCGTTATGTGGCCCCAATAAGGAGATAAGGGGTCGGCCCCTAAAACGTTCTTTTCCAGATAGCTCAAGAACGGTAACAATTTTCCAAACACTGTTGAACAAAATATGTTTAATTTCAATAGACCTTTCATTTCACTTCAAGAAAAAGCGTCTGACCCCTCAATTTAGGGGCCGAAAGGGCTCTGAAGTCTTTCATCCATAGCACTTTACTGAGAAATATTTTGTTGTAAATTCCGAACACTTATATAAAAAAAGGACAAATATTTTGAAAAGCAATATAGGATAAAAGATGCTTATAGTGCTTATCTAAACAATATTCAACCATCAAATTTTGTTCCGTGGCCCCAATAAGGAAATAAGGGGTCGGCCCCTAAAACGTTCTTTTCCAGATAGCTCAAGAACGGTAATGAATTTCTAAACACTTGTTGAACAAAATATGTTTAATTTCAAGAGACCTTTCATTTGACATCAAGAAAAAGTGGCTTGCCCCTCAATTTAGGGGCCAAAAGGGCTCAGAAGTCTTTTATTTATAGCACTATACTGAGAAATATTTTGTAATATGTTTAAGAAATAAAAATGTTCATCTTTCAATTATGCATTTATATATGATTAATGTTTTCTCATATGTTATGTAATTAGGGGTTTTAAGGAGCTAGAAGTCTTTTGATAATAACGTTTAATTGTGAAATATTTTGTAATACATTATTGGAGCAATTATGTTCATCGAAGCATTATAACCTATAAATGACAATTGTTTACTCCTTTGTTACGTAATTAAGGATTTTAAGGGGCCAGAAGTAAAAAAATTCGATCTTAAATATCTCAAAATTGAGAAAAATTTTGAAAAGAAAAATTGAACAAAAGATGCTCAAAATAATGCGCTTAACAATATGCAACCATCATTTGTTGTTAACCGGTTCCTAAAAGGAGTTATTGGGTCGGCCCCTAAAATAATCTTTTCAAGATATCTCGAGGACGGTATATAATTTCTAAACACTTGTTGAACAAAATGTGTTCGACATGACATGAGCTTTCTTTTGATATCAAGAAAAAGGGACCCCCTTCAAATTCAAGATCCAAAGGGGTATATAATCCTTCATCCATCGCAATTTAGATTCCCCCTGCATTTTCTGATATGTTTCGTTAATGAAGATCAAAGGCTATTTCATTTCCTCTTCTGAAAATCGGACGGAAGAAATCCCCGTTGCTCGGAACGAGATCGTGTCTAGTTATTATTCTTTTTTTGTCTTATAAATTTTGTGCAGGCGATTTCTTGGAGATGGCTCATTCGATTTTCTTCAAATTTTAGAGTTGATGTGTCGGCATCTGAAGTTTGTACCGCCGTTTATTAAAAACGTTATTAAAAACGAATAAAGATAGAGGGTTGAAATTTTCAGTGATGATTGATTTTACCTGTTGCAACATTGTCATAAAAACGTCCGCCGTCACTTCCGGTTGTCACCGGAAGAAAGGACAGAAAATCGATTTTTTAACTATTTTCTTTATTGATATTTTCTATAGGGTTGATAGTGACCCTTTTACTGATTCAGATTATGTATTTTGTTTTAAAATCAATCAACGCATTCTCGAGATATTAAGCATCAGAGTTCTGAAGTGAGAGTCCGAGTAGCTCAGTCGTTAGAGTCGTTGATATGTGCCCAGACGACCCGGGTTCAATTCCCGACTGCCGCAAAAAATTTTCACTCATTTTTGGCGTAGATTTATGATTTTATCTTCAAAATGATGGGTTTTATCTCATCTATTCAAAAATCGGACGGAAGACCCACTCGTTGCTCGTAAGGAGAACGACTAGTTATAATTATTTTTTTTTTCTATTTTTTAAAAACTAGAGTACTTTAGCAAAAGGATAAAGGAAAGGACATCGATATCTTGAGTATGAAGAGAAATTCGAGATCCAGGATCTGGCAGGCATTCATGCAGTTGTTTCAAAAGAAGAAAAATATAAAATAAAAAGGTTTGCATTTGTAATGGATGGCAACTTGTAAGCGTTCTTGCTAAATTTATGCGCGGATCGCAGTAACTAAATTTAACGTTGGAACACAAAGTTGATGAAATCACTATTAAGTTTTAGAAAATCATTCGTCCAATTATTTCCGATTTAACGTTCTGAAAAAAAAAGAGATATTCTGCCACTAAAAAATGGAGAACTATAATCGAAGAAAATACCAGTTGAACGCTTTGAATTATAAAATATTGAATAAAGTTGCCCTTTCCCTAAACGAAAAGGGAATAAAACAAGAGGTCCATGGGCCACATCGCTCACCTGAGGAACAATAGGTTTGATAAAATCAGCTTAATGGAGTCATAATACTAACTGTCTGGACAATGTAAATACTGTATAAATAGAAGTCCATTTACTTCCCCCCCCCCCTTGATATTCTTATGTTTATATGCAAGTCCCTTTTCAAACCGGGTGATTTTATAATTATAACACATGTTGAGCATTCGAGATTCGAGTTCTCCAACACATCCTAAACGATTGTTTATATATGGGACTAGATAATATCCCGCGCGGGGGGGGGGGGGGGGGGGGGGAGAATAACACTTAACACATTTAGATGATTCATTTTTTAATATTTAGAACCACAATTTTGTTCAATTTTGTAAAAATGTAATGTTCAAATATTTTCTTACTTGCGTTATTTACATATTCTTTAGAATTGAAATAAAAAACTGCATGGCTGGATATTTAAAGGAGTGGGCATGGATGGAAATATAAACTGAAATGGATGATGTATATATTTATAAATGACCTGAATTCTTTGTGTTGCAGCTGACGGACAAAAATGGCGAACTTTTAGTTTAGGTAAAAGACTGTTTTGAAGAAAAAAAATTGCACTTCCCCATTCAACTTCCCTGTTTTGTAAATACACCTTTTATTAATTTGGACGTAGAACACAGTATGTTTATTATTTACATAATAATGTACATGTATAAGGTTTACTACCTATCTGTCGTGTTAAAAAAAAAATAAAATAAAAACATACGCTAGTGTATGCCTATTTATTTCCATATTTTAAACCAAAGTTGCCAGTAATAAAGTATCTGCCCAATGTTTAACTCGCCCTTTACTTTCCGCCATGACGTTTATTAGTCTAAACGCGTTCTTTGTAACCCCTTCAGAAAGGTTTTTTCTGACCAAAACCGTATCTAAATAATCCATTTTATTTATTATTCTTTTAAAATCAACCAAAAATTGCTGACCCAAGGTATCAGCTTGCGATGAATGACGAACTCGTCCTGTCAACCCGCGTCCTTGGTTACCCCAATCTGGAAAGTTCTATCCATCAAAACTTAACCGCGCATTCAAAAAAAGAATTGACTCATTTTATTTATCTTAACATTTGTCAAATCTTAATTTCTATGTATATACTAAAAAGTTCCCAGTAAATTTATTCACTATTTACATAATCATTCCACATGATTTTATTGCAAGCATATATTTTGTTGCAAACTCCAACTGACTGAATCTTCATTATCTGAGGTTGCTTTCACTTAAGTTTCAGCTTTTCTATGCAAATGGTTTTTAGAAGTAAATTTTAAAAAAAATTCACTAGACTTTCCTATGTAAATTTTTTGTCCCCCC
>WFKH01011925.1:20583111-20593129 GCA_016163765.1 Magallana hongkongensis | reverse complement strand
CAAGTACGTTACAGTCTCTATTATCTTTCCCTTTGATGTCCGAATTTTCTTCTGCCCAAATGGTAGGTCTTTCACTATGTGAGAAGATGTGATGAATTCAATAAAATTATCCAATTTAGCTGGATCCATTCGCTGACGAATATCATCCTTTTCTGGTGGTGGTAGGCAGCACCCCTCAAAGTTAACATGTGTTTTGGCAATATAGTATCTAAAGATAATTTTGAAAGTGTTCTTCATTGAATACATCCATTACTAAGGGCTGACGTCACTTTTATAAAGTTTTTTATATTTACTTATTTCCAAAAGCAGTTGATCTGATATATGTTATTAATAATAGTAACCAAATTGATTTGTGCAGGGGTTCACTAGAAACTCACAGTTGCCAATAATTGTCTTTTTAAACCAATCTAAATAGTTGTCTTCATTAGTAAAAGAAATTTTACATTTAGACTTAATATCATGAATATTTGTCACTGCTAACCATTTAATCACTTGTCAAATCATAAATCAAAGTTGTTTACTTAGCAAGCAGAATACATGTACTGGTAAATTTATACGTGCATGTTCCGGTGATTTATATATTCATACCTTTACTTGGTGACATCAGGAAGCAAAATCTTCATTTCCTGGTAAGTTCTGGACACAGAGAGTACTGACAAAATCTGTCGTTTTAACTGCGAAGAATCAGCTTTCTTGTAGGACTCAATAAGAACATATGTTGTATCTTCACACACAGCTAACGAGATGTCAACTGGATCTGAATTGCCTACTTCTCTATAAAATTCCTTCACCACTGTCTCCTTTTCATTGTCAAACAGAATTTCTGCAACTCTTGCCAACATGTTCAGAGATACATTACATATTGCTGAATACTTTGTGTTTAAGACTTCAATTTTGAATACAAAGTGTCAGGTAAAAATCAATTTTAATTTTAATTTCTTCTTTACTATTCTGTAATATTTCTTATTACATGTTTATCTGGTAAGCTTATTATTTAAACAAGGTTTATCTTATTAGTTCAAAATTCAGACTGGTCAACAGCACTAAATGTAATAGTATGATAGAAAATACAATGGATTTGAGCCATGCATATTTGGGTTACTAAATCCCAGACTGGCTGGTGCATAATTATCATATTTATGCTTCACCTATTTTGATAATTTTTCACTTACTTTGCAAAATATTTGGCAATATTCAGTTGCTAATTTATATCACTGATCATTACAATTTTTCAAAATAAATAAATGTACCTGCATTCCTTTGAAGTATTTTTGTTTTGTCTTTGCTGTGTAGGTTTGCCAGAGTAAATGTGGAAAACTGAATGGTTCCAAATCAATATCTTTCAAAAGTGTTCAATCTATCAAAGGTATAAACTTTTAAGGAGCCTTGTTAACTCATTTCTGTTTCCTCTGTTGAAGTGGCCTAAAAATAATTGATTCAATTTAATTTAAAATTCAATTTAATTTCATATTTTATACATTTTATTTAACATTTTTAAGTAAAAAATGCCAATGTTGAATCAGTAAACACCATGTTCTGCATCTCTATTTGGTTACATATCAAAATAACCATTCAAATCACCTTAAGCTTCCTAATTGTCTCCTGATTTGAAACCATAACATCCATTTCAGTAGTTGCAGAGGAGAAGTCATCATGAAGTGGCTCTTCATGTATAACATGTTGTCTCTGAGTCTAAAAGAGGTCATTATATGCAACAAATATTAATAAGACAACAATACAAGTCACATGCTTGAATTAAGAAACCCTAAGCCTAAGAAAGACTAAATTATCTTCATTTAACAACAAAATCCATGCAAATGCTTAACAGAATATGATATAGTTTAAAAAGTATTTAATAAATTAATTGCATTTTTCTTAATAAACACATCAATATATTTATCATCAAATCTCATCTCAAGGTAAAGGTAATCTTATTTAAAATGTTTTATAATATCCCCCAAAAAACCCCCATAAAATACTTCTAGGGATTATCTTAGCATCAAACCTTGGTAGCTCTATCCCTTGTCATTACATCTTCATCTTGTTCAATACTTGGGGCACTTAGCTTTACCAGGCAGCTGGTGCATATAGCTAAAACAATTATTTCTCAATTAAACCATGGTAATAGCCACAAATATGCCTAGTCATATTAAACAGATCTTACTTATTATAGAGTATTTTTTTTTACACTGTGACTGAATGTTTAAAAAAAAACTAAATAATAAAATAGTTTAAGATCTTTGTCATCATCATACTTTTAAATCATTATCAATCTCATATCATTTAAGAGATATGTATAAATGCATATTCATTTCCATTATAGATCATTGTGCATTTGTGTATTATATATAGGTTATACTTACGGGTTCCAATTGGTAGAACGGGTCCATATCCTCTGTGTATTTTAAGGATGTCACTGAGAGTAAGTGACCTGCTAGACTTATAACGCGAAACTTTCGCGAATAAACGCGAAACTTTCGCGGAATAACGCGAAACTTTCGCGAATTAACGCGTTTCTTTCGCAAATAAACGCGAAAATTCAATATAAATATTGTCATCCATACAAGAACCCTTATGAAGAACAATGATTGAAAACGAACATATTTCAATTTTAAATAGATACTTATTATTTATTATTTTTATATCATCTTCAGTTTTCCGTTGATTTATCAAAACAAAATCATCTTTTTGTATACAAAAAAATCTGATAAAACTTCATAAGACTGTTAGATGTTTTGATGTTAGATGTTCCAAGTAGATAAGAAGGTAGAGCGCCGACCCTGTGTTCCAACAGGCATTCATTAATTATATTTTTTTTCCCAAAATTAATATAAATTCAAACGTGGGAAATCTTTAAAATCTTAGTACTGAATTTCAAACGACATATGTGATTAATTTAGAGGATGAATTTATGTTATCTAAATTTGAACAATAGCTAAAAAAATGTATAGATTAAACTTATTTCAAATTGCAGCTTGACTTTCTGATATAAAGCCGTCAAACTAGACGTTAATTTATGTCGCGGCGATATAACATATATACCGTTTTGAACAATGATATCCTTTCAGTTTTACAATGATATTTAATAAAACTTTAATTTCAAATTAAAATTGTTATAATGCAAATGTTGATGCCTCATTTTCTATAATACAGCGCTCATGAGAATATGAGAAGCGCGATGCATTATGTCGTTTGAAAATTAAAGATTTCCCACGTTTGAATTAATATTAATTTTTTATGAAGTTTTATCAGATTTATTTATATCTATATATAAAAAAGATTAGTTTGTTTCATTTGAAACTAGATGTGTTTGATTTCAGTCATTGAGCTTTATACAGGTTCTTGTATGAAATGACATTATTTATATTAAAGTTTCGCGTTTATTCGCGAACGTTTCGCGTTATATTGCGAAAGCTTCGCGTTTATTCTCGAAAGTTACGCGTTATATCGCGAAAGTTTCGCGTTATATCGCGAAAGTTACGCGTTTATTCGCGAAAAAATTATTTTTTTTACCTTCGGAAATGAGCTCAATGGGCTTTCGTAGTTAGAAACAAAAAAAAAGAAAACAAAACAGCAAAATCGTCTTCTGTGGAAACTTGAGTCTGACATCAGTATGATTATTTCGTGGAGTTCGTGATTTTTCTTAGGTAGCTGAAGGTTTGGACCAATTAATAAACTGGGCGTTTAGATTTCAGTCCTGTCAGTTTCTACAGATGATGCTATGAATGTGTTATCAAATTCCCTAAGAAATAGAGGGAATCATACTTGGTGGATGTAAATACTGTTATTTATTTATCATTGCTATTATATATCATTATTTGTTTTTTTTTAATGTTTATATATATTTTATTTCAAGTTATGACTCCACTTATCCTCCCTCCTGTGAAACCAAAGCTTATGTATACGCTTAACGAAACGCTAGAGCGACGTCCTAGCTATATTTCTATTTTTCATGTGTTCTCTAAAATTATTTTTTCTTGTAAATACATTGATGGGCAAGATCCTATGTAGAATTTGTATATTTCTGTTAAACCGTAAAATGTGGATCCGCTCCTTTAACACATCTTTGTGAAGCAAAAGCTTAGGTCTTCGCGATTACAAATCTCAAATTATTCCGGTCCAACTTCAGGATTTTTGGGACTTAATTTTTGCTAACGTTTTAAAGTTATAAACTTAAATCACAAAAACGAGTCCATGTATTTCATACAGAAGTAATAATAATAGTGTACTACACATAAATACAATATACTGAAATTAGAATATCACCGTTTAGATTCATTCAACAGAATCGTGCATTTATTCTATTGAAAGAACAGTCGGATTACTTGACTTACCTAATTTCGGGTACTAGAAGGTTTAAAAAAAGGAGTTACAAGTAAATTTATGTAAAATACATGGCTTTGTAGTGTAACACGTGCCCATTCATTTTATTTTGAAATTCTATATGATACATTTGTACGTTGGTCGTGAGAAAACATCTTATGTAAAAGTGCACGTTTGTTTGAAATGAAAACGAGTTGCTTTCAAATATTTCTTTCAGCTAAATTCAAGCGAACACTGTACTACTAAATGTTAAGGAGGTTGGCACCTGAAATACTAGTAATGTCAATCATCCGAAAACCACTTGGATATAGAGATGGGGACCTAAAATGTTCATTTATTTATTTGTGACCCATGTCACATGCCATTTTTTGGAAATATTGGGCCTCAGACAAAAATTATACTTTGCCTGAAATTATTGCTAAAATTTGGCACGGAAATTGATTATTTGAAGAAATCAAACAAATATTTATAGTTTGAACTATCATTTAATTATGATTTCAATACAATATGAAGTTGAACACATGTAGTGACTATAAAAGTAATATCTAAGTCAAAGTTTAAAAAACCTTGCCTTACCGGTTGCTTCAAATGCCAATGTTTAAACTTTACAACTGTTCGGAAAAATGTTATTGTTGGATTTCTGATAATATCAACGAAAGATGTTTTTGGCACCAAAATGTCTACAGAAATTCCCCCATTGCAATTTACTTTTGACAGTGGGTCACAATGAATAGCATATACAAATACTGAAAAAGCTGAGGTTTTAGATAATTATTTTTCTTCAATGTCATGTTTAGATTACAGTAAAGCTAAATTAAAATTACCTGAATTCTCTTCTTTATGCAAGAATTTTATTAATGATATTCTTATTTCTGAGCAAAATGTTTTTGATATAATTTCCTTTCTACAAACAAACAAAGCTGTTGGACCAGATTTTATAAGCAACAAAATGCTCATACGTATTATTTATAGTATTGCCAAACCTTTGTGTTTATTGTTAAATCGTTCTTTAACAGACTGTATATTTCCATGTTCCTGGAAAATCTGTAATGTTTCACTTTTATTTATGAAAGGGAATCAACTCAAATGTCCAATTACCGACCTGTTTCTCTGTTAGTTTGTGTTTCCAAAGTAATGGAGCGCATAATTTTTAAACATATTTTTAACGTTTTTTATAAAAACAATATGTTTTAATAAATATTAAGCTAGTTTTTACCCGGCCACTCTTCAGTATATCAACTTACAGAAACATATAGGCTAATATACTTAAAGCAGTAGATCAAAGTTAAGTAAATCATGCTGTATAATATTTTGTGATTTGTCCAAAGCGTTTGACCGCGTCTGACACAAGGGTTTACTTTTTAAATT
Source organism: Magallana hongkongensis (assembly GCA_016163765.1). Taxonomy (NCBI): domain Eukaryota; kingdom Metazoa; phylum Mollusca; class Bivalvia; order Ostreida; family Ostreidae; genus Magallana; species Magallana hongkongensis. The sequence goes on along the minus strand of WFKH01011925.1, from coordinate 20,587,438 downwards.
TTGACGTATGATGTCACTGGAAATATGTTTAATTGGTTTAACAGTTACCTAGAAAATAGGCCATAAAGAGTTATGTACCGTGATTCGTTATCTTCTTTTAAACCTGTATATGCTGGTGTCCCACAAGGTCCAATACTGGGTCCTTTGTTGTTTATTATTTATGTAAATGATGTATCAGTTAATATGATAACTTTCTGTAGTATTTTTGCTAATGACAATACTCTTCAACATGCCGCTACCAATTATATGATATTCAATATAATTTTAATCAAGTGACGTTTGAAATTTTTACTTTTACTTTATTTGAGAATTAGAAATGACACAGTCACTCCCTCTTTAAAATTTCAAGACTGCAACTTGGAATTTGTAACCTCTCACAAGAATTTAGGCGTCATCTTTTCTGAGGATCTCACCTGGACAATATATATAGATAATCTTATAGCCAATGCGAAAAAGAAATTAGGACTAATGAAAAAGCTCAAGTTAAAATTGAACCGCAAATCTTTATCAGTGTTGTATACTTCATTCATAAGACCTCAGTTAGAATATACATATGTTCTATAGAAAAGCTTTTGACTAATGACTTTAATAAATTAGAAATAATAAAATTGGTTGGAGCAAGAATATTAACTAGTCTACCAATTTTTGCCTCTGAAAAGCACTGTATTTTAAAACTGGGTGGTATACATTATGTAACAGAAGGAAAACATCGAGATTAAAATCAATATTCAAAACAAACCGAAATTATTTACCTGCTTATGTTATGCATATGTTTTTCAAACAAGCGTTTTAATTCATCTAATTATCTTACCAGAAATGCACATAAATATTGTATACCAACATGTCGCTTATAACTATATAAATCTTCATTTGTTCCTACTGTTATACAATAATGGATGCACTTCCATTGGATGTTCGTCAAATCGACTCTATTTGTACTTTCAAAGAAAAAAAATAAGCGTCAATAACTAGAGCCGAGCTCGTTGCAAAGCAACGAGGAGGTCTTCCGTCGCAGCTTCGTGTCGAAAAAGGATTGTCAATACGATAATAGTCATGATGTTATATACTAGTGCTTATAAATGAGTAAATGGATGGCATGTATCAGCCCCTTATTGTATCGGCATGTATCATCCCCTTATTGAAGAGGACAGCAATTCCAATCCAGCAATAATTAAATTAAGTAAAAACACATGGTTTCTCTTCTTAATATATTTGACAGCGTATTAATTAATAAAATGTGTGCGAAATACATGTAAGAAGAATTTATCAGCAACTGCTTAACAGCAAATGCCACATTTGTCATAATAAATTTTTCTCCGCAAAGAGATTGACCGATCAAAAGATTTTAGATCCTATTTTTGATTTATTTTCTGTTCACTGCATTTCAGAACAGTTACTATACATGTACATCATTGGGATCTTAAACTTCTCAGATAGCCCTGCTTTATTAAAGGATGAGACATTGAAAATCACGTTGCGTAACTATTCACTGAAAAAAATAGTTCAAGGTCACAGCACAACCCTTACTTTTTCTGGTGAAACTAAAACTGGATTTGCCAAAGAAGGAGACAGCATAGAATAGACATCTGTTTCACTGATGTCTGTTATGATTTTGACCTTTGAATTATAAACTAAGTTTATGGTCACTACACACTTATAAACCACAAGTACTGTTTGCAATGATCTACATTTTTGCCAGGAGAGAGAACACACGGTCCAGACTACAGTGTATACTGTGCTATGATATTGACTCTCTACATAGACACTTTAGTTAATTGATGCCCTTAAAACAAAAAATACTGTAATGTACCTGACATCATTTAAATGGTGTCCCTCTGAAAAAACCCGGTCACTTAAATTATTGGCATAAGAATAGAAAGCTTTGCATGCAACTTTGTAAATCTTAAAGTTTGACTAAGAATTTATTGAAACTTTACACGGTGGTCTGTGATATAACCATGACATTTAAAAATTATCAATATCTTGATTCAAGTTCACTGTACATCCTTGACGTATGAATATATGGTCTGGACACCTGACCTCCACCCTTTTACCTAGAAATATGGTTTGAGGTCACTACACACTCTTTATTCAAAGGCACTTTATGGATAAAGTATAAGAAGTACATGTAAGTAAGTTAAATGTACACATACCCTATTACAGAGAAATTATACTTGTGGAAAAGTAAACATACTCATCATTATTCGGCGCCATCAGAATGGGACGTCGACCCTAGTTATAATTGTATATGAATAGATATTATGACTATAAATTATGATTAGTACCCATTGTCATGTAAGAAGGGGGATTAACCAAGTGTTCTGTCCAAAAGTACCCAAGTTACAAACGACTTGGATAAACGTATTTTTGAATTGTTATTTCATACATAATGTATAATGCTGCATTTGTTCATTAGGAAAATATCAATTGCCAGTAATAATCTGTGTAGAAAATATGTGGTCACAATTTATCTACGTAAATGTAGCTTGTACACTGATCCTGAACATATTTGAATAACTGTTCAAATTTTCTGCGATGTTTAGTACTGGTTGACGACAATGCGCGGATCTAGAGGGGGCGGGTGGGTGGTTAACTGGAAAATTCAAACAAACTTATTAAATGGACCTAGTAAAATTACTAATCATATATACATGTATGCATTAGACACCCACTGGCAAACAACATTATCCCATGGACCCCCCCCCCCTCCCAATTCCTTAAGCGTCCGGGGAAAAATCCTGGACCCGCGAATGACATCGTATTTATCATGCCATATCCTTACGTATCACGGGACTCCATGACTATGTGATTTTGTTTAGTTAAAAGTTTTAAAAATTGTAAACTTGTAGTTGATCCCGTGTTGTACATTTATTACGCGACATCCGTGCGCTCAATTTGCGGTAGAAGTAAAAGCGCTGATCAGACAACATACACACACACCAAAACGATTTGGTAAAAAAAAAATATATCAACAATTCGAGTGCGCGTGCACCGCATACGCATAAGTTCGCACGAATAAAAATCTCCGCAATCTACGGATTTGTAGCATTTTTAACCGTATGACTGCTACTCGATCTTCTACAACTGCCCGAATCTAAACAATTGTTTTTTAACATATCTATTACTCTTCAAACATAAACAAAACTTATATAAAATTGACACATGTTCCCACGAAAATGAGTTTGCTTCTACAAAGAATCAAACGACCATACAGAAAAACTACAAAAGCGATCATCTTACCGTTTCTATTTTAGGGCCTGAATCTAAATGTTACATTAAAGTTTTGTAATTCAAAGAATTCAAAACTATCTATAACAATACAGGGTGAATTAAACATATATTTTTTTTTTAAATTCACGTGAATATGTACCTAAAATAATCACTGAATCCTTCAATTCCGAACATCGATCAGCGAGGATTTTTTTTATCGTGCGAACCCCTCTCACATACATGTAACATTGCAACACGGAACTTTGGTTTTAAACTGCCTTACAATAAACGCTTGGAGAGAATTTAAAAAAAAATCTCCATTTTGGTTCCTGTTCAATTAATGCATTCAAATTCTATTTTGCTCTCTCTCTCTCCTCTCTTTCTCTCTCTCTCTCTCTCTCATATTTTTGTACAACTTATAAGTAAGAATACTTATAATACTTTATACACTTATATACTAATTTGTGTTCGCCAAATATAAATTCATAAGACAGGTTGATCTGGCAGGGTGTGAATATCGTCTAAAAAGTGTTGAAGTCTGTCTTGTGAATGCTGCACAGTCTCAGCAGTAATTAACGGAGATAATCATGAGTAAATATTTTAATCTTTAAGTTGAAACGCTAGTCGATTTCATATGAACCGGTCAAAATTTCGTCGTTGTATTGAATTTCATCAATAAACATGCACACGTGTGATAGGGTAGAAGCACACGAATCTTGACGTGTGTATTAGCTAGACTACCGCAGATCTCTTGTCCACTCGCTTGCAAGGGATTGATTATGTAAATGTATACACAAATCCCAGTGGCCGTGTTTGGTTTAAAATGTTTGCAGTTTTATAAATGTTTTATTTTAAACAATATAACTATTTTGATGACATCGACAAGATCTCAAAGAACACCTTTTATAAAGAGAAAATAACCAGCATATCTATTATTTTTGAATTATGAAGCTAAAACAAATTTCATCATTAACAGGTTAATCTTTTTGTTGTTGATCTCAAACATTATTTCTGTAGTTTTTAGAACATTTTAGACTTGCAAACCCACCACTGATCTATGTCTGACTATGCTTCAGATGGGAATAATAATGCTTTTACTAATTCTTAATTTACACTC
>WFKH01011925.1:20564528-20582260 GCA_016163765.1 Magallana hongkongensis | reverse complement strand
GGTAGAAGTAAAAGCGCTGATCAGACAACATACACACACACCAAAACGATTTGGTAAAAAAAAAATATATCAACAATTCGAGTGCGCGTGCACCGCATACGCATAAGTTCGCACGAATAAAAATCTCCGCAATCTACGGATTTGTAGCATTTTTAACCGTATGACTGCTACTCGATCTTCTACAACTGCCCGAATCTAAACAATTGTTTTTTAACATATCTATTACTCTTCAAACATAAACAAAACTTATATAAAATTGACACATGTTCCCACGAAAATGAGTTTGCTTCTACAAAGAATCAAACGACCATACAGAAAAACTACAAAAGCGATCATCTTACCGTTTCTATTTTAGGGCCTGAATCTAAATGTTACATTAAAGTTTTGTAATTCAAAGAATTCAAAACTATCTATAACAATACAGGGTGAATTAAACATATATTTTTTTTTTAAATTCACGTGAATATGTACCTAAAATAATCACTGAATCCTTCAATTCCGAACATCGATCAGCGAGGATTTTTTTTATCGTGCGAACCCCTCTCACATACATGTAACATTGCAACACGGAACTTTGGTTTTAAACTGCCTTACAATAAACGCTTGGAGAGAATTTAAAAAAAAATCTCCATTTTGGTTCCTGTTCAATTAATGCATTCAAATTCTATTTTGCTCTCTCTCTCTCCTCTCTTTCTCTCTCTCTCTCTCTCTCATATTTTTGTACAACTTATAAGTAAGAATACTTATAATACTTTATACACTTATATACTAATTTGTGTTCGCCAAATATAAATTCATAAGACAGGTTGATCTGGCAGGGTGTGAATATCGTCTAAAAAGTGTTGAAGTCTGTCTTGTGAATGCTGCACAGTCTCAGCAGTAATTAACGGAGATAATCATGAGTAAATATTTTAATCTTTAAGTTGAAACGCTAGTCGATTTCATATGAACCGGTCAAAATTTCGTCGTTGTATTGAATTTCATCAATAAACATGCACACGTGTGATAGGGTAGAAGCACACGAATCTTGACGTGTGTATTAGCTAGACTACCGCAGATCTCTTGTCCACTCGCTTGCAAGGGATTGATTATGTAAATGTATACACAAATCCCAGTGGCCGTGTTTGGTTTAAAATGTTTGCAGTTTTATAAATGTTTTATTTTAAACAATATAACTATTTTGATGACATCGACAAGATCTCAAAGAACACCTTTTATAAAGAGAAAATAACCAGCATATCTATTATTTTTGAATTATGAAGCTAAAACAAATTTCATCATTAACAGGTTAATCTTTTTGTTGTTGATCTCAAACATTATTTCTGTAGTTTTTAGAACATTTTAGACTTGCAAACCCACCACTGATCTATGTCTGACTATGCTTCAGATGGGAATAATAATGCTTTTACTAATTCTTAATTTACACTCTATCGTTTAAATCAATTTAAGGATGAAAAAACGTTTATGTGTAATCGACATTCAAACAATTCGTTGTGTTTGCGGTTAAATAAAACCATGTATGCAAGACGCGAGTCTTGTGTATTAGATCACGGCTGCTAGCTAGTCCAGCCGCGACCGATCTCCTCGGCCGCGGGCAAGGGGTGAGTTACGAAATGACACACACAGCTCAGAACCCAGGTACATGTAGATTTCATAATAATTAAAATGCATTACATAGGTATTATTTTTTTTAGACTTAGATACCCACAATTGATATATGTCTGACGATGTTTCAGATTGAGAATAATATTGCTTTTATATTTCTTAAACACTCTATCAATTACACTTAATCAATTTAAGATGAATAAACTTTTATATGAATTCAAAATTCAAACAATTCTTTGTGTTTACGGCTAAACAAACTCATACAAGTAAGATGCAGATCTTGTGTATTAGATAACCGCTGACCGCTAGGTAGTCCGGCCGCGACCGATCTCCTCGGCAGCGGGCGAGGAATGCGTTACGTAATGACACACACAACTAAGAATCCAGGTAGATTTCAAATGCTTGCATATAAATGACTAAAATATATTTCATAGAAGTTATTTTTATTTAAATACAGTGCATGTATTTTACTAGAAAAGAAAAAGATTGTTTATATTTTCTCGTTCTCGTTTTTCTTAAGGATTCTCCACTAGAAGACCTAAACAGAAATGACTAAAAATAAAGCTGTAAGAAAAACATGTATACTTTTCTAAAAAAACTTTCTCTAATGAATTAAAGCATCCCGTATAAGCTGGTACACTTTCAATTGTTAATTTATGTCATTTGTGCGCACAAAGACTATTCGTTTACTTGCATAATGAAAACAGGTACGTGTTAACAAGACAAGCTTTTTACACTCTTATTACGCAATACCGGTACAAAATAATTTTGTAACGACATTATTAACATCATAATAAATAACTTTTCCAGCGACAGCTATATCAAAATATTAACCATTTTTGAGTTATAAAGCGAAGAACTTTAAGGGCTCTAGGCCCCTAATTTAAGGGGCCAGTCCTTTTTTAGTGGTGTTAAGTGAAAGCCCTTGATATTTTGCACATTTTTTGTTCTGTATGTGTTCAGAAAAAATTTTAAACTAAAAAGTTACGAGACAAAAACACGACCAAAAATCAGCATTTTTAAGACATCAAATTTTAATCAATTTTTTGAAACTTTAAATGGGAAAAATCGTTAAAACAAAACTCGGAGGACAACGTTCAAAGTATCTATTTTAAAGATTTATGACTTTGAAACACATGCCATGGATGGTTTCAGAGCCTTTGCGTGCACAGGTAAACCTGTATTTTTTTGAAAAAGGGGAATAACTCGGCACCGGAAGTGATTATTTTAATGATTTTCAGTTGATGTTGTAATTTGATTTGTAATTTGCAATGTACCCTGAAAATTTGAACATAATAGGACAACAAGCAAGCGAGATATTTGAGTTTAAAAAACGTCTAGAAGAAAAAAAAGAATTACCAACAGAATCAGTACAAGTTCTTCCGTTGAAAACAGAAGACCTTAATGACAATATTAGTACCAGTAATTCAGCACCACCTTTTTGTTTTTTTTACCCATGGTGATAGATACATTAATATTATTCATCCAAGACTCCGACCCAACTGTGCACTCAATTATGATTTGTATAGATGTAAATTAATTAACAACTCAATGTGCTCATGTGGTAAACCTAAAGATACGTATCACTATTTTTTTTTTTACATTTGCTACGTATGCAGATATTAGATATACTTTTTAACGAAATATTACAAATTATGAAAATCAATTTAAATATTGTAAACAACTATGTTTTACTCTGGGGTGACAGTCAATTCAGCATTTGTGATAACATTTATTTTGATTAGTTCATCGCTTTATTAAAGATAGTGGAAGATTTACCTGGTGTATTATTATATTATATAATGTAACTGTGCACGTTTGAATTCACAACTGTTTGTACAAATAATTGTATTTAAACTTGCCTTGTAAAATTCATTGAACTCTATGTGTTGTGTAGCGAATAATTATATTGTATCATATATTGTATAGGAAAACGGCGATCTAAGTTTCAGAACTTGTGCTCAATCCCAGTTGTCAATTAAAACAATAAAAATATGTTCAAATCAAATCAACAACGAAACGACAAAGCATTATATATTTTCCTTTCTGATTTTGCATTCAGAATTTACCAAAAAAAAAAATGTACCGTAGACTTGAAGTCAATCGTTAATAATGGGTATTAAAGAGAAAGCTTTGTCACACTGTTCAGTTTTATTTCTATTACACCATATGAAAGAAAACAGAAGCTTTTCAAAATTGTTGTACTTATTCTTTGAATACCTAATACCTAACGTAATTATAAAACAAACGATTATGTAACCACAACGGGGTTGGGTCAGAGTAAAGAAAATGAAGGGCATGAAACAGGTAAAAAATTCTCAGAAAAAGAACAGGTAAAACAAAACACTTTTGAAAAACATACAGAAACATATTATGACGCAAGGTTGTATGAAACCCGTGAACCTCGACACCGAGTCCCAAATCAGGATGATGATAAAAAATGTTTTATGGGTCAAGTTAAAGCTATAACAGCCGCACTCTCAGTGCCCCTATCTTCAGTGATAACTCCTTCTGAAGGAGATGCTAGAAAATTCAAACAATGGGTAAAAGAAGTTGAAAAGTATGGTGTATTGTCCGGGAAACAGGGTCACGAAATCCCCATGCTCGCGTATATTACGAGTAAAGGTTCGGTGGGAGACTATATTCAAATATATTTGGACAAATCAGACGAGTCAGAAAAAATGCCGTCGTGTAACGACCTAAAAAAAATCTTTAAAAAATCGATTAGCGGAAATCACCGAAACTCAAGACGCGTTAGCAGTAATGCGGAGAACGCAAGAAAATTCAAACGAAAGTGTGCAGTTATTCGCGGAAAGGTTATATCAAATTCTGGAAGACGCATACAGAAAAGATAGACTTAAAGATCCTTTAGTCCAACAACAACTAGTAGATATCTTTTGCGATGGTTTGACCTTTGACTATCTCAGAATGAAAATCCTTGAGAAAACACTAGAGACTTTGATTCAGCCGTTCAGTTAGCTATGCGGGAGATTACCCAAAAACTGGACCCGTCGCGCCATTTTTGATAAACAAAATCAGGAAAACTAGGATGTTCTTCCTTCGTTGAAGCACGAGGGAAGAACTTTCGTAAAAGACCTACATTTGAAATTAAATTTACTAACAACCCCAGTAGCTGTTTATCAAAGATAGGTAAAAATAAATTTAGAGCTTTGGTAGATACTGGCGCGGCTGTATTTTTAATCAGTAAAAGAATGTATGATAATTTGTTTCCCCGCCCCGAATTGTTTAAAAATGACGTTCCTTCTCTTCAAGCAGCAAATGGTAATTCTTTAATCGCGATAGGATGTGTAAATATTTGATATAAGATTGCAGGGTTAACTTTAGACCATAAACTTTATGTGACAAAGAGACTCAACCGAAACTGGTTCTCGGTCGTGATTGGCTCAGGAAAAACAATGTTCGTTTATACTTTGATCTTGGACTCATGCGCATTGATGGCAGGGCTTATGCCGAATTAATAGAAGATCTACACATTTCAACAATTGTAAGAAAAACCAAGAAACTTATAGCGAAACCAAATACTGTGACTGTATTTTATGGAAAAGTGAACAATAATTTCCCCCTAGAAGAAAAAGACAGTGGAAGTGAACAGTATAGACAATAATTGTATTATGGAGTACCCAGGACTATATTCAAAAGACTCATTTTGTGTAGTCCGAAGAGACAGAAAAGTTCCAATGATCTTTGTTAATCAAACCAACAAAAGTTATAAAATCCAAAGAGGCTAGATCGTAGGACGTGTCATCGCGTTAAGACCAAAAGAAATCTCGGAAATACAATCCCAACAGGACACAGAAGAAAAGATTGATGTGGCTGAAAGACTCGAACACTCCATCCAAAGACTTGTGAGGAAAAACATCGACTTATCTGCAAAGAAGGACAGCGACCTTGGAGTGACTGATACTTGTCAAAATGAAGATAGAAACTGGAGATCATTCCCCAATAAAGAACAGACTATATCGAGTTCTCTTAAATAAAAGACAGATAATCGACAAGGCCATAACAGAGATGATGAGTGCAAAGATTATTTAAAGATCACAGTCGCCTTGTTCATTTCCTTTGGTAGTAGTAAAGAAGAAGGACGGACCAGACCGGATGTGCGTAGACTTTGGAAGTTTAAACAAGATAGTAAGACTAGTATCATTCCCATTACCGCTGATTGATGACATCCTTTGTTTGCTCGGTAAAGCCAGGTACTTCACTGCACTAGATTTAAAGAGTGGATATTGGCAGGTAAAATTAGAAGACTCAAGTAAAAAAAAAAACAGCCTTCGCATGCCATAAGGGATTGTTTCAGTTTAATAGGATGCCATTTGGATTAAGTAATGCACCAGCGGTCTTCGAAGAACTGATGAACATCGTTCTTCAAGGACAGGAGGAGTTCGCTATTGCATATCTGGATGACATCCTCATATTCTCAGAAACACCGGAAGATCACCTCCATCATATCCAAGGTGTGTTTGATCGTCAAAGGACACATGGACTAAAACTGAAGTTGAAGAAGTGTAGCTTTTTCAAGGAGCAGACTGAATATCTTGGTTTTATCATCAATGAACATGGCGTAAAACCGGATCCAAAGAAAGTGGAACATATCAGAAAATTACCAGCACCCACTACAGTTCGAGAAATCCGTGGTTTTATAGGTATGTGTAGTTATTATAGACGATTTATACCAAATTTCTCAAAGATTGCGGAACCATTGATTGACTTAACCAGAAAGTATGCCAGATTCAAGTGGACATCATGCTGTCAAGAAGCGTTTGACTTCCTAAAAGAGAGTTTAACAGTGGTGCCTTTGTTAGCTTATCCAGATACTTATAAGCCATACATATTGTACACCGATGCCAGCGACAATTGTATCGGAGCTTGCCTCACTCAAAAGACTGACGAAGGAGAAGATAAGCCGATGTACTATCGATCCCACAAGCTGAGTAAAACCCAGGTGAAATGGTCAACTATAGAAAAGGAAGCGTTTGCAATCCACTACGCCCTCCAGAAGCTGGACCATTACCTTCACAGTAAGGACAGATCACAAACCGCAAAATATATCTTAGAATCCCCAATGCAGAATGAGATTCAATTATGGGCATTGAGTATCTCTGGATATAACTGCAAGGTAGAGTACATCAAGGGAAGGTTCAATTGATGTGCGGATCTTTTATCCAGGCTACCATCCACTACCTCTAAGGGTGAAGAGGAAGAAAAATCTGAATGTGATGAACCGGATGTCAAGGACAATTTCTTTCAAGTGAACGTATTAAATTCAAATGCTTTCTCACCCAAAAGATTTGCCAAGTGAGAAGTTAAACAGCAGGATGAACTGATCAAGCCTTTCATCGATTTACCGGAAGATGTCAATATCAAGGAAAGTCAACAAAACGATGAGCAGGTCAAGAAGCTGAAGAATCGGTTAAGCAAAGGAAAAGCAACGGCGACCGAAAAGAAGTTTCTTCAAATATCTGGCTTAATATACTATCTTTCAGATGGAGATTCCGAAGGTTCGAGACTGCGTCAGTATATACCACGGTAGTTAGAACTTTTGGTAGTGCAGCAATAGCATGATGGACTTGGACATATGGGAGTTGACAAAACGTATGATGTAATCAGACAAAAATACTATATGCCAAATTTATACAAGAGGTTATATTCTTATATAGAAGGATACGTAATATGCCAAACGAGGAGCAATAAGAGGACTCAATCTCCACTTCAAGCGACAGACATACCACCTTTTCCAATGGCTAAGGTAGGACTCGATTTGTCAGGACCATATCCAACTTCATTGTCAGGAAACAAGTATATAGTTTCTTTCATTGACATTTACTCCGGAAGGCCGGAAGCCTTTCACGTTCATGATAAGTCAGCTGACAATATAGTGCACCTTTCATTGGAAGAAATATATATTATTGATATTAAAGATATGGCTGTTCTCTTCAAATTCTCACGACAATGGAACAGAGAATGTGAATAAGAAAGTGGAAGAAACCTTGAGAGAACTAAACATTAACCACATCACAACATTTTACTACAGTCCTCAAGGCAAGGGCAAAGTAGAGAGATTCCATCGCACTCTTCATGACGTAATGGCTAAGAAGATAACAGACAACGCTCAAACATGGGATATTCATCTTAACCAGACATTGGCAGCCATTCGATTTCACCCGAATGAATCCTCAAAGTTTTCCCCATACTATCTTATGTGCAATAGAGACGTTGTGTTACCTCTTGATACTTTACTTAAACCTTGCCGACATGGAAAACCATGACAATCAATTGCGAACACTCATACTATGGAACCAATAACCGAAGAATTAGCATACCAGTTGACCGGAGAGAATAGGAACTCCGAGTTTCCGAGGCCCAAACGCTATGGACCGAACCCCAACTTGGCACGAGAATACCTTGCAGAAAGGGCGTTGATGTCCAAGAAAAAAAGGAACGCAGTAAATGTTCCGCAAGGAGCCACCTCGCCATCCGCGCAGGAAGTGCCGTTGAAGTGCCAATTAAAAATAGTGTATTCAGTATATTTCAGGAATTGTGAATAATGTAAAATGTTTTTGAAATAATTATAAAATTTTGTATTTTGAAATGAAATGTGGTGAGCTGTGTCCTGCGAATGGAAAACATCGACTCCGAATTACGCAAACGTTATCCTGATTATCGTTCCGATTTATTCGAACTGGATGTTATTGTGGAAACCGATAACTTAAGTTTAACCTTTATGTATGCTTGACTCTAACCTTTATGTATGCTTGTGTGTTTTATTATAATCATAACAACGCTTATGCTTAAATTGACATTTAATACTGGACATTATATCTTAAGTGCGTGGAACTTTGACGATTGGACAATCCTGGTCGCATGTAATCATGATTATATTTGACTTTGATTATTTCATATTAATTATTATTGTTGTTAAAAGTATATTGATTATTATTGATTTTTTGTATGAAATTCCAAACAATTATGTATAGTGATGTGTGTAGTATATATTTTTGTTAACGGACTATCATTGTGTCCCAAGCTGGTATAGGAAATTGGTCACTTCATTCTTCTTCTTAACATAGATGTTCTGACCGGTGTGTCACCAGGAAGTTCCTCTGACTTAGAAGAGTTTGAAGGATAGTTTCTCTCACCGGGCACCTGGCGAAAGAAATCTCCCTCCAGGATATTTCTTTCGTTAGGGGGACGTATGTCACCAGATAGCCATATATATGAAATATAATTGTATGATTGTATTCTGCTTTATGTTAATTAGTCATTAACTTGTTGCAATTGTGCACTCGATACGAGATAAGTTCGTAATGAAGGAGAGTAGTGAACAATGTTAAAGTTCATAATGTCATTGACCGAAAAGAACAACTGACATAGTTTGAATCCGTGGTGTCAGCGGAATGACCAGGAAGATTAAAACTCTCAATGGTGATTGGACTTTGGGAAACGATCAACGGATGCAAGACTCTTAATTATAATAAACCTTTAACAATGGACTTCGTTTATAAGTCACTTATGAACTGTGGCCTGAAAAGATTATTAACAACTGCTTATTCTGTATGCTAATTTTGTGCTAATGATTTGATTAGAAATAGTCAGATTGCTTTTATACTACTATACGATAACTATGTGCTTAATAAATATCATAAAACACGAACTGTCTTATGATTTAAAAAAAGTAAAATGAACAACAGAAGGATCACAATTACTACTCTGTAAATGTAAGCCCACCGTCTGAGGGGGACAGTCTTTCAGTTTAATATCAAGGGTTTTTGACATGGACATAGACTATTGCTGATGTAGTGAAACCTTTTATATCTAGGGGGGGGGGGGGGATGTGATGGTATTATATGTGTATATGTGTATGCAACAGGTACTTGCGTAATTACGATTTAAAAATATGTTTTTGTATTATGAGCGTAAATGTATATATTTGAAGAGAGTTCATTGTTGTCCTATGAAACAAAACATTACGTTACACATATCAAACCAACTATGTTAGTAAGCAATACAAGAAAGGTTTGTCATGATATTTTCTCCATTTTCTGATTAACTCATATATTAGTAATCTCGTGTAATCCTGAGATATTGTAAATTTCTTTATAATATCATAATGGAACACTGATATTTCATTATTATACGTGATTTGTGTTTAAGAAAAAAATGAATGGAGAAATATATTTAATATTTATTTTCAAAGTCAACGTCGATATAATTATTTTAAGTAAGGAAAATAACAAAATGTTGGTTGTTACACAATTATGATACATGTAGCATTGCAAGTACTAGTGTTAAACAAAACGATAACGAATACAATATAAATGTTTCGATCGTGAATGTAAATAAATTTCTAAATACATGTATAAGATCCATCACATTTCTTTGATATGTTGGGTATTTCTATGTTCATATAATTGACACAAATTATATCGTTAAAATAAAGAAACGATTTTACCAAAGGTCAATAAAAAAACACAAAAGTCATGAACATCAAGTTCATAAACGCAAAATTATATATGTATATATAAATTTTGATCAATGGTTCAGATTCAGGGCGCACATTTTCTATAAGTAAATACTAAACATCATTTTAAACATTTTCAATCATTCATTTCAGGAGAAACTCATCCAGTAGCCAATGAATATCGTACACTTGAATCTAACCCAAAGCCCTTTTAAAATGTTTCATTGGATTGTACATTTCAGCTTTTCGCAAATTTTCTTTCTAAAAAGAAAACAACCATGTTCATTAGTTTTGGAAATGTTCAATATATATTTAATTCTAGAGAAAAGTAAATCATAAAGTTAGTATGTTAAAACAATATATACAAGACTTATATTTGTGCACGCTAGGTTGATCAGTAATATGAACAGTATTTACCCGTCTTGGATGGATTTCTTTTAACGTTGTTTAATTAAAATTTAATTCTTTTTGTACGTATGTGGGATATTTTCTCCGTTTTTGACCTATTTAAGTCACATCTCAAAACACAATTTTTCGATCTTAACGAGGCCGGGTCTAATTTGTTTTTTAATAAAAATTATGACATTAATTTTTACCAATATAATTATTATTATAAGATAAAAAAAAACCTCAGACATTTACCGCATAGTTTGTATAGGGGGTCATCTTAAAGTTTGTTAATTCTTAACATAGGACCTAGGGGATTTTGCTTGAAATGTATAAATTTTGCACATTTTTTTCTTTAACATTTTTTTAAACTTCTGCCGTAGGCGTTTTTTTATTCTGTTTCACATATGAAAGTTTTCGTTAAAAGGCATCAGATGATCAAAGAAAAAAAAACCCCTTTGACCTCCTGCTTTATTTCAGGGCTCTCATCAATTTTTTTTGGTATGCCTAATTTCCCAGATTTGTCATATAATGGCTATTTTTTTACTTGACAAAGGCGGAAATGATGATCTTTATAGTATTATCAAAACATTCAGACATATTTGGGTAATGAAAATATGTAAAACCTCACATATTAAGGGCCATAAATACAAAACATGCGGTTACTGTCTTGAAATACATGTGTTAAGCTATATTAAGGCTGGGTAAGAAAAACGTGACAGAGGGCTAGGAGTAATGAATCCTTTTCTTGTTTTCGACCCGAATCCAAATATAGCGTATATTCATTAAATTTATGTTAATTCTACAGAATAATATCAATTTTACGCCCCGAACGAGCTATTTTAGACCCGAGTCCAAATATAGATTATACTTCATGAAATTTATGTTAATTCTACAAAATAATATCAATTTTACGCCCCGAACGAGCTATTTTAGACAAATTTCGCTGAATATCTGCAGTTAAAACTATAACGCCATGGCGTCAACCAAGCAAAAACATGACGTGACAATGCACATGAAACTCTGTGCGAAAGCGTGTGTACTCGAAATGTACTTGGCCTCGTTATATGTGATTAATTTTCTCTATAATCGTTTAACATAGTTTGAATGTTTTTTTTTTTTTTTACACATTTAAAGCTGTTGAAATCATTCAAACTCGTGTGGCTTTGCCACTGCAAAATATATTTTTGAGAAAAAATACGGTGTGAAGATAAATGTTATGTTTGGAGAGTATATTTCACTTTTTTAAATGAAAAAAAAAAAATTCCATGTTACAATTTATCACTTTTACAGATTGCACGCCAACCACGAATCTAAGGCTTATAGTTATGCGTACATTTATAAACACCGCTGGTGCTGGCTAGCTACATTTCTAGACTTGAATTGTTTTTGAAATTCTGTTTATACTCCCGCAAAAGAAATTAAGGGGGTATATTGGAATCACCTTGTCCGTATGTCTGTCCGTATGTTTGTAGACACAACTCTGCCCCCTCAATACTATAAAAATTTGTACATCTGTTGAGCACCTCCTGAAGATGTGTTACTGTAATTTATTTTAGGTAGAATAAGATTTATGATCTTTTGAGTTTTTTCCTTATTATATGAATTTTATACTAACGTTGAAATGTGAGGGAGATAATCCTTACAGATTTGTTGAATTGGTTCATAGAAAAATCTTTAAAATTTATATCATCAAAAAAGTTTGTTTGCCCTTATTTGAATCTATAAGAATTTTCATCGGAGGCAAGCGTTGCTGAATTAATAAATCAGGGAACATATGTTAAGAGAAAATATAGTCATTGGTTTGTAGGTTATTCTGTTTTATATAAACCGAAAGATTCTTTCATTTTAAAGAATTGAATTATGTTTAAAATGGTGCTTAAATTGTTTAAATTTAGTAGAACAATAAATATATGAAGTGACCCAATCTGCCCCTATGGGGCAGCAATGTACAATGTATGTGAAATTGAAACTCACTGATATGATTCTAATGTTTTGGCAGTTTTAAGATATTTTGTAATATTAAATTCTCTTTCAAACATTCAAATAATGTAATTATTCAAATTCTGATAATGTTTCGTGAGTTTTTCATGTTAACAAGCTTACCAAAGAAAATCATATTCTTTGGGATCAGTTATCTGAGGAAATGGAGTTATACGAGAATGAGCTGGAAATTTAGAAAACTCTAATTGCATCTGTGAAGACCCAAATAAATGAGATTAGAAACGCATTCGAAAATTTATCTGTAGAAGAGATTGGCTATTTCAATTAATTAAATTGCGGGGAGGGTTATTGTCACTGTGATTTTTTTCTCTAAATCAAATGAATATACTGGATACAAGTAAATGTATCAAATGTGTATTTGCAGCGAAGTTCAGCATGATTTTTTTTCTTTTTTAATTATGGTTTTTTTTAAAATTTAAAATCTTTTGATTTTCTTTATTATTTATTATTTATATCACAAATCTTCATGTTTCAATTAATTAAGTTAAATAGATAAGGCAAATTCAGATTTGCCTAGTTTGAAATAAGCCTTGCGGGAGTATTAGTCCTATAAGGACAGTTTTAGTTATTCTAAAAATCGACAAGAGTCGCCAGCGCGATACGCCTGTAATGTGAAATACTGTAAACTTTAAGGACAACACATGGGCGATAAATTGGTAAATTGCAAGTAGCTTTCTTATTCACGATCACGTGATTTCGAGGATAAATATCTCTGATTTTTATCAAATTATAATTGACACCTGGAAGCTGGTGAATGAACTACTGTTCCGCAATTGCAGTTTATTCAAAGCGGATTAAAGATAAGGTTAACTTTGCAGCTTCCATGTTTTAGAAATTGTAATTATGTAACATACTATTTTGTTCACTATGCTAAAGTTTTTTTTTCTTATAAAATTTAAATGATTTTGGCTGAACGTTTTTATAACTACAAAGGGTCAAAATGCATGATTTAAAATTGTCATTTTGATGAAATGTAAATAATTTAGAGAAAATATGCGCAATTTATATGTGATTATTAGAGGGTTATTTATACTTAAAATGTTCAAAAATGATGTTACTATTTATATCATGATTCATTTTTATATTCATTTCTAAATTAACTACTTAAAAATAATAATAATAAACAGAAGTCTAAATTTTGTACTACAGTAACTATTAAGTAAACGAATAAATCTTATTTGAAACCTTTCCAAGTCCACCGATTTCAGAAAAAAACTATCTTAGTATAAGAACGTGTAATCTAATGTCTCTAAAAATGTTTAACACCAGACTTCGCTTTTGTGAAAATTGATAAATTGCTTGTGTTCTGTTATTTTATCAATGTAAACTACAAAACTCTGCGAAATAAAAAAAATGAAATCAATTGTTATGTCATAAATTTTGACATCATATCTGAAATAAATGGTAGTTTGTGTAACGTCACAATGAAATTATGTGAGTTATCTCCCTGTAACCACAAACCTTACCTTCAAGTCTATTAGGTCGAGCGTGAAATTTTCAAACTGACGTCATAGTCATTTGCACAACATTAGAATATTTGACAGTTGTATTCAGCAGAGAAAAGCTATCAATGTGACAGCAAACTAAACCGGGTTTTTTTGTGTGCAAACAGTATCCATAATCCTTTTTTTTTTTGTGTGCAAACAGTATCCATAATCCTTATTTTCAATCTTAAATTGACAAACATTACATATTCAGAGAAATTGGGTAGTTTTTATGCAATATTTTGCCAAAAAAAAAGTTCAACAGATGTTATTTTTCCATAAATTATTAAGAAATATAATCTAAGTAATATGCACATCTCTAATATATGATTGTACAATTGTTCTGCAAATTAAACAAAAATTTGCTTAAATTCAAAGTCCAAAAAAGCTCGTACATGTAAATATTCATTATATCCATCATAATCGCCAAATATTTACATTTCACATATTTTTGCTCGTGTGTTGAGAACTACGGCATTCATAACACTGTAACACACATGGTACTCAAAGGTATAACGTAACAAACGTTGAACGCTGTAAACTGCAGCGTACAAAGCGAAAATCAAAATTCACGCTTGTGGCTGTTACAGTGGCTATTGCATTAATAGGAAGTAACCCATAGGACAAAATAGGAGTTTTAAGGTATGAATCACACTTGCAGACAATGCAAGAAGTTAAAACAATGTAAATACAAGCATTAAATCATTTTTTAAAAGATACAGTCTCATAACTGCAGCGATGTGTGCATACACATTTTCATAACGCGCTAACGCGCGTTCCTCAATTTCTATGCACACACCGCTGCAGTTATGAGACTGTATCTTTCAAAAAATAATGATTTAATGTTTAATTGACTTTTATTATCTAACTTCTATTTGTCAGCAAATTGCGTCGAAAAAGTCCCTAACATTAGCATTATACAACCATGTATGTGTATTCGCGCATGAGCTTACGCACGTGTCTGAGTTTGTTATGCATTAGACCTCTTTAGTCTTCAATTTGTTTTTAAAAATAAATCATCTTACCTATGGTGATATTTGCAAATCATTAAGATCATTATCATTGTTCCTTCTCTTTTTTCTCATGGTTCCTCAAAATGGTTTTTATATGGAGATGTCATTCCACCTTTTTCTATTTTAATAGTTTCTGAAATCATTTAAAAAAAAATAAAAATAACTTAAATATTAAAATATTATAAAATATCTTTAATTGATAAATGTTGATAACATTGAAATTCAAAAAAGATAAAAAATAAAATAAATAATAAACAGGGAAATGAGCAAACAAGATAAATGAGGATATTGAATAAATTCCATTTGCCAATTTGTATTATTTGTGTATTTTTGCCGAAAGACTAAACTTTAAACTATAATATTTCAAATTACAACATAAAAATGGTCGACCACGTGATTGCTAGAAGCCGGTTACAAAGCATTAATTTGAACATTTATGAGCGTTGCAATACAAATAATGAGATACATAACAAGCTTGTAAAAAATAATTTGAAAGAGTTGTATAACTAAAGGATATTATTATAATAGCGCATTCTTCCCATGTGTATGATTGGTCGATTGTCTCAATGAATTTAGTCAATACATATACCCCAAATTGCTTTATACAAAATCACGTGATGTAAATGAAATTTCAAAGTTCGAGTCGGAGTCATATCAATTTTGAATATAACACGCAAATGCGAGCTTATTATTGCAGTAAAAAGATTAAAACTTTCAGTTCATGCACAGCATTTTTGTTTTATCGAACAATATATTTAAAAAAAACCCCAGTTATAACTAAGGTGAGGAAAATTAGCTATAATGTCTTTTAAGAGTTTCTATAATATTGTTCATTATCACATGGATAAATACTTACCTTTTTTGTCATTTCTTGCATATATTATTTTATCAATGGCTACAAAAAATAAGGAAACCATATAGCCATAATTAAAACTAAATATCGAATACTCTCTTGAGCTAGTGGTTAAAAATAAAATGATTAATGATTATTTGATAATTATTAAGAATCCTGTTTAATGATAACAACGCAATATTTTAAGTTTAATTCACATTTTTATTATTCTTAATTCATTATGATATGCAAATGAAAGCAATAAACAGTAATCTTAAATTAAACAACTTAATCACAAAAATGTTGTACCACTAAAGGAACACAAAATAATATTAAAAGTGGTGTACCTTTTTCAGCAAGCGAATCAGAACTTCCTGAAAACAAAATAAAAACTTAAATCCGGGCTTTTCTAAAAATAATATGTAAGTAAAGCCGTGCTAAGATTCAACGTTACAATGCCACTACCTATAAAGTTAAACGTTAATATCTACAATATCATGTACCTCCCATGTTCTATGTAGCCTCATACATCCATCTATAAATGTTATTTTAATTGCGTTCTATTCTTTCTATTCTAATAATTTACCTTCATGTGAAAAATGATGAGAATAAAACAGCTTAAGAAATGAACAAATATCATTCATGGAAGGAAATGTCGAAAAATACAAAGTAGAGCAGAGCTGGTCATCCGTTATTAGTGCGAGTTGAACAAAAATATACGGTTCGGTGTTCAACAACTTTATTGACTAAATTTTTTTTTTGAAAACTTGGTGTAATTAAAAGCTTAATAAAAGCACGTTTTTTAAAACTGAAGAAGTTTTGAAAATATTATAACAAATCTATTGTCGAACAATACATGGGTATTTTTTTCCCCAGAAATTCCTTAACATTGAGATGGTTTACTTATTGATAGAGGGTACAAAACATTTTTATAAACTCAAAAGCAATGTTAGAAAAAGTTGATATTTTCGGCAATGATTTAATTGTTCATAGAAAATCGAACCTCTGGCCCTTACAAGTATATTTACGTTACATGCTCATCTCAATATTTTCATATCAATGGTATGAAAATGAAACGACGTGGAGTATAATATTTATTCTGATTATTTATTTAGACAGGGTGTCTTATTTACGCGACTGTTTAGACCAATCAAATGACGCGTTATTTAGACTTATCATACTGAAGTATAATAATATAGGATCATAAATGCTGTAATATAAACTTAGGAAATCACACGTCACATAAAATGTATTTTTGTTAAACAAATTAATAACTAAATAGATGTAAAGACAGATAAGATTATTTGTTGAGATTTAAACATTGCATGAAAACAAGAGGCCCATGAGCCACATCGCTCACCAGAGCAACAATAAACATAATAAAATCAGCTCTATGGAGTCATATACAAAATATCTGAACAATTTCGTATAATAGATCCTGTATAAAAAAAAAAATTCCCTGCATATTCTTATGTTTATCATTGAGCCCCTTTGTAACAGGATGGTTTTACAGTCATATCACATATTGAGCATTGCAGTTCTCAAGAAGATGATCAGACTTAATCAACTATTTGTATATGGATTATAAATCTACATCAAATTTTGAACCCCTTGTGAGGACCAAGAATTGTCCAGGGGCCAGAGTCTAAACAATTTTAAAGAATCAACAATATGTCAAAATGTTTGCATATAAGTAAAACCATATCTAATAACATTTAAATGTTTTCCTTTGTAAAATTGGAATCCCCCCCCCCCATGTGGCCCAACCCTACTCTTAAAGAATATGATTTTGACAAATTTTAATCTACACTATCTGAACTGACTAAAGTTAGAGCTTTTCTAGACAATTTGTGTTTAAGAAGATGATTTTTAAAGATTTTTCCCTATATATTCCTATGTAAAAATATGTCACACCCCCCCCCCCCCCC
>WFKH01011925.1:20546998-20564428 GCA_016163765.1 Magallana hongkongensis | reverse complement strand
CCCCCCCCCCCCCCCCCAATTGTGGCCCCACCCTACCCCCATGGATCATGATTTGAACAAACTTGAATCTTCCCTCCCTGAGGATGCTTCCACACAAGTTGCAGCTTTTCTGCATGATCGGTTTCTGAGAAGAAGATTTTTAAAGATTTTTCTCCATATATTCAAATGTGAAAATTCAACCCCCCTCTCACTGAGGCCCCACCCTACCCATAAGGATCATAATTTTATTAAACTTGAATCTACCCTAACTGAGGATGCTTTCATACAAGTTACAGCTTTTCTGGCCAATCGGTTTCTGAGAAGATTTTTCTCTTTATATTCCTATGTAAAAATTCGACCCCCCCCCATTGTGATCCATCCTAACCCTGGGGATCATGATTTTAACAAACTTAATTCTACACTACCTTAAGGATGCTTCCACGCAGGTAATAACATTTCTGGCCAATCAGTTTCTGAGAAGAGTTTTAAAGATTTTTCCTTATATATTCCTATATAAAAACTCGCCCCCCCCCCCCCCCTTGTGGCCCCCCCCTACCCCCAGGGATCATGATTTGAACAAACTTGAATCGACACTACCTGAGGATGCTTTCACACAAGTTAAAGCTTTTCTGGCTGATCAGTTTCAGAGAAGAAGATTTTTAAAGATTTACTCTATATGTTCGTATGTAAAATTCAACCCTCCATTGTGGCCCCACCCTATCCCTTATGGTCATGATTTGAAAAAACTTGAATCTACACTACCTGAGGATGCTTCCACACAAGTTACAGCTTTTCTGCATAATCGGTTTCTGAGAAGAAGATTTTTAAAGATTTACTCTATATATTCCACTGTAAAAATTTGACCCCCATTGTGGCCCCACCCTACCCATGGGGATCATGATTTGAACAAACTTGAATCTACACTACCTGAGAATGCTTCCACACAAGTTTCAGCTTTCCTGGCTGATCAGTTTTAAAGAAGAAGATTTTTAAAGATTTACTCTATATATTCCACTGTAAAAATTTGACCCCCCCAGTATGGCCCCACCCTACCCCTGGGGATCAGGATTTGAACAAACTTGAATCTACACTATCTGAGGATGCTTCCACACAAGTTTCAGCTTTTCTGGCCAAATGGTTTTTGAGAAGAAGATTTTTGAAAAATACCAACAAATTTTCAATGATTTTTTCTTATCTCCCCTTGAAAGAGGGCGTGGCCTTCATTTTAACAAACTTATATCCCCTTTACCTAAGGATGCTTTGTGCCAAGTTTGGTTGAAATTGGCCCAGTGGTTCTTGAGAAGATGAAAATGTGAAAAGTTTACAACAACGACAACGACGACAACGACAGACAACGGACAAATTGTGATCAGAAAGCTCACTTGAGCTTTCAGCTCAGGTGAGCTAAAAAGGTGTTAAATCTGTTAAAACAATCAGTTTGTTTTCTGCAATCAATTTTTGAAAAAATAAGGTTTTTTTGATACAGGATAGGGTGGATATGATATGATCCTTTTGATTTAATCTTGTGTTAACTTTTTGGTTTGCTCAGTAGACAACGAGCCTTCAAGATTTTCCAAGATAAAAAATTAAACGATCCAAGTAAAAAAAAAGTGAAACGATATTACAAAATAGTAGAATGGAGTTTGTCACTTAATGTTTTTGGCGTTAATTAATACATTTATCAATATATCAGTAATGAATAAAATAAATAAAGTAGTATACTTACCCCTAAAATGGATTTCAAATTCATGCTTATCTAAAAAGAAAGCGTGTTATTTATTATTTATTTGAATAATATTAAAACAAATTGCGTGAAACGTATACACATTTAAATCTAGTACATTGTATATGTTAAGTACGTACCCCCGGTCTTTTTTTCCCTGTATTTTCTGATTCTAGGATCTGAAAAAGTGATAAAATGCTTAGGACAAGTACCAGAAAAACTGCGATATGGTAATGTTAAACGGTCTGCCTTTATCAATAATTTCTTGTGCAATCTCAACTTATGTTTACATCTACAGGAATGTACAGATACATCTCATCATAGAGACACACGGCTGTAACGCATTAGATTAAAGAATGATCAAAGCTGAGCAAAGCTTTCAAAAATCAATGGATATTAAAAAAATAAGTATATTTACCTGGCCCTGTTATTTTAAGCGAAGCTTTAACATCTCCTGTTTTTAATTCAAAAAATAATAATGAAATGAAACACACAATTAGAATGTATGATATAATCATTAGATGTAAATTTACAACTGGTGTTCTCGAGTACTATTCTTGCGAAAATGTTTGAAAGATACTTTCACAAAAAAATCCTTGAAATGCATAATCTGATTCATTAGCTTTACTTAATTTTACTCATTATTCAAGATGAATAAATTGGTAGTTACATGCATAGTTACATTTCAAATGGTTCTGCATGTAATATAAAGTCTGAGGAAATCCGCGGCACTGAAAACTCCATTGCATTAATTGAAATGAAAAGTAAAAAAAAGGTTTTTTTTTATGTTGTTTAAATCCTTCGTAAAAAGCTAGAAATTAAATAATTTAATTTGGCTGCTGCAGATGTTCCCCGACCAATTTTAACTTATCCTTGACATTTAATGATTGACTGGTCACATCCGTCGTGTGCTCTTTGTCATTGTCGGGAAACGGAAAAATCCATATAGAATTCGGTGATTAATAATGGCCTAACAATAAGTATGAAAAACTTAAGTCAGCAATCGACATTTAAACTGAAATACAAGATAAGGTATTTGACTTTTTTCAAAGCTTTTTTATCCAGCTTATTTAATAGTTTTAGTATTAAATTTAAAGTTAATGTTATCATTGAAAAATGAGCGTCCGCCGGATTACTGTGTTGGAAACGTGTATGGTATTTAATAAAAAAAAATAGATAATGTCGCTAGTTGCACTTTTTATTCGGTTTGGAATAAATTGTTTAATTGAAAATAAATAAAATTGCAATGGGATTGAGCACCAGTTTTAAAACTTATGTACATGTAGCCCTTTTCCTCCAATAATTGACAAACACCTTTTTTAAAGATATATAAATAAATATAAAGATTCGAAATGGTTTACATAAAATCAGATAAGGTTTCAATTAGCACAATTTGACTCATATGTACGAGGGTTGATCTAAAAGTATTGTCACAGATGCGATGAAATCGTGAAAATCAGCGTAAAATAACAAAAAAATCGTGCTTTGAGATATCTACCTCTTTCAATTCAGATCTGAAAATTGTAATGCATTATGATAAATATTTCTGAAGATAATATATTTTGTAGAGTGTAAGGAAAGGATAGTCACCGCACGCTGGCGACGTCATTTCTAGATTTTTCGCGTTTTGGAGGAATTTTCTATTTAGTATTCTATGAAAAATTGGCCATGTTGCTCTATTACCATGTGTTTAATCATTTTTTTTACATTAAGTAACTAATTACTCTTTTTGTGATCGATGGAGTAGTATATTGAATTATTTAATGCTTGATCAGTTTTGTCGAGGTCTCTTCAAAAAGTCATGAACGTAGCTTTAAAATATAGCTGATGACGAAAGAACCTAGTTTTAATTTTCCTTCAGAGCTTATGTTTTTTGACTATCAAATTTTTTCATGAACATAACATATAATTTTATTAGATATCGGAACCACTTTAGGGTACCCTGTTCACTGGCTTTCATCTTTAGGTTAATATATCAAAACCAGTAGCCCTTTTCCAAAAAAACTTATGATCATTTTTTATCGTAAGTGAGAACTTTAGTTTTTGTTCATTTTCACAAAACATCTTATGAAATTCTTACGTGTAAAATTTGTCGTAAGTTTACGATAGCACATACAAGTGATACCCTTTTGTAAGTATTTCAAAACTGTAAAATATTATCATATAATGTAAAATATACAAGATAAACAGCTAAATTTAACATTTTGAACCACATTATACCGTAATTTTGCATTATATAGCAGTTACTGTCGAAAAAATACACAAATTTTACCAAAATATTTTTCGGCAAACATTTCTCTTAAGATTTTCCTTTGTCACACTAAACACACATTGTGATTGTGACGTCATATTTTGATTTCTACTACATCACATTGGTTTCACTCAATGTAAGTGGTATATAACTTCAGTTTTGCGTCCTGTTTATGAGTATTTTAGTTTATTTGTATGTTTCTCCTCTTTTATAAGAATTTTACATGAATTGAGATCGTTGCTAGGGAAAGGAAAAATCGTATGTAAAATCTTAAAGGTATATGCCGTTTGAAATGAAAACTTTAAAAGAAAGAAATGTTTGCGTTTTTCCATTAAGCTACAAAAGTTATAAACTTTCTTCAAATTCTACAGTTTAAATCAAACGCATTTAAAAGTATCAAATATAAATTCTAATTAGTTTATTAACTGACCGGGTCGGTCAGTTAACGCCCAACTTTGTAATATTCATAAGCACGTGATGTGACAAGCTAATTTTAGAACGTACACAAGACCCGAACACGTGGTCGATCCGTTGTCAGTGGAATAACGCGTTCGGAGAGAAAAGAAAGAAATAGTTTGACAGAGAACGTTGAAAAATGAGAATCTATATTGGAGACCACTTTGAGCGGTGGACACGTGTTAGAAACTTTATGTTTAACTACGAGCTTGCCGGCTTCTTGCTATAGACAGGTGGGTCACACAGCGGTGTGTTTTATTTGTTTAATATGATATTTACTCATTAAGGAAAAGAAGCTTATGTGCATGGTACGATATTCATTGTCTGAATATGATAAAACTTGTATAGCTATCACTCGAATGCTTAAAATTTTTGAATTTTATATGTTTTGAGTCGAGGGGCCCTAGAAGGGATAATTTTGACCTTCTATTTTATAATTATATGTTTTCAAATGTATGAAAATAATGGTCAATTGCAAAGAGTTCTCGTCGATTTTCACCGACACCGATACGGAACCATCCTCATAAAATGCAGATGACAATATCTGATATTTTTTCTGTTAACAGCACATATACCTTTTTATATGAATTCCACCAACTGTAAACAAACCTGTCGTATTACCTCATACTGCATGCAGCTTTTCTTAATTACTCTTCCCGCGCACATGCGCAAATCCACCTCAAACGTTAATCGTTTATGAATATGGATAGCTAAATCGCCGATATTCATTTTCAAATTATGGCTAATACCGCGTTAAATATTTATCAAAAAATCGCAAAATTTTCTATAAACTTCTTTTTCTTTTATCTAGCCATGCTGACAAAATTTAGGTGTGGTTTTCAACATCGCAAAAATGCCGTTAAAAACGGCATATATACCTTTAAGTGAAACCTGTTATGAATGCGTTCGTGAAAAGCACTTAAGATTTCTTGTAAGAGATTCTTAAGTTAAAATCGTACGCAAAATATTATTACTTATTAGGTTAGTTACTGACTCACTACGGAAATATATTGGATTGATCAACCCAATATATTTCCGTAGTGAGTCAGTAACTAACCTAATAAGTGTTTTGTTTTCCCGAGGACTATCAAGCGACATATTTATTCACAAATAGCGATGATCTACGCAAAGCCATGTACAAGATACCTAACATCTCGTCCAATTTAACTCATTTAAACTCTTCAAAATTATCAATCTCACCTTTCAAATACTGTTCAAAAATCTTTGCTTCACCCATGTTTACTTACAATGTTTTGTTGCTATTCAATTTTAAACGTTTTCTCCCTTTCCTCTGCAGAGTTCTGAGCAAATTTCGACGCTGCCATTTTGTTCTGCTCCAGACACAACAATGTGACGTCAATATTCAAAGGGCAACTACTCTAATTTTAAAGAATTTCAAAGGGCAACTACTCCAAATTCTTTAGGAACTTACGGCATGCGGTTTCTGTATTAAATACTATGAAATATCGAAATGAGTAAGCGAAGTGTCGGCCAATGACGGCCATATCTCCTAAATATTAATTCTCACCGAACACATATAGAGATATACGAGGCAATCACGTGCTATGTTTAAACCAATGAAAGTGTGACATTTCAGTCCAAGGGAAAACAATAAGATTTTTTTTGTTAAAAGGGCTACAGTACATTTTCTATAGTAATATCTTTTCATCGAAGCAAAAAATGCATCAATCACTATTCGCATATCTAGCCTTTTTATTCCATGATCTAAAGACAAAAGGCATTGCATATTAACGAAAATGGACCGTAACGTTCCCTAATTTTTCAAAACAGTTCGAAAACGTCTATGTAATATCTGCTTCAAAATAGTGTGTTGTCTGAAGCTTTTTCAAATTTTGAAGCATGCAAATAACTAAGAAATAGAAACCATAAAAAAAGAGGTAAATTCATGACGCGGCGATGTCACGTATATATCATACTATAAACATCAATATCTTCTTAAGTTTTCAACAAAATTTAATCAAAGAGCAAAGGACGTTATTAGCCGTATTTGGCCTCAAAATTTACGATATTTTCAATGTCTTAGTTTTGTTTATTGATGTGGTGCATCGTACTAAGTTCGATACTAGCTAAGTTCTAAAGGCATCAAAATGACGTCATTTTTCATTATGACGTCAATAATGTACTCTAAACATTGAATGGTCTTCGAAAATCGTTAAAATATACTGAAATATAAATAATCTCTGTTAGATTTAGAACCTTTCACATGCACTACCCATTTTTATATTTAACATACACATTTTCTGTATCGGAGCTAATTTACATACTTAAAATGGTGGCGGTTAATAACTGTGAGCAATGTGGATTTTAGCACAAATGATTACGGAATTGCACATTTTACCGACCTAATTCAATCAGAAAGTGAAGAATCCGATAGAAAACGGTAAAGCAATATGTACGTTGGCAATAAAAAATGGGAAGTATTCTATTTAATTTTTATAAATTTCAGTCATGATTTCAATCATGTCAGGCGTTGCAGATATATCTATTTTACAGTATATAATTAGATTAAAAATAAAATACACGAATGTATGATTGTTCTAAATACTTGCTTAAAGTTATAACCATTTAGGTTTTTTTGTACACTAATGTACCTGGTAAATGATTTGGTTTTTCTTTTTTATTGCAAATTTAATACTTTGTGAAATTCCCGTATGAATAAAGTGGCTAAATCGTTTTATCCACGCGCGTCCATTGTTTTACATGTCGATGTTTGTGTATTATAAAAACCATGAAACTAACAAAGTTGAAGTAAGATATATTCCTTTATCTCTTGTTTTCGGCTTTTGGTTTTTGCTGCTGTGCAGCTTCCCCAACATGTATACATGTGTGTCATGTTAATGCAAAATTCTAATTTTAAGGTGATATGGATATAACCGATATACTTTCATCGGTTTAGAATTTTCAAATTTTACAATATTTGACCAGAAAATATATTTGGAAATTTGTTGGAAAGGTAAAAATTATAAAATTCCCAGCGCGATTCGAATTCATATCTTACGGATTCGTAGTGAACGCTCTATCCCATTGCGATACGCTGTTAGGTAACAATTTTGGGAAAGAAAATATTCTTAAACAGATACTTGATTTTATCAGAGACATAAATAACCTGTTATTTATGTATCTGATATTATTGTTTATTTCAATAGGAAGTACGTCACAATATGGCGGTGTCCCATACCACCTTAAACAAAGGTAATGGAAAGTTTGGAAATTAATGCTTCTCGTGTAAAACACTGTATCAAAAATTAAGAGAAATGTTTCGGCTGTGTTAAAATCCAGTTGAGCCTACCGTCATGTTCATGACGTCGCGTTGAAGGCTTCGTGATATGTCGACGTTACTTTAAAAAAGGCGCCGTTTTAACGTAAAATTAATTATATTTAAATTAAAATTATACAAATAAATACCATTGAGTTTTGTTTATTCTTGGCTTTTAAAAATTGTATGAATCGTTAGATTTTATAACACGGCATTTTTCGGCTAAAAAAGTTCCTTGTTCTTTGTAATCCGATATAAAATTTTGATTGGAAAAATTTTGATGTATCACTTTATACAATAGAGCGCCGATGAGAAGCACGGTGCAAAGTTTGACTTTGCTTTTGGATCAACTCTTGTACGTATTAATACGCATATGACGTAATAATTTTGATGTTTTAGTAAAATGTAAGCTAGGGAAAAATTTGCTCATTTACAGAGTTATTAAGTTTGTCATCTCCCAAAGCAAAATATATGTGTTAAAAAGTTTTAAATCGTCTATGCTAAATTTTTCCTTAAAAAAACTTGTCTCTGAAATCAGCATATTTAGTAATAAGAAAAACAACTTTTCATTCATGAAAATATTCAGTTTTATTACAGGTTCTTAACAGGTATTTTATTAAGCAATTTTAAATGCAGCACGTTTTGTCACCACAAGAAATGTACCGTCCGAAACACATTATACTTTTTGGTCACAATTGTACAAGAAACAATAGTAAGCTCTGTATTTATTTTTACTTTAATAAAGAAATTTTAGATTTTTAAAAAAGAATGCCCTAAGAGGTATTTTTGTCGTCAAGAATTAAATTTAATATGACTTTATATTTCATTTGCCGAAAAAAACGACTTTACTATTTACTTTATGGTTTAGTGTTTGCATTACACAAAAACGTCACTTTTGAAGTTTTGATTTTGAATAGTTCTTAAGAAAAACAGTACTGTGTTTAATAATTGTGAATTACTTTCATCGAATCTATTTCTTATAATCAGGTTAAGTAAAGAAGCTATGGCAAAAGGTTTACTATCTTTTGATTGACCCTCGTTTACCTATTCGAGAAAAATATTTCTCTTTTGAAAATAAAAACAGACGAAAAAGATATCTTTCTTCTGATAAAGCAATGCGATTTTGCACTTACTCTGAAAGAAGATCAGGTAAAACAAATATTTATTTTTCAGAGATTATAATATGTTATATATTTTTAAAATATAATTTGAAATTTGTTGAACTATATTGATCTTTTACAATTATAGAATTATATCCTTTAGTATACAATCGTTGATAAAAAAATAAAATATAAATAGATAATAGGTAGGTGTTATATCTATATATTTACCATATGAAGTTTCGTGGTGTATTGTACTCTGTTTTTCATCACCTGAAACACACAAAGTATACAATCATATACATGTAAGAGTATGGAAATTGTTGATTTAAAAAAAAAAAAAAGTAATAGTAATTAAAATAATTCAAAACCAGTATACACATCGCGAATTCATAAATTCAAACACCTGAACATATATCCTAAGGACAGTGCTTGATCATGAGTTGGTCAGTTGATATTTGTGATCTTGGTTTTTATCGGTTGTTTGTGTCAGGTTGAATTTGGTTGGTTTGTTTATTTTGCTTTATGTGTGTTACCGCCAAGTTTGACAATCTTTGTCTGGACATTGACCAGAGTAGACCTATATAGTGACTTGCAATTGAATTTGCTATTTTCTGGTTAGTTAGCTCAAAATACTAGTATCCTATAACACTTACTGATAATAAAATTGCTTACTTTATAAACTGCAGAAAACATAGTCCATAATCACAAAATAATGAGTGTAAATGAATTTGAATGAAAAGCTATTTTTTTTAATTATTGAATACAGTATTGATTATGAAGAGCAATATTGAGTTTATTTATCAGAGTATAAATTGATTCTCAAATCAATTGTATATAAGAATTTTATGATGATCAGATATTTGATTAAATTGGTCAATTGTAAGATCAATTAGAGTATTTTTTTTTAATTTAGATATATTCTTAGAGTTATTCTGTTCAAATTACAGAGTCAGATGTTAATGTTATATCTAATATCTCGCCTAACATTCATGAGTTTATTCCATATAATGGTGAGAAAGTGTTTCCTGATCATTTTTATCTTAGTAATATATTTTTATGACTTATTTTGAAGAAATGCAATACATGTATATTATAAGAGTTATCTCCCGCTGAAGTGCTTTAAAGTACATTAGTAAGATAATGTTAAAATATTATCTTGATGGAAATCATTAATTACATATACTGTACTGATTGTATACTTGATATGAATTACACTGTTGTTTTCTGATATTTCATGGCTTATATGAATATAGTAAATGAAGTCACTATGTCGCAAATAAATTTACTATCATGAATCAAAGAGTTTAACATATATGAATTCAAAGTATCAGTTTTTTTTTTGGAAGGGGTGGGTGTCATAAAGGTAGCACATACTGTTTTCATAATTCTAAAGTTAAGTTGGAGGAAGTGTATCAGACAACGATTCTATTTAAACATTTTCATCAAGGGAAACAGTTTTTGTTGTTTTCGTTGTAAAAACGCTACGTACTTGTAAAGCCGAACTGAATTTAAAGAAAAACGGTTTAAGGAGCCTGGCACCTGAAAAACAAGTAATGCCAATAACCCGGAAACCATTTTCCTATAAAGATGAGGACTTATGTTAACTTATTCTATTTGTGACCAATGTCACATGCCGTTTTGTTTTAAAATATGGTGCCCCAAACAGAAATGATAATTTTCTCGAAAATATTGCTGACATTTGACATGGAAATTAGTTATTTGAAGAAATCCTTCAAATATTTAGTATAAACTATTATTTGATAATGATTTTAATAAAGTTGAAGACATGTAATGAATATAAAAGTAACATTGAAGTTAAAGTTTAAAAAACCTTGTTTTACTTTTGGCTTCATATTCCAATATATAATGAACGCAAGAGGATATGTTACGATTGTTACAAAATGTTGGAGTAATCAAATTATAACGCAAATAAATGAATTAATAGTAATGCCATTTTTTCAAAACTTTGCAAACAAATATACAAAAATCTAATGTTTCATGTAAAAGTAAAAAATATTGGGGTCACATTTCAAAAAAAATAAAGTTATCCCGAATTTCCTCTGATTTTATGTAATTTTTGAATTTCTAATAACTTTCAGTGTTTTGATTTAATTTGCTATATATACAAATATATGTCAATAAAAATATTTAAAAAATGCTCAAATACGTTTTTCAGAATAAAATGAAGATATCCCAATGCTCAAACTATCTGGAAGTGAGGTCTGCACTGAAAATTAGGAAGCATAAGTTACAGCTCTAAAAATATTGAGTTTTGAAAAATGTTCATTTTCCTCTAGGAAACCTTCCGTCACAAAATATAGTCCCTTACTAAATTCTGTAAATAGGTGATCTTCTTTTAACTATTTTATTCAATAAATTAAGTTTATTTGTCATTGTAAAATATAAATATATGAGTAGAATTAATATATAATGCAGAATTTTCAGACTAGAGGTGACCCAAAACGGTTTTAATATATTATATTCGACATTGCCTATTTCTTTTAACGTTAAAAAATATTGTTAATAACATTAAGGAGGCTAGGTGGTCAACAAAACAGCCATGAGACTTGCCTTTAACTTTTAACATTAGTTATTTTTGTCCATAAACAAACATAAAGTAAAAAATAAACAAGAGACATACAGTACTTGACGGTCACCTGAGTACCATAAACCTTAGCTTGACATATCAGAAAGACTTCTGTGTACATTTTTAGCTTCATTTTGAAGTCTAAACCCTAATCTTGGACTCCTCTAAATGTTATTCTGCTTTAATTTATGATGTTTCAAAAACATTCATTTCCTGAACATGGTGAGGGAATGTGTTAAGAGTCGGAGGAATCTCAGTTCACCTAAATTTGTAAAAAAAAAATGTATCAAGAGACGTACAGGCCTTTATCGGTTACTTTTTCTTATAATATTCACAGTGTCGTGAATAATGCACACAAAATGGATAAAACTTGTTTCTACAAGTATACAATGCACAAAATATTAAAGTAAATTTCCTAAAATAATATACATATTTA
The DNA here is from genome assembly GCA_016163765.1 of Magallana hongkongensis. Lineage (NCBI taxonomy): Eukaryota > Metazoa > Mollusca > Bivalvia > Ostreida > Ostreidae > Magallana > Magallana hongkongensis. Next base: position 20,552,616 of record WFKH01011925.1, on the reverse strand, counting down.
TGCAAAATTGTCAAGTGACAATTCATCATATAGTTTTCAAGATGAAATTAAATTATTAATGGATGACACACAGCATATGGCCATATTTATCATCCCTACAAAAGCCTTAAGTTCAGCCTAATGGCATGGATGGTGAATTAAACATCAGGTAATTCTGAATAGAAAAGCAATGCATGACGTTATCTCCCACGACTTTGGTAGTACAGAGGAAAATATTAAATCAATGCATTTTTAGAATATCGCCATATTGGCGCTGTCATACGGTTTTAAGTCCTGCCCAAGGACAGAGACAATGCATTTCTCAACTTGGGTAGAGTACTTAATGGACCCAATAACCATGTACAGTAAAACACGGTTATAGCGAACACACGCTTATAATGAATTGACGATTACAGCGGAGTGATTTTTATTTCCCGTGACTTTAGAACATGCTGTAAACCTGACGGATATAACGAATTACGTTTATAACGAAGTAAAATCGCACGTCCCTGGCACTTTGCTATAAGCGTGTTTTACAGAATTTACTTTTTCACAAATATATATGTGAGTAAAGAAGAATATTGTGTAAGATTTAGTGCATTTTTACAATATAGCCATATTGGCCTCACCCTAGGGCTAAAACTCTGAGAAACTCTGAGAAAGGGACCATATATTTTACAGTTTCGCTAGAGAAATTCTTCGACATTTTTGGACCGGAATGACTCCAGTGAAATAAAAATCCAAAATTTTAGCTGAAATTAAAAATTTATCAGATTTCAAAACCGTTATACAGAGCTTTTCTTCTTAGGAGATTTGAATAGTCTTAAAATGGCCATGACCATCCAGCTCTCTTAGTAATCAAAAGAATTCTCAAAGACGTTTTTTAAACGTAACTAAAAGATTCTTTCAACAATATATGCTCTTTATTTCTTCTAAAGACAATATTACTTAAGTTTACCAAGTGTCTGTCTCTGAACTCTAATAAGAAACATATGGGTGTATAAAGGAAATGTCACTACACCATCAGTGAAATACACCATATAATTTCTTAGAAAGGTCAATAAAATATTTTGAAAATATTATAAGAAACATTTAAAAAAAAAGATTAGTAATAAACTTAAAGATCATAATAGAGTGCATAACCTAATATTGAAAAGGTGCAAGACTCTGAGAGAAAATAATTTTTACATATAAGTTAACTTTCAAGATAGGTTTAATGTGCACCCAGCTATGTTAAGGCTGTCCGAAGCTAAATATATATCGGAAAACGACACTATTCCAATTATCAAAAAAATACTTTATCCGGGCAAATATCTTTAAATTTTTATTATATAAAATAACAGCGATATCCAACATTATATTTGGTGCATTTTTGTGACGTCATATGTTCTTCTTAACCACGTGACTTGCTTATCCGAACACGGCACACGATCACATTGGTAATTATATTATCTACCAATTTTACGTAAAATATTTTAAAATTGTACTGATCTTTCACCTGCGCCAAGCTGTTCTTTACATGCATTAAAATTTCTTCATTCATTTGTTTACATAAAGCAGAGATATTATTCAAAACACTAATTTATAAATACTCTTTTTACTTGATGCGATTGCCGAGGCTTAAAATCAGCCAATTATTTGATACTGATTATTAATATGAATGAATTCTATACGTTTAGTATTGACGTCAGCATCTATATAAAGGAAATAAGCGGTTTTATTACTGTTTCAATATAATTCACTTTTAACGTTACGATACGTTCCCTGAGAACTATCGAATGGAATGCAGTTCGTGACGTCAAATTTGATTATGACGTCATATTGTATGAAGTACAGACAAGTGACTTTCTACACATCGCTGTGGGAAGCCTTATCATACCCGCGTGCATATATTGACACTGTTTCCAACTTACCTGTAGCCGTCCAATAAGTAAACAGTTTTACCTGTCTCTGTCCACTATTTGAAGAATGGACAGTTTTCTATCCATTATATTTAAGAATGGACACCTGCAGGTATCTTTTTGGATTGTTTTTAAATTAAGAAGTATTTTATCTTGTATAAAAGCTAAAAAGAACAAAGGATTACCTAACACATTGTTTTATGAAAACATATCGCAGGTATGTTAAGGCTGCCCGATTGTTTCCACAGTGATGTGTAGAAATTCACTTGACTACACTTCAGAAGATATGACGTCATAATTAACTTTGACGTCACGATCTGCATTCCTTTCAATCGTTCTCAGGGAATGTAGCGTAACGTATTAAGGACGACGGACCTAATTCGCTTTGCGCAAATATATCGCGCACCTAAAAGGAGTGATTGTTACGTACATCGAATTCTCAATATTACGTCACAATCACTAAAAGTCAATGAAAAATCGCTTATGACGCAATATATAGCTGTTCAACGTCATCAATACACACTTTAATATTGCTAATATTGCATGTAGTGGGCGACCTTGCTATTATTTTACATGCTGACATACGCTTTTCAACATTATTTAACATGCACAAATTTTGTTAGGAGACGTAAAAGTTCTGTAGTGAGTTTTATATTAGCTCACGCTATTTATAGGCCTAAGCATCTACATGGATTATTTAACAGAGTTTGAGCCAGTGAACAAATTATATACATTCCGATCCGCATCAATACTCGTATCGAAAATATATAGTAAAACTGTCCCTGTGCTTAAGTTTTGAAGTATTTTATTTCCAAAAAATGTATAGCAAACTCTTATAGTTCTTTGCTTTCATAAATCAACTTCGAAATGATGTACAAAGCCAATTTCTTAGAGTTTGCGCAGTACTTTTCATGAACAGTTGAAGAAAAATAACGTCAAATCGCACTTTGACATGTGCCCCCGTAAAAACAAATTCGATGACATGGTCATTTTTTAAATGATATCAATTCAAAATCATCATATAAGTATCATATTTCAATTTGGATAGAAAATCTATTGCAGAATTTTTTTTAAATTATTTTTTCTCTTACATTACCGCTTTTCCCCATTATGTTCAATTGAAAAAGAAAAGTAATACACACAATATTGTAATGGTCCCTACAAAAGAATCTAATTCGATTTTCATGTTATTTTTTTATTGATTTTGATATATCTTTAGTAACTCTAACTCGCATAAAATTTTCATAAAAATCACTACTGTAGAAGTGAATTGGGTCCGCCGTCCTTAAGTGAATTTTTATTGAACATTGTAAAACCGATTGATTCATTTACATAGACGCTGTTGTAAATACTAGTGTTACTTAATTCAATATTATCAATATTGAGCATAAAAAGTGAACAGTTTTAAAGCTTCGTATTAGGTGAATAACTATTTATGAACAAATAGTTTGTAGACTCCCCCTACTACGTGTAAACTAATGAATGGAGATATGTATATGCATATGCATGTAAAAAACAGCTTGGCGCAAGTGAAAGATTAATACAATCTCAGTATATTTCACGTGGAATTTGGAGAGAAAATAAGTACCAATGTGAATCATGCTAGGGGAAACCTACCAATTGACCCAATTCTGTGTAAATCGAGCTTAAAAGGTAAAAATGTGCCTAATTAAGATGATGATCTTTTGACAATCAATATTTCACTATTTCAATATTTCAAATAAACGAAATATTTATATGAACCCCCAGCAAGAACTGCAAAATACATTACTAGTTGAAGAATTTTTCATAAAAATATTTTTGATTTAATGTCATTAATCACCTGCGCCGATGCGATTTAACTAGATAAGTTGCAATGTTAGGATACGCTCGTCACGTGACATCGAAGTACATATGACGTCACAAAAATGCATCAAATATAACGTTTAACATTGTTGTCAATATATGTTATTCAGATTTTAAGGAATACTCCCGGTTAAAGTAAATTTTTGTTGATTCAAATAATATCGTTTTTCAGCCGTATTTTATCTCCGGGACACCTTAACATTGCTGCGCAGTACCTCTTTTAAATCCTTAAATTTTGTTAAATAGGAAAGGCTCTCCCCAAAAGAGAATGAGATGGCGTTACATGTACTTAGTAGAAGAGTGAATAGATATGAAGTTTTCACAGCACAGCTTTATAAACCTCTTGCACATACCTGAAACTGTCCATTAAGTTTTATGCAGGTTAAGGTTAAGGTTTATTGTTCAAAGTTAAAAAAAATATACCAGAAATGTCAATATTTACAGAAAGCTTGTATAAACAGTCGTAATTTTAAATTGTTTTAACCGTAATTTTCGGACTATAACTGGGGTCCAAAGAGGATTTTAAAGTTTAACTTAAAAAAATTACAGGGAAAATGTTTAAAAATCTTCTTCTCAAAAGGGGATTTACAAGGAAGTTTTATATAAGTTAGAAGTACTAAAGATATATCAAATTCAATAAAAAAAAAACAAAAACAAAAAAAACAAAAACAAAAACAAAAACAAAAAAACCAAAAAAAAAAACAAAAGAAAAAAAACCAAAACACCCAACAACACAAAAATCGAGTTGTATTTTTATAAGAGACCATTTCAAAAATTGTTTGTACATATAGTACATCTCTTTTTCAATTAACCCCAATAAGGAAAAGCGTTATTCTGAGATAGAAATAATAAATAATTAAAAAACAAAATCTGCGAAAGATTTTATATTCATATTGAAATTTGATTCAAACAGACTGTTGGACCTTATTTTTTATGTTTATAATATATATTTTGGAAGAAGATTTTTAACAATGTGTTTTATATTTTTACATAAAAATTCGACCGCACATTGTAGCCCCATCCAGCCTCCAGAGATAGTGATTTCAACAAACATAAATCTACACTTCCTGAGGATAGTTTCACCATTTGACCCCCTATTGTGGTCTCACCCAATGCCGGGGTATCATGATTTGAACAAACTTAAATATAAACCACCTAAAAAAACTAGAATCTACACTACCCCAGAATGGTTCCACACAAGTTATAGCTTTTCTGGCCGAATGGTTTTTAAGATGAAGATTTTAAGAGATTTTTCTCTAAATGTTTATATGTGTAAATAGGATTACACATTATGATACACTACTGAATTCAAAATCCACTGATATTCCCAAAAAATGACTGAGAGTGTCTGACATCTACTGTACATTGACTGTACCTCACTGTACATTTCACTGACTTCCACTGTACCCCACTGTACCCCACTGTACATTTCTACTGAACAGCATGTATCCCACTGTACGTCACTGTACAGTCCTACTGACTTCCACTGTACCCCACTGTACGCCATTGTACAGGGCACTGACCAGCACTGTACCACACTGTACGGCACTGTACCATTAATTTGAAAAAAAAATCTTATTTTTAAATCCTCAGTATATAATTTTCTTCGATATTTGTTTTTATTATGCTGTTAAAAGCATTAACATTATGTATAAAGATAACTTGACAGAGGAATGCAACAGGTCGTTAAATCTATTTAATATGTTTTATTTATTAGCGTCTATTGTTATGGAATGTTACGATCACACAATAATATGTTCTTTAAGATAATAAGATAATTTCCCTAGCTATAAGATGAAAGTTCTGAATTTTACATGTTGAATCTGATTATCAAAAAAGTGCATGTCATTATGCTTATTCTGCCAGTCATGCATTGGAAAATAACCCCCCCCC